>CM023624.1:807733-1160233 GCA_013358685.1 Antennarius maculatus
CCAGGTTCACACAGCTAAAATCCTGATGCTTAAGCTAACAGGTACATGTTAACAGAGGCCAAAGGTAATAAGCCTTACTTCAGATGGCTAAAAGACTGAGGCTAATGCTAACAGGTTTTGATGCCATCATTACTAAACTTTCATTGCATCCCTACAAAATATTCAAGCTAACAGCAGGAGCTGCGCTGCGAATCTAATATTCTGTCTTTTAACGCAGCTCCTCCTGAAGGGTTTTCTTTTCCTCTTCCTCGTCCAGTTTACTCTTCATCCATAAGTTGTGCGTTAATTCTTCAGAATTCAACACTAAATTAATGAGCTCATATTAAAATAACGGTTTGCATTGGTAGACAAACTATTGGACTGAATGTCTGTTCTTTTTAAAGAACTGAAGGTAACTGGAATGACTTGACTGACAAAATGAGAACGCACGTCTCACCTGGGTCCTCCACGTTTTATAAATATTAAACGATAAATTACAGCGACGGGTTTGTAATCCCTGTTGAGGGACATTATTCAAATTAATTCTTCAGACTCCCTCTTTTGTTTTAGCCGTTACGCCTAATTAATTAGCAGAATGAGCCCTGAAGCTGCACAAAGTTATCATTTTACAGTGAAATGCATTCATTTAGCACAAACAAATAAACGACAAATAAATGTTTATATGCATTAATGTCAGTCTGGAGAGATTTAATAATGACAGGCAGGTGGGAGTTTAGGGACGCACGAGTGTTTGAGAGGAAGTTCTGCTTTACGCTAACAGACACAGGCTAAAGCTATGAGGTCAGGATAGCATGCTAACAGAGTCATGCTAATGCTAAATAGTAGGACTGAAGCACTTAGCTTATTGAAGATGCAAGAATAATCTTGCTTTGTCAACTTATGGGATGCTGTTGTCATGACACCACAACATGAGTGTGAAGTCAAAGTGAGAAGTGAAAGTAGTCATCGATTTTATTTATAGAAATTTACACATCAGAAAACACAAGTGAGGTCAGTTAGTGTTGATTTCAAGATTTTCCACAATTGTCATGGTAACAAGTCGAAACGCTAACAGTTAGCTTGGCGCTAAATGTGTGACTACATGTGGCTTTGATGTCACTTATATTTGCCTCATTAGGTTTAAAATTTCTCCATTTTAACTGAATGTAAAATTTTGAACATCGTCTTTTGGTCATTTGATTTAAAAACTTTTTTTATTTAAATTCTATCGGGATTAATGATTCATCTAATTGACGATGGGTAGTAATTGATTTCTAATTATCAATCCTCAGTCAGCTTCAGGTTTCTGAGGATCGTGTGGTCTGATGCTAATGACAAGACTCACGCCTCCTCAGAACCAGCTGATTGGTGGGTGTGGCTCCTCAGAGGCGGGGCTCCTGGAGGACTCTCTCCTCTAATAGGGCGTAGCGCTTCAGCATCGGGCCGTACACCTGGAAGAAGCAGACATTTTTTTTAACGGTGTCGTCAGCTTCCATGTGGTCACAGACAGGTTACTGGTTTTACTGGGGGGCGGGGCCTCACGGGGTGTCACTGTGTCAATAGCAAATGTAGTTTCACCCGTGTGATGGTGTTGTGTTAATGAGGTGTGGCCAGCAGCAGTGTTAGCGTAGCATGGCTATCTGGAGACAGCAGGAAATTATCAAACCATCGATCAATAAAACCCTCTGAAGTCACTGATGCTGGTTTTTACTGCAATTGAAGGAAGCAGCGACACACACACACACACACACACACACACACACACACCGTCGCTGACTGCACACACACACCACACACACACACACACACAGACACACACACACACACACACGCACAGGCAGGTAGGCTATATTCGGTTGTGTCAGGACTGTGTCAGACTCCGGTTGTGTTTTCGTAGACGTGTTGCCGTCGGTGAACCTGGACTGTTTCACTGCGTGAACCTGGACTGTTTCACTGCGTGAACCTGGACTGTTTCACTGCGTGAACCTGGACTGTTTCACTGCGTGAACCTGGACTGTTTCACTGCGTGAACCTGGATTGTTTCACGGCATGAACCTGGACTGTTTCACTGTGTGAACCTGGACTGTTTCACTGCGTGGACCTGGACTGTTTCACTGCCTGAACCTGGACTGGTTCACTGTGTGAACCTGGACTGGTTCACTGTGTGAACCTGGACTGAGGAGTCCAGACTAGAACTTGTTTAACTGGAATCTAATGTTCGATCACCTACAGAAACATTTCAGTCTGTCTCCATGGAAACCAGGTCACATCAGGTAAACGTACTGTAAGTTAGGACGGGTAACTTTTCCTCACTAAACTACGGAGGACGGGGGGGTTTTTTTGTTTTTTTTTCTGTGTGTTAACTGAAGCTGACAAACTCCTCAGAGTGGAGCGTCGCTCCGCTGGAGGATCTCTGTCATGTTATGTTGCTGCTTCATATTTAATATCCTGCTGTTCACTACAGACAGAATATTCATCCAGCAGCATGTAGTCTGTGCTGCACCTTCAGTGTGTGTGTGTGTGTGTGTGTGTGCGTGCGTGTGTGCGCTAGGTGTTTTAACGGAGCTCATTACTTATTCATGACCTGTACTGTTAAATTATGGACGACGAACATGACAGAACATCACATCAGTAAACACACAGCCACATTAGAGCAACATGGATCCTGGCGTGAGTTTAAACCGGAGTCAAACCAGAACCAGAACCAGAACCAGAGGGCTGTTGGACCAGCTCCAGGAACACGTGTTCAATTAGCAGCAACAATATGCAGATGAAGGGGCGGAGCCTTTAAATGCTTAGAAACAAAAATTGATCTTCAGAGATGAAGATTCTGTGACATCACCTTTTAAAATGTTCTCTGATCAGATTGAAGTCCCATCATGCACTGAGGTGAACGCCTCTGATGTGACAACTGAACATTGATGTGTGTGTGTGTGTGTGTGTGTGTGTGTGTGTGTGTGTGTGTGTGTACGTGTCAGGCCTGTCATGTAATTTTCTTCACCGCTGTTCCAGAGGGGAACAAGTTGTTTAATGAGGAGGCAGTGAGTTATGAAAGTGGGACAGGGTGTGAAAATGTACATCTACAAGTGTGTGTGTGTGTGTGTGTGTGTGTGTGTGTGTGTGTGTGTGTGTGTGTGTGTGTGTGTTAATGTGCTTCTATCATGATCAAATGATGTCCGTTCTGCATCAACCTGATCTGTTTTCGTCTCGGGGGGGAGAGACCTGGACTGTTTCCCTTCTCCAAAGGGAAGAAAGGGAAACCTTCTTCCCTTTGGAGGAAGAAAGGGAAGAAACAGTCCATGCTAACAGTCATTAGCATGGACTGTTTCTCCAAAGGGTCAAGGTTTCTCCAACAGTCAAGGTTCACACAGTGAAACAGTCCAGGTTCACGCAGTGAAACAGTCCAGGTTCACACAGTGAAACAGTCCAGGTTCACGCAGTGAAACAGTCCAGGTTCACGCAGTGAAACAGTCCAGGTTCACGCAGTGAAACAGTCCAGGTTCACACAGTGAAACAGTCCAGGTTCACACAGTGAAACAGTCCAGGTTCACGCAGTGAAACAGTCCAGGTTCAGGCAGTGAAACAGTCCAGGTTCACACAGTGAAACAGTCCAGGTTCACGCAGTGAAACAGTCCAGGTTCACGCAGTGAAACAGTCCAGGTTCACTCAGTGAAACAGTCCAGGTTCACGCAGTGAAAAAGTCCAGGTTCACACAGTGAAACAGTCCAGGTTCACGCAGTGAAACAGTCCAGGTTCAGGCAGTGAAACAGTCCAGGTTCACGCAGTGAAACAGTCCAGGTTCACGCAGTGAAACAGTCCAGGTTCAGGCAGTGAAACAGTCCAGGTTCACGCAGTGAAACAGTCCAGGTTCACACAGTGAAACAGTCCAGGTTCACGCAGTGAAACAGTCCAGGTTCACGCAGTGAAACAGTCCAGGTTCACACAGTGAAACAGTCCAGGTTCACGCAGTGAAACAGTCCAGGTTCACGCAGTGAAACAGCCCAGGTTCACGCAGTGAAACAGTCCAGGTTCACACAGTGAAACAGCCCAGGTTCAAGCAGTGAAACAGTCCAGGTTCAGGCAGTGAAACAGTCCAGGTTCACGCAGTGAAACAGTCCAGGTTCACACAGTGAAACAGTCCAGGTTCACGCAGTGAAACAGTCCAGGTTCACACAGTGAAACAGCCCAGGTTCACGCAGTGAAACAGTCCAGGTTCACACAGTGAAACAGCCCAGGTTCACGCAGTGAAACAGTCCAGGTTCACACAGTGAAACAGTCCAGGTTCACACAGTGAAACAGTCCAGGTTCACGCAGTGAAACAGCCCAGGTTCACGCAGTGAAACAGTCCAGGTTCACGCAGTGAAACAGCCCAGGTTCACGCAGTGAAACAGTCCAGGTTCACGCAGTGAAACAGTGGTTGTAGGTGAAGTCTTCAGACGTTTGAAATCCCAGCTGTTACTGGACATTGATTGGTTGGTCTTTGTTGCCTTGTGAGACAGCTACGTCTCCTATGCTAAGCTAACATGCTACTCATTAGGTATCGTTTTGACTGTACAGAGCTGAAGTGATGGAACAAACCCACCCTATCAGGTGTGTTTAGAGCCTCTGACCTGCGTCTGAAGCGACTTTTAATGATCAGAACATCGGTTTGAACGACGGCGGGGTTTGTTTGCCGCTCGACTCCTCATCAACACGTTTATCCAGCTTCAAGTCCTGCAGATCATCTCCGCCCCCACAAAAAAAAACTTCACAACCTCTTGAGTGATGAGCCGAGCAAAACGCCAGAATATCCGTGTGTGTGAGTGTGTGTGAGTGGGAGGAGGCACCGCCGGGAAATACGACGCGCCATAAAGCAGCAAAACACACATTGTGACTAATTTAATAAATGCTAATTCCACTCATGGGGGGGCAGAACCAGCGTGTACCTCTTGTGCCGTGGGGTGGGGGGTGGCGGCCAGTTGGGGGTCGGACGCCTTCTTCACCGCATCAAAGAAGGAAAGTCCAGATTCTGCTGCCAGGCCTGAAAATACACATCGACCAATCAGAGCAGCCGCTTTCTGCATCATTAACCCTCAGAGTGTCGCTCATTATCCAATCAGAAGGTCAGGCTCCGGCGTCAGCGACGCTCGATTCAGTGGAATGAAAGTGACTAGTGACCCAATCACCACCGCAGGAGGTCAGCGACCAATCAGAGCAGTCGGTGAACCAGCAACAGCTGATCAATAATCCAGTAGGAGGGTCTTAATGGACCGGTCTGTTAACCAATCAGATGCTAATACTAGTGTTAACATTAGCACTCATATAATACTTGTATTAATACTAGTACTAATAGTAATTACACTAGTATTAATACTACTGTTAATAGTAATAGCAGTACTAGAATTTTATATTTCCACTACTATTACTGTATTAGTAGTAATAATATTAGTACTGACACTACTAATACTAGTAGTAATACTGGCACTAATATTAGTGCAAGTACTATACCAGTACTAATATTATGATAATGTTACTAATATTAACATCAGTACTAGTAATATTGGCACTTGTTTTAATACTAGCAATTAATACTAATACTAGTACTAATAGTAACATTAGTAGTACTATCTCTACTACTCATCATAATCAATACTACTAACTATTAATACTAATACTAGCACTAATACTAGAACTCGTACTATACCAGTACCAATATTACTAATAATTAATACTAATACTATATATAGTACAAATAGTAATATTTGTACTACTATTAACACTGTTAATAGTAGTGATGATATTACTACAAGTACTAGTATTAATACTCATCGTAATATTACTATACTGCGGCAGGATGGTGCTGAAGAAGCTTCTGTGCTCAGCAGAAACATCCACACAGAGGTCAGAGGTCACTGAGGACTCTGGGTCATGACATCATACTAGCAAAGGATCATGGGATGACACGTCGTCTTTTTTCGCTCGGCTTCTTCTGTAATTTGCTATAAGAGCAGAAATGACCTGCAGAGTCAAACCAATTCATCCGACCTTCTCCCACAGCAGAGGACACACACACACACACACACACGTAGAGGAAGACATTTTTCGGCCCAGACGTTGTTTCCTCGTCAGCTGGTTCAGACTCTTCGCTGCCCTCTAGTGGACGCGTCGTACGAGACGAGTCCAGGAACCGAATATGTCCTCATCCGGGTCGTATCCCGACTAAGGTTCAGCTAAACCTGCCCGGCGGCTTTAGTAGAACCCGTCTCAAACAACCCGACCAGACGACCGGCGCAGGAGGAGAAACCAGGCTTCAACAACATCTCTCCTGTTTCTTCCCGTTTCGGTAACATTCAGGGAAAGATTGCAGCACTCATGCAAGATGAATGCTGGGGGAGGATTTCTGTGCATCCAGCTCTGTTGCAGAGTAATTGCATGAGGGCTGCTTCACCCCCCCAGGAGGCCGCCGCCGCCGCCGCCGCTCCTGAATGAATCAGCATTTGTTATTAACATCAGGAGGATTGCATTATGTCTCTTCAAGCCCACGCAATTGACTTTCGCCGTTAAAACAGGGTTGTGGTTTGAAGGAAACGGAGACGCCGCCGCCGCCGCCTGCATACAGATTTGACAGCTGTCACACGTGAAATCAGCGGCGCCACTCGCCCAGTCTCTTTCATGTGGAGTGGCTGGCGAATCTTTTTCATCTGTTTTTTATGAAGACGTAGCGAACGCACCCCTCGCCGCCGCTAACAGCCCTCAGCAGAGACATGAAGCGGCGCTGATGAATAAATTCCCAGAAAGGAGACGGACGTTTATCTTGTATGTAGAATTTAAAGTGCGCAGGGATAAAAGAACTCGTCCTGCTGCCGCCGTCGTTTAGCGCCGCCGCCAATCAATAATCAGCTGACTGCTGGAGCTGATCACTTTTAATCTGACCTGAGTTACGACCGAAACAAGTCATATGACCGTCTAGCAGACCTGGCGTGAGGACGTAGTACTGGTGTAGTACTGGTGTAGTATTGGTGTAGTACTGGTGTAGTATTGGTGTAGTATTGGTGTAGGTCTGGTGTGAGGGTGTAGTGCTGGTGTGAGGGTGTAGTACTGGTGTGAGGGTGAATTATTGGTGTATTATTGGTGTAGTGTTGGTGTGAGGGTGTAGTACTGTTGTAGTATTGGTGTAGTACTGGTGTAGGTCTGGTGTGACGGTGTATGTCTGGTGTGAGGGTGTATTATTGGTGTAGTACTGGTGTGAGGGTGCATTACTGGTGTAGTATTGGTGTAGGTCTGATGTGAGGGTGTAGTACCGTGCAGAGCGCGGTAGGCGGACCCCAGACAGGCGGAGTTGGACAGATCGATGGTGTAAACAGGAGCGTTGAACACATCAGACAGAACCTGACGGAGGAGAAGTTCATCATCCACATGAGATCCTGATTCTGGTCTACACCCGCAGAACCAGTCCAGGTTCGTACTGTGAAACTTATCAACACATTAGCTGTTAGCATCCAGTTACACCTGGACGCTACACCTGGATGCTAACAGACCCACTGACCTGCAGAATCTCTTTGTTGGATGAAGCTCCGCCTGTGGCCAGAACTCTGGTTCCTGGAACTGAAAACACAGAAAGATGGATGAAGAAATTCACTGAGAGAGAGGAGAAAACCAGCAGGAGGAGGTGGAGGAGGTGCAGTGGATGGAGGAGGTGCAGTGGGCGGAGCTTACTGATGGAGTAGCCGAGCCTCTCAGCGTGGAGCCTCCTGGACAGAAACTGACCCTCCACCAGCGCCCGAACCTCCACCTGAGGGCTCAGAGAGGACACCTGCAGGTGGAGGAGGAGAGTCAGGTGGGACAGGTATGTCTGTCTGTCTTCTGTCTGTCTGTCTTCTGTCTGTCCACCCACCTGTTTGTCTCCGGAATCGAAGAGATGAACTCCAACAGCCGGAGGAGTGATCTCCATGGTGTCAAAGAAGAACCCTAGAAACAGAGAGAACCATTAGAGGGGGGGCAGGTGTGAAGGAAGGAAGGAAGGAGGTTAGGGAGGCGTCACCGATGTTTCCCCCATTCCCCAGCGGCGTCTCCCTCAAGGCGGCGGAGAATCTGTCCCATGATCCTCCAGCAGACCGGTTCCTGATTCGTTCCCTGGTCAGAGACCCGTTCTTGAAGCTGGAGCAAAAACACTCAGTTACTTCAACGGATCGATCAAGTATTGATCAGCGTTGATCAGCATCGATCACACATTCAATCCGTTCGCAGAGGACCGGGCCCCTTTGTGTCACATGACACGCATGGCAGACAAGCGTGTGCTCGTACCACAGCAGCGCCATGTAGGCTTGCCAGTCCACTGGGTTGCAGAAGACGTGACCCTCCAGCGCCGGGCGTGGCTCCTGGATCCACAGGAAGACTGTGTCACTGGTCCCCAGACTCACCTGCACACATACACACACACACACACACACACACACACACACACAGATGACGGTGCCACAAAAGGCTACATTAGCCATTAGCCGTTAGCTGGCGTGGTGGGAACTTACAGCAATGTCTCCGTCCTGGAGCCTCATTCCTGCCAGAGACGCTGAAGGCAGACAGAAAATACATTTTTTTAAAATTCATGTTTCTCAGAAGGAAAAAAATGTAAAATTTTTTTAAAAATAACAATTTTTTTCTCCTGTTCCCAGGAAAACAGAATTTGTGAAATAATTTTGAGGATTTTCTTGAAAGAATTGAGAACAGCAAATATTTGTACAGAAAAACAGGAAGCCTGATCCTGATACCGGAGCACCATCTAGTGTTCACCCGGAGAACTGCGCCTCCCACTCCAATGAAGCGGCTGGGGGTCCTGATGATGACATCATCAGGCGTCTCACCTGGGTTGTCTCCGGTGAACGCCACCACCCCGCAGCGCTCTGAGAAGCCGAAACGCTGCACCCAGTAGGAGGAGACGCCACCCTGAAAGGCAAGAAAGAGCACTTCCTGTTCCTGTTTGTGTCATGTGATCAACAAGTCCTGAACGGGTCTGACCAGGACGGACGTGGAGGGGAGGGGGGCTCCCAGCAACCGGTCCAGCTGGGGGGCTACGGCGTCCAGGCAGACCTCAGACCAGGTTCTGCTGCGGATGTCCAGCAGGTTCATCCCAGAACCTGCAGTCAGGAGTAGGGGGGTCAGGAGGACCTGGTACCGACTGACCCACAGACCGACTGACCCACAGACCGACTGACCCACAGACCGACTGACCCACAGACAGGTACCGACTGACCCACAGACCGACTGACCCACAGACAGGTACCGACTGACCCACAGACAGGTACCGACTGACCCACAGACCGACTGACCCACAGACTGACTGACCCACAGACAGGTACCGACTGACCCACAGACCGACTGACCCACAGACCGACTGACCCACAGACAGGTACCGACTGACCCACAGACCGACTGACCCACAGACAGGTACCGACTGACCCACAGACCGACTGACCCACAGACTGACTGACCCACAGACAGGTACCAACTGACCCACCGTCGCTGAAGTCGATGGCGGCGTAGTCCCCCAAGAAGAGAGAGGCAGCAAAGCTGCTGACCAATGAGATCCTCTGCAAACACACATTTCACACACACAGTGATGTCATCGTGATGTCATACATGACGGTGAGAATGAACTGCGGCTGACCTCTGTATTCTGGTAGCTCTCCGGTTGGGTGTGTCGCACCTTAGCAATCTGGTTTCCTGTGAAACGCTATGGGAGACAGACAGACAGGTGAGTAGGCAGACAGGTGGGCAGACAGACAGGTGGTGGGGCTGACCTCGTAGGCTCTGGACCCGGTGATCTCTGACAGTCTCCGGGGCCCCCCCACTGACGCCTGCAGGTCCTGACACTGGTGCCCAGTGCTGGAGTCCATCCACACCGGAGCGTCCGCCACCGAGAAGCTGTCCTGTGGGGGCAGGAGAACCTTCAGGAGAACCTTCAGGAGAACGTCACACAGAACTACTTCGGACATGACGGTAGACACGCACCCGCAGCAAATGGTGCAGGTCCAGGTTCGGGTCCAGCTGCTTCAGGGTTTCGGACGCCCCTCGTCTCCAGTAGACGCTGCCGTGTTGCTAAAGGACGAGAAAGAGGCGGGGTCAGAACTTCAAGGTGTGAATCCAGAACTCAGCAGGTCCGACCCGAAGGACCGGCATGTCAGCAGCTACTGTTGAGGTTCAGGTTCACACAGTGAAACAGTCCAGGTAAAATCATTGGTTCAGCCTGAGGCCCCTGTGATGATGTCACAGCCAATCCGTGCATCACTCGCATGTAAAATGAGAGCTGGCATGTTAAAAAAAAAAAAATTGCCAGATGTGGACACACTGCAGTGCTTTGGTGTGTGTGTCGTGAAGCGACGCCCACCTGTCAAGTCTCACCTGTCCACTACCTGACAGTCCAATGACGCGAGAGAAGTCGAACCCCGCCTTCTTCATCTTGTCCAACAACAGGTCTAAGGCCTGATGACACACACAAAGACAGAACAACCAATCAGAGTGCAGCAGGGCGATACAAACACAACCCTGTGAGGTCAGAGGTCAAACTGATCCAGGGTCAGTTAACCCTTTAACTGAAGCGTGAAACACCTGAACCACCATGACTCAGCGCTTGTGTCCTACCTTCACCCACATCAGCACTGGAGACGTGACCGTCAGTTTGTCGGCGTGAATGTGAACCCCTCCCAGAGTCCTGGACACCACAGAACCAACAGGAACTGATCACTTTCAAAATAAAAGCTCCCAACTACAGAACAAACTCTACAAAATAAAACAGAAATGCTTGGCGTGTTACCTGAACTCAGGTAGCTCCGAGTCAAACTGCACATTGTCCTGGTGGACCACGCTCAGGTTCCCATCCACCGCCACCACCTTCAGCTTGACAACAAACAGAATCCACCATGAGTCACCTGATCAGGTGGATCAATAAATCCACCTGATTGGTTTAAATCCAGATATATTCCAGGGAATGGGCTAAAATTCCTCTGGAATCAGATGCTGGATCTGCTTAAAGGGTTGTTTATTGATTTATTCATTCGCCAATAATCAATAATGGATGAATCTCAGTTCATTAAGTAACTTGTGGAGCATTATTTTTACATTTCCTGTTAAATTATGAAACTTTGAAGGACTGTTAGTCTTCAGTTTCCGATTGAGACTCAAACTTCTGTTCACTTCCGTATTTACGTGATGACGACACGCGAGCCCTGTGCGTCACCTCCCCATTCCCGCCACCCAAACAAACGCACGCGCGCGCGGACTCCGCACAGATCGCGGGTACAGTGAAGTGTTTTACCTGCTGCGTGCTGAAATCAAAGCCCAGGTAGAGAGGACCGTCCTGAGCGGCCGCCATCATGGATCGAATGCCCCGAGGAAGAGGAGGAGGAAGGTGGAAGATTTAAAGAGACAGTAACACCACTGTCAGCGCACACCGAGGAGGAGGAAGGTGAGTTAAAGAGAAACTTAATGGAAATAAAACAGGTGACGTGCGGTCAGGGAGGCGTTATCCTCACCTGTCGTCATGAGACGTTTACTAACGATGAAATAAATATTTGTCCTCTGATATGAATTATAAATGCAAATTCTGAGTAATTCAACTAATTTCAATAATTTTTATTATCACAATTGCTTTATTTTAGGTATTTCCTGTTCAGTTACAGCGCAGGAAGCGGGCTGAGGCGGCACCGAGCTCTGCCGCGCGGTATAACCTGCCGCGCGTTAGGTTTTACCGCGCGTCAGATTTCGCCGCGCGTCAGAGCCAACTCAGTGCAGGCTAGCAAAATACTGCCTGATTAAAAAGTTTTTATACATCGCAGACATTTTTATTTTATGTCGCCACTTTCGAAATAATAGTTTAACGTGTTTCACGTCTGTTCACTTATTTAGTGACCGGATGTGACGTAAAGCCGCACGGAACACACGTAGATGGAGGCAGGCAGTAGCTCAGTCACCCTGAAGAGGGCGGACGTGAGCTGCCGTTCATTCTTCTTCGGTGGTGGCTCTTCTACGTGTTCAGGTAAAGTTATAGTCCGTTATTTAATGTTTTTCTTTGACTGACTGTAAAAACAGAGGATTTAACGTCTCAGCTTAAAAAACATTTTAAAATCGGACTTTAAATTAAAACGTGAAGTAATAAATAAAGGAATGAAGGTTCTGGAATGTTCTGGATGACGTTGCTGCACACCCGAAAGAAGGTTGGATCATTTTGGTGACGTAGCTTTCCTTGGTTTAGTCGATTGGACATTTAATGACATGTCAACATTGTGATGACACCACTTATTCACCAGTAAAGACAGGAGATTTATTTTATTGATCGAATTGTAAATTTGAAGGCTGGATATCTGTGATTGGTGACTTTAGTTTAACAAACGTTTAGTTTTCTGTAACCGTTTTGGACACAACTGTGGATCCTGTTAAAGTAAAATGAAGATGTGTGAATAAAGGAATGTCCATTTGGTTTTGAGAAGCTGGAAACTATTGAATCATGTAATAATTTCGGCCAAAATGGTGCAAAGTCACCTTCAGACATAGAAGAACTCCTGTTGGGGAATCAAACCCATTCCTTAGGCGGAACTATTGTCCCCTTTATATTAACACAAATTCATTTTAAGCACAATTTTCATTAATTAAATTGATCACAGATATTATTTTCCAGTAGTTTTGATCATCAACATGTCAACCAGTTAGAAAATAATAAGCAGATATCAGGTGGTTCTGGGCATGCGCCATAGCAATGTACAGGAAACCGTACACTTATCAATATTCGATAATATAATTGATTTGACTGATGTACAGTACGTCCACTAAATTAAGCCACATAAATGAACACCTCATGGATTTGGTCGAACCCTGTGACTCGCTCCAGTAAACAAACGTTTGTTTTTTCACAACTTCATTTGAAATCTTCGCGGGAGAGACTTTCAGTTAGTGTCACGCAGGAAAATCATTCACTTCCTATTTCCAGCGCTAGTGGACGATATGCTAACAACTTTTTTCACTTAGTTCTTCTAAAATGCTTTGCTATTGCTACATGGTGTTAGCTTTGCTCCGCTCATCCGACACCTGGGAGCCAGTTTAATTTCGTAAGAGCTAGCATGGGACTGACATATGGGTCAACTAATTGCTAAAATTATATGAAGTTATATTGAGCTATTGTAAGCTAAGCACAACCAAATGTAGTGCTAATGACTGCTAGCACAATAATATCAAACAGTTGACGGAGATAATGTAGAGCTAACAGAGCTGATATCCAACCAACTGGCTCAAAGCTAATGTGGTTCTCATGAAAACCAGCACAGTGCTAAAGCCAAGGTAATATAGATGACATATCCCTAAGTGCTAATATGAGTTCATAAAAGCTAACATAGCGCCACTATAGCACTGCCATAGCAGAAATACACAGTTGACATGACTCTAAAATAGTGCTATGATAGCGCTAATGTTGCTTCACCATAGAGCTAATGAAAACAGCAGCAGCTTCTTGGTGTGATTAAAAATACTTATCACAACACATGGTATTGATACATAGTAACAATATTCAAGTATCATCATTGATCAATATATATCAGTATTTCACATATTGATGCTCTCAACACGATTGATAAATGGTCACACACAAGGGATGCTAAGTACAGCTATCATAGCGATAACTACAGCTAACACAAAGCTAATGTAGTGCTAAAACAGATCTGCTAACAGCAAACAGGAAGCCCCAGTGGAGCTAACAGAATTTAGCTGCCCTGCAGACATTAAAGTAAAACAAATGAAAATAAGTAAAAACAGCTGAGTGAAAGTGCAACACTTTTATTGTTTATTGGAGTGTGTGACTTCACTTCCTGTAGACGAGTCCCTGCACATGAAGTCACTGGAAAAGGTCCCGGAAATTGAGTTTGCAGTTGAATAATTATTTTTGCGTTATTAATTTCTGTGGCAGCCGACATTAAAGCTGCGTGTCAGGTAGCGACACAGCAGCGTCCAATCAAATGGCTTAATTTATGGTGAATTCTGTTTTACAAGCTTCAATCAATTCCAGCTTTCCCAGGATGAGAAATATCCCCACAGGTCCTGATAATTGATTATTGATGATCAGAAGGCTGGAACCACCTCCTAGCTGCTACTATTGGTCCACCAGCAAACAGGGGACGTTCCACTGATGTTCTCCCAGGTTTGGTTTCTTTAAACTTTGGTTGTCCCTGCTTTTGGTCCAAGGAAGTCGGTAACTTCATCTTTTGTCGTTTTCAGAACGTTCTGAGGTCCGGTGAACGTTTCGTTCAGAGACTACTGGTTCTGACCAGTCATATCGGGTTCAGTTGATCCCCTACCGATCGGTGACATCAGCGCCGAGTCCACTTGATCAGAGTCTCCGGAGATCGATACAGGAAGATGAGTTTGGCGTAAAGCTCCTCTTCCAACTCCAGCTCACCCGTTTCCCTCACCTGAGATACAAAAAAAATCTGCCAATCAGATCACAAGGTAGCAGCAGCTGTCAAACTCGAGGGCGGGGCTTATGGTTTGCATTTACCAGGAAGATGTCGGTGCAGAGCTTGAGGATGCGGTCGACACACGGCAGCTCCTCGAACATGATGGAGTGGCTGATCCCGCTGAAGAACTCTCTGACGAACTTCCCAATCACCAACACCACGGAGGCATACAATCCCATGATGCTGCGGGGCAGACAAGAAGAGGGTAAAGAAGAAGAAGACGGGGGAGAAGTAGGGCTACGGGTTAGCCTGACGTAGGCTATTGTAGGAGTAACACACCCATATCCAGCCAGGAAGCCCAAACTTGGCGGACTGACTTTATCGCTAAAGACGAACAGCTGAAGCCCCGCCTCCCTCCTGCCGCTCATGGGAGCTAAACTCTTCACAGCCACCAGGCTGGCTGCCGGTTGGTCCACAATCCACCATTCCTGGATCTCTCGGCTCTGGTTGGTTGAGCGCTCCAGGGCCAGTAGGATGTCTTTGTAGCGTTCATCTGATTGGAAGAGAGAAGTCACGTGACCGAAAAAGTGTAAAAAACCCAGAGTGCTTGTGGATTCAAGAGCGGATGTAAAAACCTGCGTAAAGCTGCTCGATGGGTTTGGCATTGGAATCGCTGGGAGCACGAATGAAACATGGGAACACGTCTTCAATCACCCTGAAGACAAACACAGACGTGAAGCCACCGTTCACACCAATGACACCTAGCATGGTGGCTAACATCGCTGGATAACACAGGAAGTACTCACACAGGTCGTGTCCTGGTTCCATTGAGCAGCTGGATCAGCTCCAGGCGAGTCTTGTCATCCAGGTAGGTCACATGTTTACCTGAAGCCAGTTCCACCTTCGCCCCCAAACTCAAGTTTCTGATGGAGAAAAGTGGGCAAGTTCTTCATCCTCAAATGCTGTATCACTACCATTTCCACTGCTCTAGGGGGTATTATTGATTATTGATCAGTGTGATCAAGCTGACCTTTGGACAGTCCAGGACACAGTCAAGGGGAAGTGGTCCAGGTTGAGGACTTGGCTCAGGTACTGCCTGCTGGGAGGACTGATGGTCCACAGGGAGTTGCTGCTGCCCTGGAGCTCCGCCACCGTCACGTCCTCGTGACTGTAAGCTTCCAGGAACTGCAGGGCACTCTGGGAAATGAAGACCACAGCGTTACAGAAAGAAAAACGACATTCCGTAGCAGCAAGGCGCCGGGACTCCGGAACGTACCGGCGTGTAGCTGTAGGAGCTGGTGAAGGACAGGAAGTCTTCCTCGGTCAGGTCTGTCAGCTGATTCTGCTGAGCGCTCATCGTGAAAATCGGCTGCGGGAAACACGTCGGTCAGAAAAACTACAAATCCCACCAACGTGACTGAACCAAGAGAAGCAACATCCGGGCGCGTTAGTGCAGACGAGCTAACCTGAAAGCCTCCCAGTGTGATGGTCAGAGAGACATCCAGAGGTCGGTTGACGACCCCCGCGACAGATTTAATGAGCGACATGAAGAGCAGCGGGAACCAAACGATACAGATGAGCAGCAGGACAATGAGACCACCCATCCCGTACTTCACCACCCGCTTCTTCTTCTGGCCGCGAGGCTGAGGGTACCTCTGTCCACAAACGCCACGCATGAGAATCCTTCACCAACCGGTCCACACGGAACTCCCCGCCAGATGAAGACTCACCTTCTCAGACTCCCTCCAGCACTTCAAGACAAAACAGTGGGCGTAGACGTCCTCCACGCAGATCCATGAGGACAGAGACAGAGTGGTGTCGGTCCAAACCCAGTCCATCACCGCCCTCAGCTCCGTCAGGAAGGGAACCAGACGGAAGCTACAGACGGACCGAGGTAGCAGGTCATCCGTCAGCAGCTGCTTTCAGTCTGTGCTAACCTAGGCTAAGCCTCTGGCCTGCTTCCACTCTGATCCCAATCATGGTTAAGTATTTCTTTGCTTCAGGTATACTGTACATGGTAAGCAAGGTTAATAGTCTTTGTTGCTAGGCTGCATCTATCTTTTCGTCATATCTTTGTGCTTAGGTATGCTAATATTCCCTTGCTTGTTGTTATTGTGCAAAGTCAGTTCAAAAGTGTCTCTCTGCTTCCAAACTTTATGTTAAGCTAGGTTAGGTGGTTCTGGTTCATGTTGCACTCACCCTTGGAACAGGAAGAGGTTGAGGTAGTTGTAGCTCTTGGTCAGGAAGTTTCCCAGAACCCGTGTTGGGTAACCAGATCGGATCTGATAGGCTGACAGTCCAAAGTAAACACATTTGACGAAATACCAGAGCTGAGCCACCAGGTTCTGATTGAAACGCCTGGAACGGACGGACGGACAGGTGAGACAGACAGAAACCAAGTGAGACAGACAGCGGTGGTCTTCAGTGGGCGTTAAGAATGCATCAAGGTCTACAAACAGGTAACCTTTAACTCATCAAGCATCCTAAGCTAACCGCTAATGTTGGTCATTTAAAACAATCGTCCAGAATCAGATCAGAAATGAAACAGAAATAATGTAAGTTCTGGATTCTTTCTGTGTGAACCGGTACCAATTGACCCATGGACCGGTACCGGTCCACGAGCCACGGGTTGGGGACCACCGGAAGTGGTGGAACAGTGGTTAGTTTGCTCAGGCAGTGGGTGAAGTTACCTCTCAGTGACCGTTGGCAAGATGAAGAACATCCAGAAGTGAATCCCAAAAACAAGAATAACCTGAAAAACCAACTTCCCCAAGACCGTCTTCCTCAAATACAGAGCCCTGTCTATCACCATGGTACCTGCAGACAGACAGGTGAACAGCCAGGTGAGCATGAAGGCAGACGGGTGAGCAGACAGACTGGTGGTGACATAGGAGGACATACCAAACTGGATCAGAACCATCACCAGGAAAGCTTCGGGAACTTGGTCTTCTGAGAGGGAGGAAGTGATGTCAGCAGCCGCAGAGTGTTTCTGGGAAATTTAAATAAAGTTCATTCAGGTGAATAAAGTTTTGACTGAGTCGAATGAGGTGGGCCGAAAATCTGATTTTACCCCAAAGGCCCAGAAGCCAAAGACGATGATGATGAAGTCGACGGTGTCGGCGAGGAACATGAGGACGTAAACGTCGGTGACGGCGCTGTATTCTGGTTGGACGAGAGCTCTGAAGAACTGAAGCACCGGCCGGTAGAGCGACATACACCTGACACATGGTGTGTGAGAGAGAAGGAAATTGAAGAAACTTTATTAAGTTGACGATGAACAAACATACCTGAAAGTTTAGTTGTTATCGAAAGAGAACTGATTCATCAAACAGCGAGGACAGTCCATCTACTTCCTGTTTTGGTTTGTCACCTGGTAACGGAGTAGATTTTGGCTCTGATGGAAAGTTCTCTCAGTTTCTCCAGCAGCAGATCAAACTTGCTGGGCTGTTGAGGTCTGGAGCTGATGCTGTCTGAAACGAGACGAGGACGACCACATCAAACCGGTTGCGTGGTCGTTTCACGTCAACCCGATCTAAACGGGGGTCAGCGTGGCTGAAGAAGTTCGATTCTACCTGCTGGAGAGCGTGTCTGGGTGGAGCCGGACTGAGTGCGTCTCCGGAGTCGCTGCCGCAGCACATTTGCAGGTTCACCCGGATTGGTAGGGGTGGCCTCTCGGGGAGAGTCCGTCTGGTTGTCGTGGTTATGGAGAGTGTCGGTCTCTATGGTAACCGTCTGATCCCACAGTCCATGGCACTGCAAGCCACCAAATCAAAGTACATTTTCTGGCAAGGGACTCTGGGATACCGACATGGAGCGGGGCTTACCTTAAGTATGGCTCTGTGGTAGAAGAGCGCAAGCAGCTGCAGCAGGTCATAGAGGACGTAGCCTTCCTTCTTCTCCACCCCCAGGATGTTCGGGGGGTGGAACGGTTTGGAGCGGTCCACCTCCAGCTTCTGGTTGAACGGAAAGAAGCCAAACTGGAAGAAGTACTTGATGACGATGGTGACCTGAGGACAAGTACAGGTATACCGAAGTCAAGCCTGTTGACGGACCAATGGTGGGGGCTTTTGATAAAGTTAGATAAACCACCGCCCACCTCTGTGTAGATGATGGCCGTCATCCAGAAGGTCTTACTGGGTCGGGGGACGGACAGTGTTGCCCAGAGGAACACCAGAACAGGAAGCACCAGCGTCAGGCAGCTGGCGGACACCATGTGGTTCAGAACAATGACCAGGTAGCACACTGTCTCCGACCTGAGGAAGGGAGCATCTGAGAAACCTCAGCAGAAGACAGGAGTCTATGAGTTACCCGAGGTGTTTACCTGGCGGCCAGGATGTTGTATATGGCGTAGCACATCTGGAGCAGCTGGTGCTGGTTGCCATAGAAATGATCCGAAGACTCCAGTTCCTCCTCGTAGAAAGTCCTGAACCAGAAAAGGGGAGGCAGTCAGTCAGAAGCAGCCGTGACTCACCTGTGCCTCACCTGTGACTCACCTGTTCCTCAGCAGCTCACTGGCCGTCAGCTCCTGAGTGTGAGACGCCAGCGGACACAAAGCGGAGTCGGACGTGAAGTTGCTCCTTTCCCCCGGGGTGTGAACAAGTCGCCGCCTCCTCAGCAACGACGACGACACTTCCCCCTTCGTCTCCATTTGCTCTCCTGGCTCCTCCTGATGCAGGTCCAGGCCCAGAGCGAGGCTGTAGGATGGGGGGAGGTGGATTGACGAGGGGGAGGCGGGGGAGGAGGCGCCAGTCAAGGGGTGAGTCGGTAGTGCGTCAACAGGAAATGGCGGACTTGATTCGTCAACACTGTAGAAACAGAGAGAGAAACGGGATCTCAGCCCCAGATGGACGGGAACGACTGCTAGCAGCAGTTAGTTCAATGAAAACCATGTTTACATTTCAATTCAAGATTAACTTTACTAATCGACCTGTGAGTCTGGCTCCTCCCCTCTTCTTCAGGTAAAGACAACGAGGATGATGACCGAACTCTCTCCATTCTGGACAGTTTGGGTCTTGACCTCTGGCTGGTTTTAGCCACCAAGCATTCTGGACAGCCATCAGCTTCATCTTCAAGTCCTGGTTCACCTTCAGCTGTCTCTGGTTTCACTCCTGGAATGTCCTCTACTGATTCTCCCAACTGTAGTTCTGATTCTGGTTCTCCTGCACCTGGGTCTGGTTCATCTGGATAATCTCCTTCTGGTCTAACTTCTGTTTTTTCCTCTGCCGTCTGCCCACCTACTTCTTCTCCATCTGAATCTGGAAAAACGTCTTCTTCCTCCTTGCTTCCTCTCTGAGCTGAGGCCTCATGGGTACTGTAGTCCAGGCTGGACTCTCTGGAACTTTTCATCATCTGCTCATGGTAGTAAATCCGGATTGCATCTCTAGTGGGAACATTACCCTGAACAAACAAACAGGAAGTGATTGATGCCACTGACACATACATGGTAGATATCTTTGTTGTAGTTCCACCAGCTGTTGCGGACTACAGTCCTGAGCGCGCACCTGCTTAGCCTGCTGCATTAGCATGCAGCGCTCGATTCGTAGGACGGTGGAGATGTCGATGTGTTCCTGACACAGACCTCTGAGCCAGGCAGTCAGAGAATCCAGCAGAGCCGACAGCAGAACCCAACAGAACCGCAAGGTGTTGGAAAAGCGACGTAGCACTGTGTCTAAAACACACACAGATCAACTTAGCTTTTTAGCAACTCTGGATCCAGTTTGCGAAATGGTTAATAATTCATTCATTAACCTGGTCCTTCCTCTTTCTCCTCCTCCTCCTCCTCTCTGTCCTCTTCCACCTCCTCTGTCACTTCTATAGCTCCGGCAGCTGAACAGGGGGAGGAGTCACAGTTTGCGACTGGTCAGGTGATAGCGGTATGCTGATGACACTCAACTCTTAAATCTTAAATTGCATTTCTTCAATATTTTACTGTCAGTTCATCAATTTTTATTTTAAGTCTTTCCATATCCTCTAGTCTCCTCCTCCTCACCTCCACTCTTCTCCTCCCTCCTGCTCCTTCGTTCAGATGAGTTCTTCTTCCAGAGCTTCTTCTGGTTGTTGCGAGCTCTCATGGCTGTTCTGGAGTCTGTTATCCAGGCATGGTAGACAAACTGACAACGAACACACACCCACCTGTATGAGTCCAACTTCCTGTCACCTCCTCACATCACCTGAATCAACTTCTACTAGTTTCCTGTCACATGACTGGATCACGTGACGTCTTCTGTCTGTACATGTGCTCTAAACACACATGTATGGACCTCACCGCAGGTAGGTGTGACTGTGAACCATCTCACCTGGAAAGCGGATTTCTCAGGTAGCTCCTCCTCCTCCTCCTCCTGCTCCTCCTTCTTTTCTTCCTCCTCCTCTTCCTCACTGTCCGTCTCAAACAGGTAGTAGTCACCACTCCTCACCACTGCAGGGAGATACTACGGTCTGACACGTGTCTCGTACCTCACAACAGGTTCAGTTAACCCAGTTCGGTCATTTTAGAATATAGAACCTTCCTACATATGAGAGAGATGATGTCATGTGACTCACTGGAGGCGTGATTTACCCATGGTCGCCACCACTCCTTCTGCCGCTGGCCCTTCTTGGTCTCTTGACCTACCAAACAAAACAACGTAAAAACCAAACACGCCCGTGTGCTCCATCATTACAGGGCAACCGTTTGTTTACCGTCCGTATCGAAGCTGTCTTGGGTCAAGCTCAACATTTTCTCTTTTCCTCTGCGGAACTTCTGCTGGCGAGATTTAATCCTCTCCATCCTGAAGGAAACAAACAGGAAGTGTCTCATGCCAGACCTTCAGGACAAACTGGACACGCCCCCCTGATTGGACATGCCTCCTTCTGACTCATCTAGATCTGACGTGTTCAGACTTGACTGCGGCTGTGTTAGCATCTTACTGTCTTTTCAGCAGGTCCATGGACGTCTTCTCCACCTCCAGTCTCGCTCTGACGGCCTTCACGGTGGATGCCTCGATAAGCTCCGCCCCTCTGAGACAAGATAAATCCACATCACACGGCTGCACTGGCGTTAAGGCCATGTTCGCGTTTGCGTGCGCCTACCTGGAGGCTAGTAGTTGCGTGTTATGCAGGTCCAGGACGACGTAAAGGAAGTAGTGACTCCTGAAGACCCTCCTCTGCAGCAACAGGAAACAGAAACACACACCATCCCAGATGATCCCCGCCTCGTCGCTCGGCAACTCGCACTGTTTGCTGCTTTGCTGCTCCGCTGCAGAAAGTCAACACCAACGTTTCAATTCGTGCATGCCAAGTGCTAGCATGGAGCTATGTACAGGTAGGACAGTTGACCTACGTTTGGTGTAACCCTTGATGGTGCAGGCCAAACTGAAGAGCTGAATCAACCAGCAATGATTTAAAACCAGAGACTTGATGAACCCACAGGCCAGAATCTTGGAAACAGATGGACGGTTAAAAGTTTCTGACGACACATTTTAGTTTTCGTTCATGAGAAGCGCGGAGATGAAGCGACTTACAGACAGAATGTTCTTCATGGTGATGACAAACACGTTGTAGCCAATCAGGCAGTCCCAGTACACCAGGATAGATTTTACTGGTTTCAGTAGCAGGTCTCCGCCCACTAACAGGAAGTAGAAACATGCCACCAGGTAGCCCATACAAAAGATACTGATCCTGGATCAGGAAGTAGAAATGTGGCAAAACCGGAAACTGAATCGCAGAACATCAAAAATTTGGAGAAATGAAAATTTAATTGTAAATATTCTGGTTTTACAAACAAGTAACAAAAAAAAAGATTTCTGAAAATATGAGAATATTTGAAGATGACTTTAGGCTCCACCCACTCACCTGGTGGTCCCAGTGATGAAGATGATGGTGAGAACAAACCAGAACATGTAGCAGAAGATGATCACCTTCATCATGTCCAGGTAGGACCTGCACGTAGAGGTCAGAGGTCAGACATTTCGACTGGGAGACAAACGGGAGCGGTGGGTGGAGCTTACCTGCACATCATGAAATCGGGGACCGTGTTGAGACGGAGTCGTCGGATCAGATCGGCGACTTGTCCGTCGTCTCCTTCCAGCTCGCAGTTGTCTCCAGCCAGGATCTGAACCGATGGCTGCAGCTCCTCCTCGAATACCTGGAGCTGCAGAGACGCCCCCAGGAGGAGCAGGAAGTCATCTGAAAGACCAGGAAACACACAACCGGTCTGCAAATGATAGCATGATGTCATCAGCATAGACGAGGAGCAAAACCTCCCGTGTGACATCGCTTCGACAGATTACATTTTGATCTTACAGAGAAGGAAAAGCGGGTTCGGCGGCGACAGGTAGTCTGGCAGAAAGAGCCACTTGACCACGTTGGAATCCACGTTGGATGACGGAGGCCTCCAGGGGTAATCTGAAAATTAAGGGGAGTTCCCCGAAGTTAAAACAATTAAACTTTCAGTTTGTTCACAAATTAGAAAAAAAACGGGAAATTACTTCATTTAATTCAGAAGTTTTATATTAGCGGTTAGCGGTTTTACTTCCAGTAGCATCATCCAAACTTATAAACAGATTCATCATCCGTGTGAACGAGGTCTGAAAAGATTGGCTAGCATGATGCTAAGTCAGATCTAACAAGGCAGCGTGATGCTAAGTTGCCTGCGCTAACACTGTGGCGTTTGTACCTTTACAAGCAGCAGGCGGGAATCCGATGCAAAGCACATATTGGAAGCACAGCATCCCAGACAGGAAGTAGCAGTACTTGGGCCAGACTGAGGCAATGCACTTCCTGCTGCGACGTGATAAGACGGTGATTAGGCCAAAGGCATGGCCTACCGCATACAGATCCATTCTCTGACCAATCACATTCACAGCCAACAGGAAGCAAGTCTGACGAGGAAGAGGGGCATGAGAATGTTTTTAAACGGGAATATGTAAGCTTCTGCATACGCTACATTGTGTGAACCTCACCTCTAGTCCAAACTTGTAGAAGAAGTAATTCAGGAAGTACTTGAAGCAGCTTAGCACGTTTTCGTCAAGGTGATGTCTAGTGATGTCATGAAACAGCGTTCTAGTGGGGGGCGGGACTTTGTTACGGCGAAGACGGTAGAGCTCCTGATGTCTGTAAATGGTCACCTCAAAGGCTAATAGTGCTAACATCATAAGGTTATACTGTGGAAAGAGGTTGGTGCAACATAAAGTTATCAATGCTAACATCATTATGCACTATTTTACAGATTAGCATGATGCTAAGACATCAAAGATAACATCATCCGGAAATTCCCTAGAACTACTGTTAATGTTAGGCTATGGGAGCTAGCAGTGCTAATAATATTGAGTTGGACATTTTAATGTGTTTCTAAGCTATCAAGGCTCACAGACTTACAACATTTTAAAGTGAAATAGTTTTTATATCATGCCTCACCCTCAGGTAATCGAGCAGTTTTCCTTCTGTCTTGCGAAGCCCCACCCACTGGGCGGGGTCAACAGGACCAGAATATAAAGCAGACAGAGACAGGTCGCTGCTGGAGTTAGCAGGCTAAAGAAAGACACAAAAACAGGCGTGAAGATGCTGCAGACAGACAGGTACCATACTGTCTGTCTTTCAGGGGTTACCATGCTGCAGTTAGACGAGTATCTGTCTGGCTGGACGACGTTGAGCTGATACAACATCTTACAGACGGTCACCACACAGGTCCAAACTGTACAGATCCCTGACAGCAGGGGGCGCCATGCCCTGCAGGGCAGAGCCAGGCTCATACACAGTACAAACAGCAGGTTAAAAACACACACCTGCAGAGACAGGACCGGGAGAGAGAGACATGTTCAACAGCAGAGAAAGAGAGAGGTGGGTCAGGTAGGCAGATGGGTCCTGCAAAACAAACTGACCTCTTTCACACAGACCCAGATGATATAGGAGGAGACTATTTTGACGATGTGTAGTTCCAGGAGCCACCAGAGGAGGTGCTGCAGGCGCTGCAAGGAAAGGAGGAACCGCAGGAACAGAACGGAGAGGCGATCCACCACCAACCTCCAGGAGACCAGCACTGAGGACGCACCAAGAGTCTGCTTCCAGTTTGACATTCAAGTACAGTCCGCCCTCGCGCATCAACGCTCATGACTCCATCTCATTGCGGATTTTTGGTAGGCAGTCACATGATACCGTACACGCATTCTATTGGCTGACGGTATCCGGAAGTGCACTCGGTTCTGTCAGTCTCTGACTTCTATGAGACACAAGTGCTTTAAACAGTCGAAAGAGTGTGGGAAAAGGTAATACAGATAGAAGGTGGTTTAATATCAGTATGGGGAGGGTTCATAAACGTTTACATTACCGTAAATAATGAGATAAATAGTTTGTCGCTTGATTGGGGATTCCTTAATCGCGTGTGGTTCCTGGAACGAGGGCGCACTGTATTCTGGAACAGGTACAATGAGGATGACAATGCAGTGTTTACCTGTTATGTGGTCAGACAGGGTTTCCCTATCAAACACGCAGGGGTACTCTTCCTCCTCTTCTTCCTCCTGTATACACTTCTCGTCTGTCTCCTCCTGTATTTCCATGAGGACCGCTCCTTTCCCGTCCTCCTCTGACATGAGCTGAGGAGCTCCACTCACTGACAAGTCAAAGAGGCTTCCTTCAGAATGGACCAACCTGACAAAGGAAAGGTAGGTGGAAACAGGTGAGACCAGTGATGGAGAGCAAAATAGTCAATTCAAAGAAACAACAGCTACACATGTCTAAGAACTGGTTGCACAGGTCTAAGGACTAGTTGACCAGGTCTAAGGACTAGTTGCACAGGTCTAACAACTAGATTCACAGGTCTAACGGCTAGATGCACAGGTGTAACAACTAATTGCACAGATCTAAGGAATAGTTGCATAGGTCTCCAGTAGTTGCAGTGGGAGTAGAGTTGTAAGGATCAGCTGGGAACTTGTTGCAAAGTCTGGCACAAGCTCCAGAGATCTGGCAGCTAGTTGTTGGGGTCTGAGAAGCACCTCCTGAGGAATAGTCGTGGAGGTTTGGGTATACCTGTAGACGTCCTGGAGGTGGTGGGAACTAGCAGCAGTAGTCTGGGGTTTAGCCACATTGGTTTGAGGACTCACTCCAGAAGTCTGGAGACTTTTAGCAAAAAGGTGGGGACAAGTTGCAGAAGTTTGGGGACAAGCTGTTCAGGCTATCTAGACACTGATTGGAGGGAGGGCAAGCTGGAGGGTAGTGTGGTGTGTCTGTGTGAGTGTTGCCTGGTAATGGTGCTGTTGTGCGTGTCCACCACAGTCTTCAGGTCGGTCAGTTCCAGGAATGGCTCATGGAAGTAATGCAGATGTACGATGCATACCTGCAGAAAAAAAGTTTTACTGCAAACAAGAACCAAACTTATAGTAAGTGTCAGGAACATGGTGACGTACCAACAGGAAGGCAGCAGGGATGAAGATCTTAGTGAAGAGAACGGGAACTGAGAACTTCTCCAGACCAACATCCTCCAACCTGGAGAGACAACAATTCAGTCGAGACATCAGACGCTGTAGAGCTGGCAGACGCCGAAGAGTCCTTGGAGACTTGAACCCATGTGTACCTGTGAGTGCTGAGTCCACTGTAATAACTCCAGGTGTGAGGGGATGAAGGGAACTGGAAGGTGTAGACCAGGATGAGAACCAGCATGGAATAAACCACCACACCTACCCAGAATCCTCTGAGCCAAGCACGCCAACGCTCGTAGTTCAACTACAGCCAGACACAGACAGATGGTAGAAGGTAACAGGAACAAGTGGTGCCTACAGTCGTGGTCATAGGGTCACCTGGTAGAGAGCGACGCAGCACAGGAACATCACCATGTAGATGACCTTGTAGAGTACGATCTTCCCCTCGAAACTAACGAAGAAGAACATCGTCCCGCAGACGTAGATCCAGTATTTAACAAACATCCTGCTGACCACCGCAGCCAGAGCCTCCATCTTAACTCCACCTCCCCGTCCATGAAGGAGCAGCACCTCCTCGTACGACACCTCCGCCTTCCTCATCTGCTCACCCTCCTCCACTTTCTTCTGCTGGTCCTCCTCTGCCCTGTGCTCCTCCTCTGGAGGACAGACAGCAGACAGGTCAGTCAGGTGATGAGTGGGACAGGTGAACGTCAGACAGACAGGTGAGGATAGACAGACATAGACAGACCTTCCATGTGGACAGTGATGGTAGACAGTTGTGTGTCTGCCTGTTTCTCTTTCTGCCTGTCTCTCTTCTCCGTCAGTGCTTGACGCAGCAGCAGCCAGAAGGTAAACAGACACAGCAGCTGCAACAACAACAACAAGTCATATAAATAGCAGTACCAGTACTATCATGAGAAACAGTAGTAATAATAGTGGTAGTAACACTCATATTAGTAACAGAATAGTAGTAGTAATAATGGTAATAGTAGTGATGGAAGTAGTAACGGTAGCAGTAACAGTAGTAATAATGGTAGTAATATTAACAGTAGTAGTAGCAGTAGTAGTAACGGTAGTAGTAATAATGTAGTAAAAACGGTAGTAGTAACATAGTAGTAACGGTAGTAGCAACAGTAGTAGTAGTAATGGTAGTAGTAGCAGCAATAGTAACGCTAGTAGTAGTAACAACAGTAGTAATAACGGTAGTAGTAACGGTAGTAGACGTAGTAGTAGAGGTAATAGTAACACTAGTATTAGTAACAACAGTAGTAGTAGTAAACTAGTAGTAACGATAGTAGTAACGGTAATAGCAATAGTAGTAACAGTAGTAGTAACAGCAGTAATATTAGTAGTAGTAGTAACAGTAATAGTAGTCGTAACCGTACCTTGGATGCCAGTTCTCTGCACGGATCGTCTTTTTTCGGGAACAGTCCCGGGACTTCCTGAACAGCGGGGAAGCTGTATACATACTGCAGGATCACCAGCAGGTTACCGTAGGCAACCAGCCAGGGTGATGACATCAACGTGTAACGGCGCCGCTCTCGCATCATCCAGAGGACGCACGACCAGAGCAGCAGGACGCATGTCAACCAGGAGACGTACGTGAT
Organism: Antennarius maculatus; assembly: GCA_013358685.1. NCBI lineage: Eukaryota > Metazoa > Chordata > Actinopteri > Lophiiformes > Antennariidae > Antennarius > Antennarius maculatus. The sequence continues at coordinate 835,124 of CM023624.1, forward strand.
GGACCACGCCATCATGGCGATCAGAGCGCAGATGTAACTCTGCTTGAGCAGGAAGCCGAACGCCACGGCGGCGACGCCGCATCCCTCCTCATCCTGCCTCCTCCCTTCCTCTTCCTCCTCCTCTTCCTCCCATCCGTCTCCTTCAAAGACACACGTCTCCAAAGTGTCTGCGTGGAACACAACAGAACCAGGGTCACTGGTGGAACCGGTCCCCACCATCCATGTCCAGATCTCACACACTCACCTGATTGGCTGAGGGAATAGTGAGGTGTGGAGTAAACATCCAATCCCAGGGCCGTGCTCTGGGTGGGCGGAGCAAAAGAATCAGAGGGACTGTCATTGGTTGATGACATGAGCACCTGAATAGACAGGGAGACGGTTTCCTCAAACCTCAACAGCTACGATCAATTCTAATCATTGATTGGTTGTAATCCCGTCCCTTTTTGGAGACGCTGCCGTTTACTTACGTCTCGGCTCTCCGCTCCATCGTGAGCGCTCCTCCACTGCTCCCTCCGCCTCTCGGCTGTGATGTCACAGCTCACCTCCTCACTCAAGATGCTGGTCGAGGTGATGACGTCACAGCTCTCGGTGACAGCTGACTCCACCCTCTTTACGTCCCGCCTCCCTTCAGTGTCGATCAGCTGCAGAGACATGTGACACCCAGCATCCAATAACAGGAGGGAAATCTTTTAGCATCTTAGCTTCTTGGAGTGACATCACGTGAAATGACGTCACATTTCTGTCGCTACTTGTGCAGTGATGTCATGGCGTGGCGGTGTGTGATGTCATGGCGTGTTGGGTGACATCACCTGGTTCCTCCATAGGCTGGCCACAGTGTTGTAGAGGAGGAGCAGCATGAAGGGGCTGCTGAAGTGGAACCAGCTGAGCTCCGAGTTCACCTGCAGCCTCCAGGGGGCAGCGCAGTCCGCTGACACCACCGAGACCAGGCCGAAGACGCTGAGCAGGAAGCAATGAGCCAAACAATCAATCAATCAATTAGCCAATCAACTTCCTCCTGCTCTAGCTCATTACCTGGCAGAGGTGCGGTTGGGAGGCCACGCCTCGTGCAGCGAGGGCAGCTGGTAGCAGTAGACGAGCAGGAAGTGGGAGGAGGAGTAAAGCAGTGACATCACAGACACGTATCTGAAGGCAATGGGTGGGACCTGACCTGACCACGCCCACCAGGTACACAACACCTGGAAACAGAGGAGGTAGAGGAGGGAGGAGAGGGAGGGGAAGACGATACCTGCAAGGGGGAGAAAGAGAGATTACCGGTCAGTAATCTATTGGTTACCGGTCAGCAATCCGCTAGTTACAGGTCAGCAATCCACTGGTTACTGGTCAGCAATCTGCTGGTTACCGGTCAGTAATCTACTGGTTACCAGTTAGCAGTCTATTGGTTACCGGTCAGTAATCTACTGGTTACTGGTCAGCAATCTGCTGGTTACCGGTCAGTAATCTACTGGTTACCAGTTAGCAGTCTATTGGTTACCGGTCAGTAATCTACTGGTTACCAGTTAGCAGTCTATTGGTTACCGGTCAGTAATCCACTGGTTACCAGCCAGCAATCCACTGGTTACTGGTCAGCAATCTACTGGTTACCAGTCAGTAATCCGCTAGTTACACGTCAGCAATCCGCTAGTTACAGGTCAGCAATCCACCGGTTACAGGTCAGTAATCTACTGGTTACCGGTCAGTTATCTACTGGTTACCCATCAGACCTCGACTGGACTCTACTGGTGACCCATCAGCTGTTATCTGACCTGTGATTCCCAGCAGAACCGTCAGCAGAACTTTCCCTCCAGTCGTCGTCATGTTTCCCACCAGCTGCCTGGTTTTGCGAACCAGTGACTCCAGTTCAACCAGAACTTTGTGTCTGCTGCCTTCCTCCTCCTCATCCTCTCCGAGCACAGAACCCTCCTCAAACACGAGTTCCTCTGGCTGATGTTCTTCTGTGTGATGTTCTTCTGGTTGACGTTCTTCTGGCTGATGTTCTTCTGGTTGATGTTCTTGTGGTTGACGTTCTTCTGGTTGATGTTCTTCTGGTTGATGTTCCTGCTGTGACTGGAAAGAAGGAGGAGAAGAGATCTTTTTTTTAACAGAACCATCTCATTTCTGGTCGTTTGTCTCTACGTGTCAGATTTCATGTTCCTGCTCTAGTTTATGGTTCTGTCCTCCTCCAGCTGGAGCCGTGATGAATGGAGGAGGAGGAAGAAGAGGAGGTCCGTCTGCCGGTCTGGTTTCATGTGAACAAACAGACTCGGACAGAACGACTCAGACGCTGCTGGAACCTGAAACCTAATCGCTGAAGCCGGTCCTGATGATGTCGCATAACCAGATTAGATTAATAAATAGCTTACTGCGTTACACGCTAATAGAGCTCTAATCTCTTTACGAGACAAGAGGAGACGACTTAACAAAGTTACACCTGCTTCATTACTCCGTGTGTGTGTGTTACCTGTGTGTGTGTGTCGCCGTTTACCCGGGTCATCAGCCTCCAGGTCAGCACGCCGACCGCCAGCACACCGATGTCTGGACATACCTGTCTCACTGCCGAGCCCGCATCACTTCCTGAAAGACTGACGCAGACAGACAGACGCCGGTCCTTCATCACGTTACCAATAAAGTTATTTCATTCAAACTGACGTTTCTCCGTCAGGAGTCAATTCTAGAAGCTGCAGTTTAGAAAAAATAAAAAAAAGACCTCATTAGAAAATAATCAAATTAAAATGTCAGATTTATTATCACGTCTTTGACTCTTCGCTGCCCCCTGTGGTCGGATCGATAGCAACAGAAATGACATACGGCTGTTTATGACTGTTTACAGTCGGATGGATCTGTTTGGCTCCAACAGTCGTAAAGTAAATGTACGCCTTCAGACAAACAAACAAACACCGTCCCAAATGGACATAACATGTTTAAGCCTTTAAAGCGCTTCCATAGAAACAGCACAACTTGAAGATTTTACAATGAATTTGTGAATTTTAAATATAATCAGTTGTTTTTGGCTTTCATCATTTTATTTAAAGGTGTTGTTTGTTCCTTATTCTAACATTTTGTTTGTTATCTAAACAAGTTTGTTCTTTAAACATTTTTGTCCTTTATTTAGACATGTTTGTTTTTTATTTAAACACGTTTGTTCTTCATTAAAACATGTTTGTTCTTCAAACATGTTTGTTCTTTATTTAAACACGATTTTTTCAAACATGTTTGTTTTTTATTTAAACATTTGTTTGCTCCTTATTTGAAAATGTTGTTTGTTCTTTATTTAAACAGATTTTTTTTCTTTATTTAAACATGTTGTTGTTTATTTAAACAGATTTTTTTTCTTTATTTAAACATGTTGTTTATTTAAACAGATTTTTTTTCTTTATTTAAACATGTTGTTGTTTATTTAAACAGATTTTTTTTCTTTATTTAAACATGTTGTTTTTCATTTAAACATGTTGTTGTTTATTTAAACATTTGTTTGTCCTCTCCCTCAGCTCTGATTGCACTCGGTTACAACACGCTCTGGGCGCCGCCCACTACGACCACGGCCCGGTAACCCGGCGTCTGGAGGGCGGGGCTTAAGGGCACTGCGTTGGCGTGCGCAGCGGGGGATTGAACCGACGGCCTTCTGGTGGCGAGCTAAAGATCCGTGTGTTACTGTATGTTTATTGGTGTGTGTAGGTGTTTACAGAGCCATGCAGTCCAGACAGAGAGACTACTGTCTGCTGACACACACACACACACACACACATACACACACACACACACACACACACACACACACACAGCATCGGATGTCAGAGAGGTCGCCCTCCTCTGAAGCGACAGACTCTTATTTTGGTAGTTTGGCTTCTATTTCCTGATCGTCGTGACAACATTTTAGCCTCAACAGCCGAACCAACGACTGTTTGGGACCAGGAGTCATGTGACCGCCGCCGGCTGGTTGTCAGTTTGTTTACATGTCGATAAAGTTATCCATGTTTGTATTTATTTGAAGGGGCACATGGTGAACGTTTAAATCTAAAGGCTGGTTTTAGTTGTGGTTAAAGGTTTGGGCTCCATGAACGACAAGATTCAGGGATCAGAAAACAAAAGATGAAAACATCAACAAGAAAAAACACAGAGTAAAGAAAAACACACAAACAAACACACAAACTTAAACGCCTCCCTCCTCCGATAAATGATGTTTGACTTTTATAGCTGTTGAATCAGCAGTGCCCACACACACACACACACACACACACACACACACACACACACACACACACACAGTGTGAGTCAGTGAAGTTTGAACAGAAACAGCTGTTTGTGTAACTCCCAGGTTCTCTAAAGTTCTTTTCAGGTTCTGGTCTGATTCTAATCTGGTTCTGGTCTGGTTCTAGTCTGGTTTGGTTCTGGTTCTGGTCTGGTTCTAGTCTGGTTTGGTTCTGGTTCTGGTCTGGTTCTGATCCAGTCAGTGGGTCACAGAGATTCTCTCTGGCTGACGGCTCGTTGGGGGCGGGGTCGGTGGGTTTGAAGGGGCAACACTTCCTGTCTCCTGAGTGGGCGTGTCCTCCCACTCGTCCCCAGGGGGCATTTCTGACACTCCAACATCACCCCCCCCCCCTCCCTCACAGATTAAAATGAATGGCTGGTTTCCTGCTGCATGCCCCCCCTCCCACCGCTGCTACCAGGTCGATGAAACAACAACCATCTGGAATCTGGACCGCCCCCCCCATCTAGACCGCCCTCGCCCATCTGGACCCACTTAGGACTGTAAACAGTCCCACCAGCTTTCAGGTCAGTGACCCTCTGGATCCAGAACCAGAAGCAGGTTCTGGGTCACATGACCCCGGACCGACCCACACCTGATTGGTCCAGGTGACGCCTGATGATGATGATGATGTCATCTTACCTCACCAGGCCCAGCTGCCCCAGAGCTTTCTGCCACGACGTACCTGCAGAGAGACAGACAGGTGAGCAGACAGACAGACCGGTGGAGAGGCAGACAGGTGGGCAGACAGACGGGTGTCTCACAGTTGGACTCTGGCTGCAGGGTGGCGGTGGTCAGCTGGAAGAAGGACTGCAGCAACAGGAAGAGGAAGCTGGAGACGCACACCGCCGTCACACAGCGGGACGTGTTACCTAGGAAACGGGTTGATGATGTCATCAAAGACGGGAGGTGAGGCTTCAGGTCGAGGCCATTCGTTTACAGGCGCATAAACACGGACTATCAACAGCTGCATCCACTGTTATTGTTACGTTTCCTGTACGGTTGAGAAACCTTCAACAGAACAGGAAGTGATGTCACACACTCTCCCCCTTGTCCCCCCCCGGCGGCCCTCTTCTATATCCAGTCAGGAAGATCCTTCAGGAAACACACACATCCTGTCTTCACCTGGTACGCCTCAGGGAGCAGAGACAGGCTGGGTCTGGTCTACTTCCTGGTCTCAGTAACGCACACATTCCTCCAGCGATGACATCATCACTAAGAACTGATCACCATGATGATGTCATCACTGAGCCACACCCAGCTTCTGTGTGTGAGCCCAGAACAGAAGCCAGAGACCCGTTCAGTGTGACTTCACTGACAGTGTGGATCACAATCGATCAGTATTGATCGGTATTGATCGGTATTGATTGGTATTGATCGGTACTGATAAGTATTGATCGGTGCTGATAAGTATTGATCGGTATTAATCAGTTTTGATTGGTATTGATCGGTGTAGATAAGTATTGATCGGTATTGATTACTATTGGTACCTGAGGTGGAGGAGGTGGAGGGTTCAGGCAGCAGAGGCAGCAGCAGCAGCAGGAGGGCATAGACCAGAGAGAATCCATTATAGCGTAACACACAAGCTGTGAACACACAAATCAATACGTCTATCAGTTTGTCAATACATCAATCTGAATACTGATATTGATAATTTAATGAATCGATCCTGGAATCATTTAATGCTTTAGTGTATTGATATCAATGTTATTGATAATACAGTCAAATCAGAGCTTAAAAATCATGAATTTAATGATGATGAAATTGTTTTTTTCACTATTGATTAACTGACTGCATAGAAACAGTTGATCCAGGTATCGATCGGTTCATCATTGAAACAATGTTTAGTACGACAACAACATGTTTATGTGAAAATTCGTCTGAATACACAAATACAAACAGTTCTGATATTGATTGGGTGAAACTGGTGGCATCTGGACCAAACTGATCGGATTGATCTGGATCGGCTTTTGTAAACTGATGTAAACCGACATAAACGGATCCAACTGTTTGTCCTCCGGTTGCTTTGACGACATTTATGTTAGTTTATGCAGATTTAGGCCGTTTGTAAACAGAAGACAGGAATAAAAAAACAGACGATGTGGATCCGACTCATCGGATAAACAGGAAGCAGCTGATCCGACACGAGAACGGAACGTGTGGTCGTCTGTAAAGACCTACCGCCGAAACACGTCCGTGAAACCCTACCGCCTCAAAACCTCAACAACCTCAAAACTACCTAGAATGTTTCAAAAACCAGCTGGAATGTTTCAAAACTACCTGGAATGTTTCAAAAACTACCTGGAAAACTACCTGGAATGTTTCAAAAACTACCTGGAATGTTTCAAAACTACCTGGAATGTTTCAAAAACTACCTGGAATGTTTCAAAACTACCTGGAATGTTTCAAAACTACCTGGAATGTTTCAAAAACTACCTGGAATGTTTCAAAACTACCTGTAATTTTTCAAAACTACCTGGAATGTTTCAAAACTGACTGGAATGTTTCAATACTACCTGGAATGTTTCAAAACTACCTGGAATGTTTCAATACTACCTGGAATGTTTCAAAAACTACCTGGAAAACTACCTGGAATGTTTCAAAAACTACCTGGAATGTTTCAAAACTACCTGGAATGTTTCAAAACTACCTGGAATGTTTCAAAAACTACCTGTAATGTTTCAAAACTACCTGGAATGTTTCAAAACTAACTAGACTGTTTCAAAACTAACCATAATTTTTCAAAAACTAACTGGAATGTTTCAAAAAACTAACGGGAATGTTTCAAGACTACCTGGAATGTTTCAAAACTACCTGGAATGTTTCAAAACTACCTGGAATGTTTCAAAACTACCTGGAATGTTTCAAAACTACCTGGAATGTTTCAAAAACTACCTGGAATGTTTCAAAACTACCTGGAATGTTTCAAAACTACCTGGAATGTTTCAAAACTGACTGGAATGTTTCAATACTACCTGGAATGTTTCAATACTACCTGGAATGTTTCAATACTACCTGGAATGTTTCAAAAACTACCTGGAAAACTACCTGGAATGTTTCAAAAACTACCTGGAATGTTTCAAAACTACCTGGAATGTTTCAAAACTACCTGGAATGTTTCAAAAACTACCTGGAATGTTTCAAAACTACCTGGAATGTTTCAAAACTAACTAGACTGTTTCAAAACTAACCATAATTTTTCAAAAACTAACTGGAATGTTTCAAAAAACTAACGGGAATGTTTCAAGACTACCTGGAATGTTTCAAAACTACCTGGAATGTTTCAAAACTAACTGGAATGTTTCAAAACTACCTGGAATGTTTCAAAACTAACTGAAATGTTTCAAAACTACCTGGAATGTTTCAAAACTATCTGGAATGTTTCAATACTACCTGGAATGTTTCAAAAACTACCTGGAAAACTACCTGGAATGTTTCAAAAACTACCTGGAATGTTTCAAAACTACCTGGAATGTTTCAAAAATTACCTGGAATGTTTCAAAACTACCTGGAATGTTTCAAAACTACCTGGAATGTTTCAAAAACTACCTGGAATGTTTCAAAACTACCTGGAATGTTTCAAAACTACCTGGAATGTTTCAAAACTAACTAGACTGTTTCAAAACTAACCATAATTTTTCAAAAACTAACTGGAATGTTTCAAAAACTACCTGGAATGTTTCAAAACTACCTGGAATGTTTCAAAAACTACCTGGAATGTTTCAAAACTACCTGGAATGTTTCAAAACTACCTGGAATGTTTCAAAACTACCTGGAATGTTTCAAAAACTACCTGGAATGTTTCAAAACTACCTGGAATGTTTCAAAACTAACTAGACTGTTTCAAAACTAACCATAATTTTTCAAAAACTAACTGGAATGTTTCAAAAAACTAACGGGAATGTTTCAAGACTACCTGGAATGTTTCAAAACTACCTGGAATGTTTCAAAACTAACTGGAATGTTTCAAAACTACCTGGAATGTTTCAAAACTAACTGAAATGTTTCAAAACTACCTGGAATGTTTCAAAACTATCTGGAATGTTTCAATACTACCTGGAATGTTTCAAAAACTACATGGAAAACTACCTGGAATGTTTCAAAAACTACCTGGAATGTTTCAAAACTACCTGGAATGTTTCAAAAATTACCTGGAATGTTTCAAAACTACCTGGAATGTTTCAAAAACTACCTGGAATGTTTCAAAACTACCTGGAATGTTTCAAAACTACCTGGAATGTTTCAAAACTAACTGGAATGTTTCAAAACTACCTGGAATGTTTCAAAACTACCTGGAATGTTTCAAAACTATCTGGAATGTTTCAATACTACCTGGAATGTTTCAAAAACTACCTGGAAAACTACCTGGAATGTTTCAAAAACTACCTGGAATGTTTCAAAACTACCTGGAATGTTTCAAAAATTACCTGGAATGTTTCAAAACTACCTGGAATGTTTCAAGACTACCTGGAATGTTTCAAAACTACCTAGAATGTTTCAAAACTAACTGGAATGTTTCAAAACTACCTGGAATGTTTCAAAACTACCTGGAATGTTTCAAAACTAACTGGAATGTTTCAATACTACCTGGAATGTTTCAAAAACTACCTTGAATATTTGAGAAACTACCTGAGATGCTTCAAAACTACCTAGAATATTCAAAAACTACCTGGAATGTTCAAAAAGAACCTGGAATGTTTCAGAACTACCTGGAACGTTTCATTTGTACGTGACCCAGATACTCAGAGAACTGGGGTTACGTCAGGTACTTTTCTCTGCCTTCCTGTTTATTCGCTGCAGGTTAGTGAAGCAGCCAATCACAGTAAACACGTTTCAGACGTGTTGCATGAAGCATCAGCTTCACTGCAACACGCTAACCCATAAGCATGTTAGCATGTTGGTGCTAAATAATGACAGATTAATAACAACCCAGAGATGAACGTCCTGCTATTTCCGTGTGTGTGTGTTTTTGGGGGGGCACAGATTGGTTCCACCACTCAGGTAACAACATCTGGCTGTGTGTGTGTGTGTGTGTGTGTGTGTGTGTGTGTGTGTGTGTGTGTGTGTGTGTGTGTGTGTGTGTGTGTGTGTGGTTAGCAGTGTGTCAACACACACACACACCTCCCCCTCTCTGTGGAATGTGAAGCAGTTTTAAAGGGAAGGTCTGTCCTTGAAGATCCTGGAAGATCCTGGAAAGTTTTGGAACACTTCAAACCAGCAGCTAGCTTACCGCTAGTGACGCCAGCTAGCTGGGAGAGTGAGGACACGCCCTCGCCAGACATCTGTGAGACATACGGTGACATCCCCAAAACAACGACCAATCAGAGCGAGCCAATCAGTGATGTCATCAGATTTTAACACTGAATGGCAGATGATTGATCGGAGGATTGATCAGACTGATTACAGGATGGAGGGACTGCTAAAGGTCAATCAGGTCAAGGCGGATCCTGGATTCTGGATCAAAAAATCTGGATCCTAATCCAGATTCTGGATCATGTGATCCCGACCCATCCTGCTGTTAGCCTAGCTTAGCAGAAAGAGGAAGCTGTCACATAGTTTAGCTGAGTTTACGCTAACAACTAATCAATCAGATACCGATAATGTAATCTGATCAATGAACTTGATCATATCTGTATCGATAAACATTAAACACAAAATACAAAGACTACTTTAAAGTATTTGGACACACACTTTTAGAGTATAGTTTACTGATGAAACTTTTTCATGACGTCACATTCAGAGTGACGTCAGAGTACTTCAATGACCCCCCCCTTCCCCTCCCCAACCAGAACCTGAACCGGGTCTTACCTGCAGTCAAACTGAGGGGCAGCAGAACCCTGAAGACCACACCCAGGGCCAGCTCGGAGGACATCCTGAACCCGCGTCGGTCTGGGGTCTCAGTCCGGGGTCCCTGATCCGGGTCCGGGTCTGGTTCCGGTCCCCCCTCAGCAGCAGCGGACTGTCAGAGCTCCGTGTGCCCGCCGGAGGAGCCGCGGGTCCGAATGCGGGTGGCGACACGCCCCGGTGCCATCATCGGTCCTCCGGGACCCGCAGACAGATGCGGGCTGTCTCACGCCCCAACGAAAGACTGTCTCTCCGTCCTCCTGTCTGTCTCTAGTCCACCTTCTGTCTGTCGTCCTCCTGTCTGTCTCTCTGTCCTTCTGTCTTTCCCTCCGTCCTCCTGTCTGTCTTTAGTCCTCCTGTCTGTCTCTAGTCCTCCTGTCTGTCTCTAGTCCACCTCCTGTCTGTCTCTCCGTCCTCCTGTCTGTCTCTCCGTCCTCCTGTCTGTCTCTCCGTCCTCCTGTCTCTCTCTCCGTCCTCCTGTCTGTCTCTAGTCCTCCTGTCTGTCTCTAGTCCTCCTGTCTGTCTCTAGTCCACCTCCTGTCTGTCTCTCCGTCCTCCTGTCTGTCTCTCCGTCCTCCTGTCTGTCTCTCCGTCCTCCTGTCTCTCTCCAGAATCTGAAGTTACATTTTCAGATTAACAGAAACACAAAATCCAACAGAACAAACAAACAAACTGTTGAGTCTGTTTGTTTGTTTCTTCTTCGTTGGTGTCAAACTGCAGCGGACTTTTCTTTTACTTCTATTTTTCTTTTTCTCCTCCTCCTCAGTGTGCGCCGAAAAACATTCAGAAAACTGATTCAAGTTCAGGCCGAATGGAAGCGATGGCCCCGCCCTCTGGTAGAATGACGGCTATGTCAGCCAATCAGAACGAAGAAAGAAGAGGCAGCGCAAACGGTAGGCACGAAACCACGCCCCGTCCAATTTAATAAATAAATAAATAAATAAAACAATGAATCTGAGCATACACGTGGACAAAAGTAAGAAGACAGTTTCCCTTAGGATGGATGGATGGATGGATGGATAGATTATAGATGGATGACAGATGGATGATAGATAACTGTTGGATTATGAATGGATGGATGGATGGATGGATGAACAATAGATGGATGGATGAGGGATTGCTGATGGATCATAAATGATGGTTGGATGGATGGATGGATGGATGGATGGATGGATGGATGGATGGATGGATGGATGGAAGAACGATGGATGGATGAATAATGGATGAGTGAGAGATAGATGATGGATGATTGTTGGATTATGAATGGATGGATGGATGATTGTTGGATTATGGATGGATGTATGGATGGATGGATATGTTGGATGATGGATTGCTGACGGATGATAGAAGATGGATGGATGGATGGATGATGGCTGGATGACAGATGGAGGACGGATGGATGGATGATGTTGGATGACGGGTGGTTGCAGTTGGGCGTGTCCTCCAGCAGAGGGAGACAAACACACGTTCTTCACGCCCGACGTCTGTGACGTCAGAGCTGACGCAGCGAACGGTTTAAAGGTGATTTAATCGGCGCGTATTCGCTTCAGATGAGCTCCAGGTCACGTGACAGGACTCAGCCGTCGTCTCCAGAGAACATCTGGCTTCTGATTGGTCCGCTGACAGGAAGTCAGTCCCGTTAGACCTAAACACCACAAATCCCACAATCCTCTGCAGCAAGGCCCGACTGACCCACAGCAGCTGTGAACCCCGCCCTCTTCCTGTGACTGACAGCTGTGATGATGATGAAGAGGAGGAGGGGCAGGGGTTAATCTGTGTGGGCGGGGCCTGATGTGTCAGAGTAAAGATCACTAATCCATCTGAACAACAGACCAGACGACAGACAGAGAGGAAGAAACGACAGACAGCGATTAAACACCCGCCTCTTCATCTTCATCTTCATCTTCATCTTCATGTTCCTCAGGTGAACACCTGCACAGGTAAAGCACGTTCAGGTGTGATGGGAGCTTGTGTGTGTTTAGTTGTTGTGTTTTAGTGATGTCACTGTGTGATGTCGTCTGATCCGTCCATCATCATCATCATCATCATCATCATCATCATCCTCCTCCTCCTTATTCAGGTGAACATCTGGTTCATGTTTCTATGGTTACTGAACGCGTTCTCTCTCATCTAGCTGTTATTTGAATATGTGTGTAAATATGTGAAACGTAAAAACTACAGAGGCCCTGAAGGATCATGGGGGATTTTGATGGTGTTGTGTGTCGTTCACTCAGAGACAGTGTGGACGATTCTGGTGTGACTCCAGGATCAATCCATTTGGGGGGGTTTCAGTGGTGATCCGGATCAGATTCTGGATCCAGAATCATTTTAAAGTGTTTTGGACCAGAACGTACAAGACTGATCCAGATCAGGGTCTGATCTGGATCCAGAACCAGATCCAGATCCTGAATCGGAACCAGATCTAGATCAGGTTCTAGATAGATGGATGGATGGATGATAATGATAATCACGTATTTCTTCTCTTCCTCTGCTGATCGATCATCCTCTCTCCTCCGGTAAGTCAAACTCTCTTTATGACGTAGCAATATTTAGAAAACAAGCTGCACCGCTTGATTATTTAATTATTTATTGATTAATTTTAAAGACTTCATTTAAATTCACGTCTTTCGTGAAAACAATAATAATAAAAAAAAGATCCAAACAGAAAAACAGTGTTTCACATTCACCGTCCGGTTTAAACGTAAAGGGATCCGCATCCTGCGTGATGACGTCACGGCTCCGCCGTGAGTGGTCGTAGGGAGAGATGACGTAGGAAAAAAAAAGAAAAAGAAGAAGCGTCCGCCACCGGGAAGAAGAGGGTGAGCGTCCTGCACGAGGACAGGTAGAGAAAGAACCGATGGTTCGATCCGGGCAGGGGGGTCGGGGGGGTTATTGATCACTGATAGGACTGATAGGTGATTATCGATGAGCGAGAGAAAGATAGTGGGAGAGCATCCTGCTTCATCACTGCAGCTGTGTGTGTGTGTGTGTGTGTGTGTGTGTGTGTGTGTGTGTGTGTGTGTGTGTGTGTGTGCGTGCGTGCGTGCGTGCGTGTGTGTGTGTGTGTGTGTGTGTGTAGGGGTGTTTCCTGCTGCAGGACGGCAGACTCAAACACTCCCCACCGGAAAACTACCGCATCGCGTCTGCTGTCGCTTCACACACACACACACACACACACACACACACCGATAATTCATATATGTGTGTGTGTGTGTGTGTGTTAATGAGTGGCTGATGACGTCACAGGTCATGTCTGATGGTTTGATATCGATCTCTGTTCGTCATTAACATGTTGAGCAGGAGGTCAGCAGATCAAATATAGAAATAAAATAATATAAATAAATGTAGAGATCAGGTAAAAAGTTTTGTGTAAAATTAAAAATTCAAATCAACATCTTAGAATATTATAGATGCATCCGGGTTCTAATCAATAACAGAATCACATTAAATTCACCTTAAAGTACCGCCCCTTAAAATTAATGACTCATCAAAAAACTTTGGTGAAAAAACAAACATTTATTTAATTAATTAATTTATTTATTGAGCTGTAAATAAAAACAGATAAATATTTGCAATATTTACAGCTATTTATTTAGCTGTAATAGTAGCCCTAATTCTTTAAATTAGCTGTACTGTTGTTATACTTAATTAGCCCAACTGCTTACTTTAGCTGTATTTCTGTCGTTAGCCGTACTGCTTTGTTAGCTGGTTCTGTAGCTGGCTGTATTGTTTCAACTCAAAATGTTTTTTTCTATGTAATCAATTACATTTATAGATACCATTAAGAAGAAAAGTTAGAACACAAAAGGAAGCTAACATGGCTAACTGCTAGCTGTCGCCTCAGAGCTCTTTAATGTTTAAGGCACCTCAAAAACCAGGAAAACTCTGACTGGGACTAAACCTCATCATCATCATCATCATCATCATCATCATCATCTCTCTGAGGCCACATTAGATTACAATAGATTGTCTCTCAGCCATAAGCTCTCTCTCTCTCTCTATCACCATGGTAACCCTTCACCATCAGCTGGATGGGTCAACAGATGGTAACCATGTGGTCAAGGTGATGACCTCATCAAATAGTGGGCGGGTTTTAAACACAATGTATCTCTTTTTTAGAGCAAAAGGTCATTTTTTTGTTTCTGTGACAGTTTTATTCAGAAAATCTAGAAACGTAAGTTCAGAAAATAAAATTTTTCTGAAGGAAAATCGTTGTCGTTCTTGTCCCCATGGTAACGGTGCCCTGTTTCTCAGGTGAATGGCCATGATGACAGAACCAGTTGTGCCACAGGAGTGTTTCCCTGAAGCCGCCGCCCACTCCACACCTAAACTGGTAAAAAAAAACAATAAACACACAATTACACCAGGAAGTAGATGTTGACATCACTTCCTGTGTCCATAGGGAGGGGAGGGCGGACCGCCCCGGGGCCAAACTCAGAGCTCATTGGCCGAGGACTCGTCGAGTCACCTGTCGTCGGGCAGTCGGAACGCTCGCTCTCCGGCCAGAAACCCTCTGAGCTTCAGGACGATGCAGAGCAGAGTGACGCTTCTGGACGGCACGATTTTCACCTGCACGGTGGAGGTGAGACGGGTGGGGGGACATGGGTAGATTGACGTTAGACTCCGTATGGCAGCGAGTTCGCAAGGAGCTGCAGAACAGACGCCGTGACATCACACGTGTTTTTGTTTAGAGTAAACATTAAACTCCTCCTCCTCCTGTAGAAGCGCTGTCGGGGTCTTCATCTCTTTGAGCGGGTCTGTGAACACATCAACCTGCTGGAGAGAGATTACTTCGCCCTGTCCTTCAGAGATGCCGACAACAACAAGGTAGCTGTTGTTTACCTGTCTATTTACCTGTTTACCTGTTTATTTACCTGCTTACCTGTCTATTTACCTGTTTACCTGTCTGTTTACCTGTTTATCTGTTTACCTGTCTGCTTGTCTGACCTTTTACCTTTTATTTTTACCCTTCTGTCCGGTAGAACTGGTTGGATCCGGCAAAGGAGATGAAGAAGCAGATCAGAGGTCAGTAGCTCCGCCCTGTCTCTGCGGGAGGCGGAGCATATTGAGCTTTGTCCTTATTGGCTGTGCAGATAAACGTCTTCATCGCTGTCTCCCAGGTGTTCCCTGGAACTTCTCCTTCAACGTGAAGTTCTACCCTCCTGACCCCGCCCAGCTGACGGAGGACATCACCAGGTAAGCACCGCCCTCCTGTCCGTCGCCGCAGTCACACCGTAAGTACACCCGAGGGACGGCTTCCTGTTTGTCTGCAGGTACTTCCTGTGTCTCCAGCTGAGACAGGACATTGTCTCCGGTCGCCTCCCATGTTCGTTTGTGACTCACACCATCCTGGGCTCCTACACCGTCCAATCGGAGCTCGGCGACTACGATCCAGGTACCGCCCACCTCTCACGCTCCGTTTACACCACATCGGGACGACGGTCGAGTTATGACGCGTCCGTCTCTCCCTCAGACGAGTGCGCCTCCGATTACGTCAGCGACCTCTGCTTCGCCCCGAACCAAACCAAAGACATGGAGGAGAAGATCATGGAGCTGCACCGAACCTACAGGTGTGTGACGGGGCCACGCCCCCTTCACGCCGCGTGAGGAGCGACACCCCACTGACAGCGGTGTGTTTGTGTGTTTAGAGGAATGACTCCGGCGGAAGCCGAGATGCACTTCCTGGAAAACGTCAAGAAGCTTTCCATGTATGGAGTGGACCTTCATCACGCCAGGGTACGAACACGCAGGACATCATGTGACCCAGAACCACACCTGGTACCTGGTACCTGCCACCAACCATTAATCTGCTACCCCGTTAGCTGCTAAAATTAGCAGCTAACTGGCTATTAATGCTATTACCTTTACAGAAAACACATGAAATATGTGCGCTAACGGCGGCTAATGAATCAAACCGTCATTGCTGATGTTAGCATTTACATGAGTTAGCAGTAAGTTAGCTCTCTGTTTACACTACTATTAGCAGCTTACTAGCCAGTTAGCTTACGTGTTAGCTTGTGCATCGCAATTTTCTCTAGCAGATATTGCGTTGCACACTTTTGTTTTCTTGTGGTTTTTCCACGTATTGGAGCTCCGTTTGTTGCCGGGTAACCATAACACCAAAGCCAGTCTGGTTATACCTTGAGATGACATCAAAGCCGACCCCGAATACCACGACTAGAAGCTAGAAGCAGCAGTTTGTAAAGAAAAACAAAGATTATGAAGCTGCGTCTGTCGTTAGTGTTTTGGTTGAAGCTCTTGATTTGGTTTAATTCCAGATTATTTATACATTTTTTGGTGGATTGACATCAAAGCTGTTGAGAACATCACCGCTACTCATTTCCTACTTCTGGATGCTGACAAATTACTGACGCACGACCCACTTCCTGTCCGTGATCAATCATCTTTCTGTGGGTGTGGGTGCGACAGCATGGATTTTTCCATCTGGGATGTTTTCCATTGATTCAGTGACGCAGCTCCACCAATCAGATCCACTTCCTGTCTGTCACATCCGAACCAGCAGCAGAGACCTGATCTCAGATCAGTCAGGCGCCATAGGAACAAGAATCTTTTAATCCAGAAGGTGGTCATACATGTCAACAACATGCGACATGATATCAGATGAATGTATGATAACGCTGACTTGGCATGTTCGGGCATGAGGTGACCATGCTACCTTCGAGTGGCGTCGTAAATGTTCCCATTTAGACCGGCTGTTCTTTTTTTTTTGTCTGCCTGTCTGTCTGTCTGTCGGGTAGATGGTAGGAAGCCGCTCTGATTGCTTGCCTTCAGCTAAGTCAGAGGTAAGACCGTGTTTGTGTTCTTCATGTCGTTGTTGTTCTGTGTTGTCATCCTTTTTTACAGCGTTCACACATCTGGTCCTGTTGTTGGTCCGTAAAGCTCAGGTTTGAACTCGTCTCCATCCAGTAATAGTCCTGCTTAGTTATAGGAAGTCCTCAATTTACGAACATTCGTAGATACGAATAAAGCGCTGTTGTCCTGCAGCTCCCCTTTCTGCCACAACCCTACATGCTAAATGCTACAGTAGCTATAGTGGATCACCAACAGCTGACTCTGACTGTTGGTGTTGATGATCTTACAAAACTGGTGGAGAGTTCCTTGAAGTGTTTTCTTCTTCTTTTCAAGGATTAAATTAACAGGATTAAAGTTTACCGTAAACAAATCTGGATTAAAATGATCATGTGACTCGTGGGTGATATTGGAACTATACATACGTATTTTAATATGATTATATGTTTTTATTCTGATTTATTGTGCAGTAACATATATTATGTGCTCTTAACGGTTTTCTAGTGATTTTTAGAGTCCAGTATTTGTGGTGGACAGACGATAAGTCCGGTCAAACGAAGTTAACTCTGTTTTTATTTTTAAACTGACGCAAAATCAGAACGACTGAACTCTAAACAACTAGAACCTGTATTTAATTTATTCTTTGTTGTTTTAATGTCCTGTAATTGCTTCTAGTCATTTAGTATTTAGAGTAGTGATGACATTTAAGTGAACTCAAATGTAGATTAGAGACTGAAATTCAATAAATAACAATTTATGAACAATTCAATTTATGAACAACCTCTAGAAACTACTTATGTTCAAACAACACAAAAGACAACCAATGAGACGAGTTCCCTTTCAGTCATTGATCACTGTTTGTGGTGTGTGTGTGTAGGACTCAGAAGGCGTGGCCATCATGCTGGGCGTGTGCAGTAGTGGCCTACTGGTCTACAGAGACAGACTGAGGATCAACAGGTTCTCGTGGCCCAAGATCCTGAAGATCTCCTACAAAAGGAACAACTTCTACATCAAGATCCGACCTGGAGAGGTGAGGCGCGGAAAACCATAGAAGAAGAACCCTCCAAACACCTCCAGTAGAACCAGCTGATGTCTCGTTGTCTGTCCCCAGTATGACCAGTTTGAGTCCACCATTGGTTTCAAGCTGCTGAACCACAGAGCGGCCAAGAGACTGTGGAAAGTTTGCGTGGAACATCACTCCTTCTTCAGGTAGGCCCATCTGACGCGTGTCCAAGGTTGTTTACACATTTATTTCCTGTTTGTTTGTTGGTCATGACCTACCATTCCATTGGACGATCTGACTGTCTGTCCATTGTCCCTGTCCACACCCATCTTTCTCAGGCTGAGGTCTCCAGAGGAGACTCCGAAGAAGTTGATGTCTCTGGGTTCGAAGTTTCGCTACAGTGGTCGTACTCAGATTCAGAGTCGGCGAGCCAGCGCCCAGATCTCTAGACCTGCTCCCCACTTCCCCCGGTGCGTCAGCAAGAGGAACCTGATGAGCCGGAGCCTGGATGGAGGTACCATACCGGTCCTGAGGTAGTTCTTGTCCCAGTAGAAGTGTGGTATTGCATGTTCCTAGTAGTCTTTGTCTAAGTAGGAGTATTTTTGATTCGTGGTGCGTTGAGTCTTTTCCTGGTCCCAGTAGTGACTTTACTGGTCTAGGTATCCTGGTGGTTCCTGTACTTGTGCCAGTAACAGCTGTTCTGGTCCCAGACGTCCCAGACGTCGCAGGTTTTGGTTTAGTATTGGTTACTTGGATTACTGGTTTGAGTAGTCCTGGTTCCTGTCCCAGGCAATGTTTCCAGGAGTATTAGCTCATGTCTCAGTCATTGTAGCCCTTGTTCCAGTAGTCAAAATAAAGGTCCAGTAGTACACATACAGTAGTAGTTCTGGGATCGGTTGCAGTTTGTGATTCCAGAAGACTCCTGGTCCAGAGGTCGTTGTGCTTGTCCAAGTGTTCCTGTACTTGTGCCAGGAACAGCTGTTTTGGTCCCAGTCGTCACAGGTTTGGGCAGTATTGGTCCTGATTTCATTAGTCGTACTGGGATTGGGTCTCTTAGTTGGAGCACTGGTTTGAGTATTCCATGTTCTGGTCCCAGGTTTAGGACTCCTCCTAGTGGAGGCAATGTTCCCAGGTGTAGTGGTCCTTGTCTCGGTCATTGTAGTCCTGGTTCCATTAGTGAAGTAAAGATCCAGTTGTACACGTTCTTACAGTAGTAATTCTGGCATCAGCCATAGTTCATGGTTCCAGAAGTCTTCTGGTCCCAGGCATTATTGTGGTGGTCCAAGTATCCTGGCAGGCCCAGTACTGGTTCACTGAGTTGGTCCCTGTTGTAGTAGTAGTCCTGTTGTTGGTAACCATGTTTAAACTTCCAGCAGAAGTACTGGTTTTGGTAGTCCCAGTGTCAAATCTTGATTGGATTTCTGGATGTCTGATCTGGTTCCAGCTCTGTGATTGGTCAGTGATTTCTTGGCCTTGTGTCTTTGTCCTTATAGCCATAGTTCTGGTTCTAGTTTTGGTAGTACTAGTATTAGCAATAGTTGCCTTCAGGTTCACCTCAGTATTAATACGTCAGTCTATGTAACTTCTTTCCTGTCATTTGTCGGTGACCACAGTTTTTGATTGGTCCTCAGCTTCGAGGGCCCCGTCCTCTCTGATTGGTTCTCCAACCATCACAGTGTCACCCCAAGCCAACGGTGGTGCCCTCACAGGTAGAGCTGATTACTGCAGTAGTACTGAAGTAATCCTGCTATGCGATTGGCCACAGCTGGAAATGCATCACCTTGTGAGGGAATGCTCTCTCCTGATTGGCTGGAGGGGCTCTGCTTTGTCATCTTTTTGTTTCTTTTATTTCTCACCGGTGTCATGGTGTAGTACATCTCCATTCAGTCATCAGTAACTTGATTGGACAGAATTAACCTTACAGATGTGTAAGTCCCACCCTAAAGATGAAAGTTTAATGTCTATATTGTGATTTAACTCCACCTCTTTTTATTTGACTTTTGATGTTTTTTTTCTGCTTGAAATAAAAGATGGTCATGTTAGCATTTTAGCATCTCTCGCCTAAAAATATGCATACATTTTTTATTTAATAATACCGAAGGCCAGTCCAGGAGTTTTTAAACTGACCCTGCTAACAAACAAACAAACAAACAAACAAGCAACATAAACACAGGTCAAAACGTGGTAGGAATAACAGATTATGGCTTCATGGCGGTTCTGAATGTTGATTGGCTTATTGACCTGGGCTGCCTTGCATGTCCCCTAAGCTCTTATCGGCGTGCCGTTGCCATGGCAACGAGCAGCATTTTGGTTTTGCTGTCGCTTTACATATCGCTGCTACGAACGCAAGCTAACATCCATTTCTATGCCCGTAGATATGGGGGCGGGGCTATACGGAGCATCTAAATACATCACCACCAGTGACCTTATCACCGTGGTAACACCTGAGAGGAGGACGGAGCAAGGTACGGAAGACAAATTCCGAAGAAAATAGGTGACTCCATTGGTGAGACTGACCTTTCGACCTTTTACCTTCCAGTTGAGGAGGTTCAGGTGTTGGAGGAGGATGTGCAGCAGAAACCTGAGGAGGACATGAAGGAGGCGGAGCAGGAGGAGAAGAAGGAGGTGGTACTTTTACCACAGAGTCCTCTAACTGATCAGAAACAGGATACCAAGGTAACAAAGGCCTGATCTGGTCCATGTAGGACTAACCGTCCAACGTTGACCTACCGGTGTGGTTGTTTACAGACGGACCTGACGGACACGGCGGTGGAAGGAGACCTGACTGCGACCGAGGTACCACCCACCGGTTCTGTCAAGCTGCTTTCAGACAGCGGCATCCGTTACCTGTGAAGTTATTTTTCCCGAAGCATTTGGCCAAGTGATCCGTATGTTAGCCAATCACAGTCAAGTTGTGACGTCACAATTTGCATCGTGCACCCGAAGACCTTATATTCTGCTGTCTTGAATGTAAAAGAAATGGAGTGGTCGTTGGTCGCTCTTATTGCTCCGGGACAGACAAGAGTCTCACCTCACCGTCCTGAAAGTTTGTGATGCATATTAAACCAGGGAAGGAACAGCTCGCGGTCTGAAAGCTCTTTAATAGATAGACTAGTTGTGGTTGAGGTCTAATACAATCCCATCTGCCCCCCCAGTCTGACCAGGATGAAGACCTGAAAACTCTGGTGAGGCATCAGCGTTCTTGATGTTTTCAGATGTTGCCTCCGTAAAGAGACTCAATAATTCTGCTGTGGTTTATCAGGAGACGCTGGGGAGTCCAGAGGAGGACCAGGGGCCTCCGATGACCATCAGCGCCCTCAGACGCTCTTTCTTAGAGGGGGGAGGAGGAGGAGGAGGGATGACGGAGTGGGACAAACGTCTGGCCGCCTCGCCTCTGAGACGAGGAGACGATTTACCGATGATTGAGCCTCTGGAACCAGACGAGGTGAGGAGAAACTGTTGGGAGGAAATGTGCTGCCCTCTCCTGGTGGATAGAGGTATTACAGTGGTATCTTGCTAGAACAAGGTTCACCTTTCACAAATTTTTCTAGTGCAATGTGTGTAAATATATTAAACATGGACGATCACATCATTACATTCTAATCACTTGCTTTGCGTTCATTCTGACCGCAGCATCGGGCCCTCCCACTGGACGACCCAACAGGGGTTGGTCCACTTTGTCGAACACTAAAGCCACCTTAACTAGTGCTACTGACCCCGCCTTTCCTCATGTTACTCACCTTTGCGCTCCAGGAGGGCGGGGTCATGACAAACCAAGCTCGCCCTCAACCAGTCAGAGAGAAGAGCTATGCTGTGGGACGAAGTTACTGCACCTCCTCCGGCAGGGTCGTCACCATGACAACCAGGGACGACGTTCCCCTGGCAGCAGGAAGTACAGAAAGTGGCAGGCAGGTCAAAATCATCCCACTGTCTGCCACAGATGATGTCATCACAGGGGGACCGTTAATCACGATTCGTGAGGTAAAGACGCCGACCTCGCCGTCAGAGGCACCACCTGCCGTCCCTGACATCAGCAGTGATGTCATCAGAGGGGATACCTTAGGACATCTGGACCTCAGCGGTGTCAGAGCTTCACCTTTGACCCCACTGCACCTCTCTGAATCACCTTTGGAGGAACTAAACAAGCCAAGCCTGACTCCATCGCCAGGTCACCTGACAGGCAGGATGTCACCCTCCATGGTCGGCGTGGTACGCTGATTGGCTGGTTGGTGGTTGGCATGACGACAAGCATGAGGCGCAATCACAGCGACCCAGCAGCGACACGCTAACCCCTATGGCGCTCAAACAAACGAGTCTGAACGACGGCTCGTTGGAGTCCGTTCAAGCTGAGCACCTCAGCTCCAAGACACTGCAGTCAAGTGTGGCGGGTTGGTCATGTGATCCAACCCCGCAATGACCAGCGATCATCAGAATCTGTAGGAAAGGCCCTCAGACTTCCTGTGGCCCCTCCTGCCAGCAGGGGGCAGTGTGGAGCTGAAGTGTTCAGTTTAAGCTCGGCTTCCCCTTCACCTCTACTAAGATACCATTTTGCTTCTCTTTTTCCAGTCAAAATGGTTCCAAAGCAGCACAAACTGTTTCTTTGCCTTTTTTTCCTTCTAACCAGTGTTCTTCACTGTTCTGTTATGGTGCTGCTTCACTTCCTACCTTTGTTTTGATTGGTTGTGTTGGTTTCCTGGTACTGCCGTCCTTGTTTGAGTCCTCTACAGTTTTCTAGACCTTCTTTTACTACAGATAGTTTTAGCTGCTGTAGTCCCTCAGGTCTTTTTTTGGACCAGGAAGTAGAGATGTGACTTAGACTTACAAACCATGAAGTTGAATTAAAACCTACTACATACAGACTGGTACAACGTAGGGGGACCGTGGATTTGACTTCTTGTACCCTGGGGTTTCCCAATAAATTCTTCTCAGGGTTAGTTTTCATTTCTTTTTTTTAACTTTTGATGATCAATTTGCTCTAGATGCTGATGACACTATCTTATACGTCATAGCTTGACGTATAAGCTTGAGAAATACCTAAAAGTCAGTCAGTCAGACGGGCAGCAGAGAAAAACCCAATGAAGGTGTCCAATGCCTTCCAACTACACGATGTATTTTAACTGGACTCTTATTGTGTAGTTTTCTTCCTGTTGTGTTTCCTCACATGCTTTTGTTTCTTTCCTTTCGTCTCTTGTTACCGTTTAACTTCACCGTTGGTAGTATCTACTGCACGTGTGCAGCAGGAAGTACTGTAGCTTGTCCACCTTCACCAAACACTGTTTCCTCATTATAAACTAACAACTAACAAACTCCATGACCACACCCCTTTGGTCACGTCCTCTATGGCCACACCTCCTGCATGGCTGTAGCCTGGCTATCAGTTTCTATTTGAAAGCCAAATATTTTCTCTTTCTTTGGAGACCTTATTTAAATAACTGCAGAATGAAAGATGTGGTGAAAGGTTTCCACCTCTTGTTTATGTGTTTGTCTGCCTAATCTTTGTATGTGTGATTGTTTGTTTGTTTGTAACCAGCATAAACCAAGATTCAATGAAATGTCTCCTGAGCTGACTGCTCTGCTGAAGTCGGCTCGGGAACAAAAACCCTTCAGTGAACACAACCTGCTGAAGGTGCCTGTTGTTCTGTCTACCTGTCTGTCTACCTGACTTAAAACCTGTCTGTATGCCTGTCTATATGTTCTAACATGTAATTGTCTGGTGGGCCCCCAAGACACACTCCACAGCCAATCAGAAAGCAGTAGAAACTAACAAAACAAAGCAGGTTCCATACTTGCTTACTGACTTACTGACAGACTGACATACTGACCTACTGACTTACTGACTTAATCACTTGGTAGTTGACTTTGAGTACCTGCTGGTAAGATGTAGCCACGCCCCTTCATACCTGAGTGAGTTTTGTCTTTTTTTGTTTCAGACGTCAGAGAAAGTGGAAAGAGTCTTCCTGATGTCCGAATCATGTGACCAAGACCACCCAATGAAGGATGAGCCTCAGGTAGCAATAGGAAATCTTGTGGGCCCGCCCCCTAGTAACCCACCTCCATCCCCACCAGGGGCTTGTATGACACATGCTGGTGATGTCTCAGAGGAATGGCCTAGGGGTGATGACAGAAACAATGCTAATGCTAACCAGGCTGAAACTCAAGCAGACAAACATGATTTCAGTGACGATGATGCCAGTGATGATGAGCCTAGCAGCCAGGCTAGTGATGATAGCGCTACTAGTGAAGATGCTATCAGTGTGCTAGCTCAGGTAACAGTGGAAGAAGTCGTGGAAGCAGCAGTCAGACAAACTCAGAGCCCAGGTGCTAATGGTACCAATCAGGATAACATTAATGCTAACTTTGCAGTTAGCTATAGTCAGCAAGAAGTAAGTAGCACTGGAGGTAACAAGAGCCCCGGCACCAGACCTGGTTCTGTTCTTGGAGCTACACCCACTGGGAGTCAGAATTACCGTGACGACGAAGACTCCACCGACTCTGAGGAGGAAGAAGGACGGTGGTGGTTCAGAGAAAATTCCCCTCCTCCTACTTTACCACGCCCCAGCTCGAGGTGTGCCCCCTTCTTGGCCAATCAGATGCAGCCATCCAACCACAGTGATGATGATGATGAGTCTGAATCTCTGCAGGAGGTAACACAATGCCCCGGTTATTCCCTCCCCACTGCCCATGAAACGCACCCCATGGCCAGTTAAACCTTCTTAGTGACCCCTACCTCACTACAAACTGCCCCGGTGGTTGCTCTCCCATTGACTCGTGCCTTTGGGCAATCTTTCCAAGTTAACCCCTTCCCCAGCAAAGCTTCCCCTGTTTGCTCCAGTGGATTATTCCTCGGATAAACCAACCCCAACAATCCCTCATCAAGGTAAACCTGCTCCAGCAAAACCTACCCCAGAAACTCTTGTCCCAGCAAAATGTTCCCTAGTGACACCTGATTGAGGAAAACTTGCTCCAGTGACCCCTGAACCAGGTAAACCTTCCCCAAATACCGCTGTTGCAGTGATGCCTGCATCCAAAAAACTTGCCCCAGTGATTCCTGTCCTGGTATAGCCTTTCCCAAAGCAACCCTCCCCAGTCACTCCTTGTACTTGAACCAGTCCCATTGAATCCTGGCTTGTGATCCCTGTCCAACTGCCCCATTACTCATTCCCCAACAAGACCAGCTCCATCCCGCCCCAGTAAAACCCAACCCATGGATCCCATTCGCAGTAAACTTGTCCAGGTCTCATGCCAACCAGAAAAACCAGCCCTATTGACCTCTGTCCAAGAACAGCCTACCCCACCAAATTTTCCCTGGTGATCCCACTACCAAAGAAACTCCCTACCCCAGTTGAACCTGCCCCCGTGTTCCCTTTGTCCTGAACCCTACCCCCTCTCCTGGTGATATCGAGGCAGTGCAACAAGCCAGGCAGACTTATTAATGTCTCAAAAAGCAGAATAGAAAAGACAAAGTGGATAAGAAGATTAGCTGAAGACATATTAAGGGTTAAACCAGATAAAAATAGTTAGGAAATCATTTTTAAAGTTTGTTTTGGGTTTTTAAAGTCGTAAATATTCTCTCTGCTCCTGTCAGGAAGTTCCAGTGATGAGGAAGACTCTCACTTATGAAGCTCCAGGGGTGAGGACAACATGATATTTGGGTTTACTAATAAATAATTGATTTGTAAATCATTCCAATACAAAATCAATAATACTTCAGAGTAGTATCAGGTCAATACGTGTGGTTGTGTCCTCCAGAGCCGAGCGAGCTTTGAACCTCCAACAGGGGTGTTGCTGAGTTCCAAGACCTTCACCGCAGAGACGTCCAACACGACCACCACGACACACATCACCAAGGTAATGCACGAACCACGCAACGTCTGTCACACGTCTGAGGAAACAGGAAACAGGCCTCTCCTTAAATCTCCCTCTGATTCTTGTCTCCAGATGGTCAAAGGTGGAATTTCAGAAACCAGAATCGAGAAGAGAATCGTGATTTCAGGAGACACTGAAATCGACCACGACCAGGTAACCTCTGACCCCCATGAAGGTTTGTGACCACACACCCTAATGAAACCAGAACAAACAAACTGAACAAACCTCTAACAGACCCATCTAGATCTAGGTGAACCTGGAACAGACCTATGAAGATCTAGATGAACCTGAAACAGACCTATAAAGATCTAGATGAACCAGGAAAAGACCAATCCAGATCTAGATGAACCTAGAACAGATATATACAGACTTTGACTCTGGGCACACCTGTACAGATCTAACCTGGCACCTTTTCAAGACTGACTTGTTCAAACCCGGATCAACACCAGATGAACCAGAACAAATCTGGATTAACCCATAACTCATTTAAACATTACTGAATTCATTTGAGCCAGACTCGGACTAATTTGTCAGATATGGTCAGAACACATCCAAGGTTGGCCTGTCTGGTCCTGGGCTGATCCTGACCTGGATCAGGATCAGGACCTGGATTGGTACCTGAACCAGGCTCAGGATCAGGACCTGGACCAGTACCTGAACCGGGTTCTGATATCTCCCTTTAAGGCTCTGGCGGAGGCGCTCAACGAGGCGCGGCGGCAGCATCCCGAGCTGTCCGTCACACGAGTTGTTGTCCATAAAGAAACGGAAGTCTCTCCTGATCATGTGATTGATTAGTGACCACGCAGGTAAGGGGAAGGGTCAAACCCTGCCCCCTACAGGTGGAACGTCTCAGGCTTGATGCTGATTGGCTGGCTGGTGCATGGCAGCATTCCGATCAAGGCATGTTTGATATGAATATCTGTTCAGAAACGTGAAATTCAATCAGGACACTTTTGGTGTGAAAATATTCTCCAGTGTTTTTGAGTTTCCTGTTTGAACGACTTGTTTCTTTAAATCGGAGTAGAGTTTGAGCTGTGTTGCCTCTGATTGGTGGACGCATCAAAGATGTTATCCAACGAGTAGTGGCATGCTTAAACCCTGCTGGTTTAAAGAGACAGTGGATTGCATCGGACTAACGTACAACGGACTCAACAACACTGTCCTCTCAGGTGTGACATGATTCGACAGCACAAATGAGGGCGTGTGGCCCCGCCCCCTGTGGTTCAACCAGTTAATTTAAGCTAACACTACTCACAAGCTAGATCTAAATCTAGCTGATCTTTATTGGAAAGAATCAGCAACAATTGAGAGGACAGTGGAGACATTAGCATGCTAAGCTATGCTAATATTCTGGACCACTCTGTCAAGCTTGCTAACATGCTACTTAGCATGACATGTTTAAAACATTCTGGAATAGCTTCTATTTTTACAGCTGCTCCTGTTTCCCTTTCAGGACTGACGACGGGAGCCTCTGCTGCATTATGGGAGCTGTCGTCCAGATGACGTTGTTTGCAGCAGCCCCTGGTGGACATTAACAGAACTGGGGATTCCCACATTAGCGCGACGTGCATGTTCCACCTGAACACACCAGCCACTCCAGGAAGCTGCAGATCCGACCAATCCCTGTGCATGTCCTAAAAAAATCACCTTCATATCACCACAACTTACCAAACGTCATGAGCTAGCAGCTCGTCACTTCCTGGAGGGTGGGGCCCGCGCAGCAGCACCTGTCTGTTAGCTTCAGAGCAGCTAGCATTAGCTTGTGTGTAGAACTAGATTTAGCTGAACAGCAGGCAACACTATAGTTAAAGGAAAAAATGATATACAGATGAGAGACAGATGGACCAACGTGCTGCTGTAGCGTCAGTCTGTTCCCATAGCAACCACACATCAACAGCTAGTCAACCAACCGTGATTTATCACCACAAATTAACACCTACACCTACTGCTGCATTTACTTCCTGCTAAAGACGCCGTGTATCCACAAGCCCGACAAAGCCGACATCTCATTGGCTGGTTCACTCGGGGGTAATCGCTCCTGACTGTGTACGCTAACAGTTAGCAGCTTAATCAACAGTTCGCATCACACACGACTGAACCCGGTGGGTCACCTGACTCTGGATCCAGTATTAAGTATAAACAGAGATCCGAAGATAATTCAGACCTAAAAATATCATCGATTTAAAATCATGGAATTCTCGGTGAGGAGCTATGCTTTTATTCTGACGGGTCAGCGCAAACTCTTTCCTGTCTGAAATGTAAATTAGCATGATTGCTAGCACTGTAGCCACTCTCTGCATAGCAGCTAAATGTCAGCTCTGTATTTACCTCAACTGATATAGTAAGGTGCCATCCTCTCACGTCGCCATGGAAACCCATCTGTCTTTGTATGTGTCCTTTACTTCTGTGTATTTATTGATTTATTATTTATCTGCGTCTGAAACCCCGGCCAGACTGACCACTCCCTCTGCTGACTTATTGAAGACAGACCACTCCCACTGGTGTCATGTTACAGACAGACCACTCCCACTGGTGTCATATTACAGGTCAACTACTTCCCCATGCTTCATTTTCCTGACCACGCCCTCTGTTATTAGATAAGACAACAACCCCTGCCTCATTTACATACCAGCCACTCCCCCTAAAATATCCCACAGACTGGCCCCTCCCTACTATGCTTTTAGATTAGATTGACCACTCCCCCTGCTTTTAGGTGAAACTGACCACGCCCCCTGGTTTTAGGTTAGACCGCCCACTGCCCCTGCTTTTAGAATTAGACTGACCACATCCCCTGGTATCATATTACAAACTGACCACGCCCCTTGCTGTCATTCCACAAATCCTGTTTTTTTCTTTATGATAATCAAACATGGATATATCTTTACCCACCAAATGCAAATAAAATAATAACGATAAAGATAATTTTGACTTCCTGTCAGTCAAAGAAAACTAAATTTAAAATATTTCATCCATTAGTGATGCTGCGTTTGAGGTCTTGATGACCTTTGACGTGATATTTCATAATTCCGACGTGCCTGAATGCAGCGGTCATTTTGACGTCACGCGACTCCTCACCTGAACGGAAGCGAGCAGCGGCGCGTGGGATTCATCTTCCGGAGGAGCTTCATGGTGAGTGAAGACGTGACGTAATAGTATGTAAACGGGCTCGCGAGCGTTTTACTGCTGCATTTAAATTCCTGTTGTCGCCCGGAAGTTAGCAAGTGAAGCTAACGTTCATTACGATCAATAGTGTAACTTTAATCTTAGTCTGACGCTTCTTATTGGTTGAATAATGTGTGCGTCACGTCAGTGAATTAAATTAAGGTTTAAATTCTGCATGTTTTAAATTACAGGGGGTGAATAAGTCTTCAGTTAGCGCTAAAATGAGAAAAAAATTTAAAAAACAAATATCCAGATCATCACTTTGTGTTGTTTTTGTAAAATAAAATGTAAAAATGCACATTATTATCCTTTAAATGTTTTTAATGGACGTGTACTTCTGAAAAGACGCAATGCATTCTGGGATGGTGTAAACTCACTGCAGGCTCAAATTGCTGCTAACTTAGCATCTGGCAACATCATGTTCAAAATATTATCTTCTTTTCCTTTCGGCTTTTCCCTTCAGGGGTCGCCACAGCGAATCAATTGCCTCCATCTAACCCTGTCCTTTGCATCCTCTTCTCTCACACCAACTACCTTCATGTCCTCTTTCACTACATCCATAAACCTCCTCTTTGGTCTTCCTCTAGGCCTCCTGCCTGGCAGTTCAAAACTCAGCATCCTTCTACCAATATATTCACTATCTCTCCTCTGGACATGTCCAAACCATCTCAGTCTGGCCTCTCTGACTTTATCTCCAAAACCTCTAACATGTGCTGTCCCTCTGATGTACTCATTCCTGATCCTATCCTTCCTGGTCACTCCCAGAGAGAACCTCAGCATCTTCATCTCTGCTACCTCCAGCTCTGTCTCCTGTCTTTTCCTCAGTGACACTGTCTCTAGACCAAACAACATCGCTGGTCTCACCACAGTTTTGTACACCTTTCCTTTCATTTTAGCTGAAACTCTTCTATCACACATCACACCTGACACTTTTCTCCACCCATTCCATCCTGCCTGTACACGCTTCTTCACCTCTTTTCCACACTCTCCATTGCTCTGGACTGTTGACCCCAAGTACTTCAAATCCTCCACCTTCTTGATCTCTTCTCCCTGTAACCTCACTCTTCCACTTGGGTCCCTCTCATTCACACACATGTACTCTGTCTTATTGCGGCTAACCTTCATCCCTCTCCTTTCCAGGACAAACCTCCACCTCTCTAACTTCTCCTCCACCTCTTCCCTACTCTCACTGCAGATCACAATGTCATCTGCAAACATCATAGTCCATGGAGATTCCTGTCTAACCTCGTCTGTCAGCCTGTCCATCACCATAGCGAACAAGAAGGGGCTCAGAGCTGATCCCTGATACAGTCCCACCTCCACCTTGAACTCCTCTGTCACACCTACAGCACACCTCACCACTGTCTTACAGTCCTCATACATGTCCTGCACCGCTCTAACATACTTCTCTGACACTCCAGACTTCCTCATACAATACCGCAGTTCCTCTCTGGGCACCCTGTCATAAGCTTTCTCCAGATCTACAAAAACACAATGCAGCTCCCTCTGGCCTTCTCTGTACTTCTCTGTCAACATCCTCAAAGCAAATACTGCATCTGTAGTACTCTTTTTTTTTGGCATGAAACCATACTGCTGTTCACAAATGCTCACTTCTGCCCTTAGTCTAGCTTCCACTACTCTTTCCCATAACTTCATTGTAATATTATAATATTCAAAATATCATTTAAATGGTTGTAAACAGCCAGTCGTTTTTGTTTATGCTTTAATTAATGAATCTGATGTCTGCAAACAGAATTAATCAAATCTGAATTGATTGTTTTTTTAAATTTGATATTTATTGATTCGTGTTGATGAAGACCAACGTCACAAACGAAGAACACAATGTTGGAAAAACCGTCAACCTCTCAAAACAGAATGTTTCCATTTGGCTTGTGGACCAATCACAGCCAGTCTGGACGTTGCTAGGCAACAGGACACGAATTAGGAGTGACGCCTGGTGTGAGGTGGGCGGAGCTAAGGTCCAAAAAGTCTCTCAGGTGAGACTTGATGAGCTGCAGGTTCCTCAGACAACCTCTGAACCTGGAGCTGGTCGACAGGCAGTTCTGTTTGACGCCAGCTGTAATGGAGAGAGAGACCGGTGAGGGTAGACGGGTTAAACAGAGATAGACAGGTGAGGGTAGACGGGTTAAACAGAGACAGGTGAGGGTAGACGGGTTAAACAGAGACAGGTGAAGGTAGACGGGTTAAACAGAGATAGACAGGTGAGGGTAGACGGGTTAAACAGAGATAGACAGGTGAGGGTAGACGGGTTAAACAGAGACAGGTGAAGGTAGACGGGTTAAACAGAGACCGGTGAGGGTAGACGGGTTAAACAGAGATAGACAGGTGAGGGTAGACGGGTTAAACAGAGACAGGTGAAGGTAGACGGGTTAAACAGAGACCGGTGAGGGTCGACGGGTTGTTGCTCACCTGGATAGCCTCCCAGGTAAACGGGGTTGTTGGTCTCAGCAGAGGTGGATTGTGGGTAAGGGTTTGGTGTGGTGTAACTCCGCCCATCTACGCTCAATGTCAGCACATGTTTGGTCTTTCTGGCCAGGAGGCGGTGCCACTGTCCGTCACACAACATCTGACCAATGGAACGCGCCGACACGCGTCCCGCCCCGTTATTCACGTTGAACACCACCTGTGAGGAAAGAGGGGGTGGCAGCTCAGTTAGCGTATAGTAGCAGTTAGCATGTAAGAACAGGGGTCTTTGCTCACCTGACCGCTGATCATCTCCAGACCAATGGCGTCCACCTTAGCGCTGCTGATCCCCAGAAACACGCCTTCTGATTGGCTCGTTCGGAACTCCAGGGACACGGACACGTCTGAGCCGACCTTATAGCCGTCACGCACTGAACACACACCACGTTTAAAGTTCTACCTGATCCGCTTCAAGCTGTATCTGCTGTCTTTGATCATGTGACTCACTGAGGACGGCGTAACCGCTGCCATTATAGTAACTTCCTGTCTGGTCGCTGGTGAAACAGGAAGTGACATCGTGCTGTGAGGCTGGTTTGGACAGATCCAACATGGCGCCGTTGAGACTGACCGAACGTACGCAGCCTGGAAAACTGTTGCTGACCTGGAGGGAGGAGCAGCGCCAAGGGGCGGGGATAGGAACGTCAGGGTAAACCAATCAGAAGCAGGGAAGGCGGGGCTTAGGGTGTTGCTATATCTTGCGTTTGAGGTTTGAAATACGTACGTTAATCCTCCTGGTGGTGTGCGTGTGCGGCAGTCCGCCCACGTAAAGCATGTTGTCGACGTCCAGCTGGTTCCCTTTGACCATCGCCGGGTCGGATCGCAAACCGTCAACCGTCAGCGACAGCGACCGTCGGCTGAGCTCAGCGCTCACCTGGGAGGATCAGGTCAGACCACACGGTCAGTTTGAACCCATGACCCCCAACGCCACAAGTAACATGACACGTTTAGTACTGTTTAAGGGCTAACAGCAGTACAGCTAGGACTCACGTTGTGCCACTCTCCGTTGTTCACGGCGACAGATGAGGTGATGGAGGCGGGGCCTTTCCCCAGGTCCGCTGACATCATCAGCTTCCCCCCCCTGAGTCTGAGGATGGTGAAGTCCATCTGCTTGGCGTCCGACAGCAGGAGGATCATCCCGTCCAGAGCGCTGCTCCGGAGCGACAGCTTCACCGACACGCTAACGGCGAGCGAGCACACACCACGTCACAGGTGAGATATAGCCCCGCCCACACCCACTTAAAACCATGGTCATGGAGACCCACCTCCTTCTGACGGTGTTGGGGTTGATGATGAAGGTCATGTGACTGTGTTTGGACCGACCGAACTGAGCCGCTGATGGCAGGAAGGTTGGCTCCATGTCTGACGCACACTACAGATCAGTAATCGATAATCAGTAGATAATAATAATAATAATATAGAAAAGCAGCTGTTAATGATAAATAGTAATAATAATCAATAGTTCACCGT
Organism: Antennarius maculatus; assembly: GCA_013358685.1. Taxonomy (NCBI): domain Eukaryota; kingdom Metazoa; phylum Chordata; class Actinopteri; order Lophiiformes; family Antennariidae; genus Antennarius; species Antennarius maculatus. Next base: position 868,003 of record CM023624.1, read on the forward strand.
TAGCGGCCCCGGCGTCAGGGCACTCAGGTGAGTGGGCGGCACTAAAGGTAAATGGACGGGGTCATGTGTTGGATCTAAATCCTGGTCATCAGGAAGCACCGCCCCACCGACTCGCTCCTCCAATAGGCAGCTGTCAAGCTCCACCCCTTCATATCTAACAGCTCTCGATAGGTCGACAAGCCTGGAGGGAGGAGCCAATCAAGAGTCAACCAATCAGAAAGAGCTGTTAGTGCACATGGGCGTGTGTGAGGGCGGGACTTACGCTCCTCCCACCACCAGGTGTTGGATGCAGCCCCGAAATGACCTGGAAACATTCTGTAATCTGATTGGCAGACGAGATCCCTCCCCTGATGGCAGTCCACCAATGAAGAAAGAGGCTGGTGATAAACCAGCAAATCCGCCCAGTAACAGGAAGACAGACTTCCTGTGGTCCTCGTCCACCTGCACAGACAGGGACCTGAGAAACAGACAGGTTCATTCAACCCAGACAGGTGAGACAGGTGAGGCCAATGTCTGTAACCATGGCAACACCTACTTCCTGTTGATGGTGAGTATCACAGAGTGTTTTCGTCCGTCGCTGAAGGAGCCGCCATTCGGTTTCATCACCGTTAACGTCCGTGTAGCCCCACCCACTTCACCTAGGTCCGCCTCTATTGCACCTGAGACCAGGTGGACAGACAGGAAGTGCTACACACACACACAACAGGTGGTTACATGACGATAACGATGCTTCACACAGGTTAGTGTGTGTGTGTTCACCTGTCTCTGTGTTTGGTCGTCGCTGAAGGCGGCCAGCAGAACTCCTGATTGGTTGTTGGTGGAGAAGGAGAAGAGAAGCTCCGCCTCCTGACCAAGGGACTGAGGAGCCATCTGGACGAAGCCTCCGGCAAACACCGACACGCTGCGGACCGCCTGAGACAGGTACCGCACACCAGAGTGAATGATGCAGGTTATTGATTATTGATTGGGTATTGATACGTGCCGTGTGCGTGAGATCGGCCAATCACCTCGAGAACACAACCCTTCCTGACTCCGAACGCGTCTCTCAGGAGGTCAAAGTTGGACCGAGCAATCTCCACATTCTTTATGCAGCCCACATACGACCTGGAGACCACCTGTCGCCTAGCAACCACACCGGTAATACAGTCAGACAGGCAGACAGGTAGACAGGTAGACAGGACCTCTGACGTCATCGCGTTCTGACCCAGTGACGCACCTGATTGGTCTAGAAGCAGGAAGTCCTCCGATGTAGATGGGGTCGAGGTCAGAGCGGTTCAGGTCGGAGGCTGTTCCAGGAGACTCCGCCTCCAAGACCTCCTTTGCTGATGATTGGTCGGCTGCCATGATGGACAGGTAACCTGGACACAGCAGCGACGAGAGCAGTATCATTACTACCGAGTACTGCAGTAGCAGTACTCCTTCTAGTACTAGTAGTACTAACAGTAGAACTAATAATAGCAGTAATAGTAATACTAATAGTAGTAATTGAAGTAGTATAGTAGTAGTAACAGTGGTGCTAGTACTAATAGTAGTACTAATAGTGGTAGTAGTACTAGTAATAGTAATATTCGTAGTAATAGTAGTATAAATAATAGCAGTACTAGTTATAGTAGTACTAATAGCAGTAGTAGTAATGACAATAGTATTAGTAGTAATACTACTACTAGTAATACTAATAATAGCAGTAGTAACAGAAGTACTAGTAGTAGTACTAGTACTAGTAATACTAGTAGTCGTCATATTGTAGTTGTAGTGGTTATAGTATGAGTACCAGCAGTATTAGCAGCAGTACTGGTTCTAGTACTAGTAGTAGCATTTCTCTTTCTAGTGCTAGTAGTACTAGTAGTAGTAGTACTAATAATGGTAGTGGCAGTAATATTAGTAGTGGTGGTAATAGTAATAATAGTTGTAGCACTAGTACTAATGGTAGTAGTAGTAATAGTAATAATAGTACTTGTTTTAGTAGTAGTAGTATTATAGTAATAGTAATAATAGTAGTAGTGGTCGTAGTACTAGTTGTAGTACCTTTGCGTTTGTTCCTCTGCAGTGTGATCTTGTACCACGCTCCGGTGTTGTACTTCCTGTTTGAGGTCAGGATGAGGGCGCCGGAGCCGAGGTCAAAGGTTAGACGCACACGGCCTTCCACCAACTCCAAGGACAGGAAGTCTCTCTGCAAGACACAGGAAGTGAGGTGGTGTGTGCGGTGGTGTGACGGGGCTGTGGCGGTGTGGCGGTGCGTACGGTGTTGTTGGAGGCCAGGTACAGCAGTAGTCCGCCCGGCGACAGCGTCTTGAACAGCAGGACCACGGAGGTGGACGTCGCCCGCAGAGACTTCTGGACCAATGAGAATCCAGACCCATCGAAGTGGAAGGACGTCTCCTCCGCCTGGGGGCTGGGGGGCGGGGACAGAGAGGAGCCCGTCAGACCAGAGTGGGAGTCACGTGACTGAACGGCGGCATCCGATTGGCTGACCTGCTGAAGCAGCCCCCGCATTGCCCCTCCCTGCTGTGGTAGTTCCACAGGCCGATGTTCCTCTCGTTGAGCCACGCGTCGCCAAGGCAACCCCGGAAAGTGGTGGACCGCAGCGGCGCCGGGCTCTGACATCACAGACAGAGCGTGAGCGCCTGTTGGCTCACACACACCTGTGCGTGTGTGTGTGTGTGTCACCTGCGTGCGACCCCCCAGCCCCCCGATGTGGATCACGCTGTTCCCATCCACGTCCAGAACTCTTGCCGGTCCCGACGACGTGGCCGTTACCGCCGGCAACGGACCCAACTCCGACTCGGGCTGATGGACCGACAGAGAGGCGTGGCTCCCGAACCTGCCGACGTGGTCGCATGACACCCACGGTGATGATGTCGTCGCCACGGAGACACGGCGACGGAGCGTCCACCTACCGCGTGACGTTGATGCGGGTCCATCGGTTGTTGGTGACGTCCAATCCGGGGAAGTCCAGCCTGGTGCTGCCAGAACCCACGTCCCACAGCAGGGACACCTTCCCATCATGCATTTCTACAGCCAGGAAGTCGGCGGTGGTGTTGCTGCCCAGGTGGAACAGCAGGTTGTCGGGGCTGGACGTCTTCAGGACGAGGCTCAGGGTGTTGAAGTTACTGGACTCCAGCGGCGGTCGGTAGGACCGGACGCAGTTCCTGTCCGCCTGCACCGCCACCTTAATCTGATGACATCATCAGTCAGCGGCGTTGTTTCCTGTTCAACGTGTGTGTGCGTGCGTGTGTGTGTGCGTACCGAGGCGGCCTGGCGTCTCGCCTGATCGATCAGCTCCCTGATGTCCGACAGATTCCTGCTCAGGGTTTCTCCCAGCATGCTCAGCGGCTTTATCCGGTCCATGAGCTGCTCGGTGCGATGCTCCGCCTCCTCCAGCTTACGATGCGCCTCATTGGCTGCGGTGTGTGTGTGCGTCATCAGCCGGTTGGTCTCCCGCGCCGCCTCCTCGGCGTCCTCCACCACAGAAGAAGAATCCCGCAGCCGCTCTCTGAGTGTGTGCAGTCGCTGCAGCGCCTCCTGCAGGCCGGAGCTCGCCGCCGCCGCCTGAAGCGCCGCCTCCTGCGGCGTCACGGACGAATCTGACGGACGAGAGACACGGATGCATCGACGGGTCGTTGCTAACGCCGAAGTCACGCACGTGAGCGAGTCTCACCGTTACTGAGGCTCTGCAGCTCTCTGATTGGCTGAGCCAGGAGGAGGCCGAAGCTGTGGATGCTCTCTCTGACCACACCCACTCTGATTGTTACCGTGGAGACGTTCAGCCGTAGGTCTGGAGGACAGAGGAGTCAGGTAGACTGTACCGTTAGCGGACTCCCTCGCTTAAATCCTCAATGATAATAATAATTTACTGTTACCATGGTAACGTCCTGGTTAATGGTGAATTAAAAATTTTAAATTTAATAATTTTTTAACAATATTTCACAAACCTTCAGCCGTCTCGTTGACCCGTAGACTCGCTTCTAAAACGGCAGCGCTGCTGTTCGTGTTGGCTCCACCCTTCTCCATCAGTGTCTGCTCTGATTGGACAGTCTGAGACACACACACAAACACTCAAATCGCCCTCTTTCACCACATTTTTTAAACCTCATTTGGCGACAAGTGATGTCATCCTCCACATCGTCCAATCAGATTCTAGCTCTTGATGAGAGCTAGAATCCCGGTGAGAATGTGGGCGTGTCTAAATCCACACTCACCATGTTGAGGGCGAGCGAGGAGAAGCTGTGGGCGGCGGAGGCGGCCTGATGGGCGGAGTCAATGCGGTCTATGATGTCGCCGTCGAGATGAACCAATCGGCTGCCGTTCTGGGTCACGTTCCAAACCGCCCACAGAGCGCTGGGATGGCAGGAGAGTCAAGAGCTGTGTTTCTCACACACACACACACACACACACACACGTGTAAAACACACCTGTGCAGGGAGTGGGCGTGGTCATGCAGCACGTGGGCGTGGCTTTCTGCCCGGTACACGTTTTCCAGTGCGTCCGTCATCTTGAGTCCAACGACCAATCCGTCCACCTGTTTCCTCAGCAGGGGGCGGAGCCTGTCCAGCTGACCGCTGAACACCTCCACCTGCTGCGGCATCCATCAGGCGATCAGCGATCAATTATCACCCACACTCCGATCGGTCGTATCGATAGGGGAGGGGCTTACCGCCGAGGTGTTGGTCAGCTCCTCCGTCAGGCCGACGGCGTCGCCTAGCAACAGCTGACTGTCCTCCATCAGTCCGTCAACCAGCAAACGCCACGCGCTGGCGTTCTGATGGAGCGCCTGGAACAGAGAGATGGGTCTGAGGCTCCGCCCCCCGCTGGGTACCTGATATAGGTGTGTGTGTTTGTGTGTGCGTGTGTGTGTGTGTGTTCACCTGGTAGCGCTGCAGCTGTGTGTGTGTCGTCTCCATCAGACGTTGTGTGTCGGCGTTTTGTCGTGAAGCGTCGCTCAGCTGTGTTCGTACGCGCTGCAGCGTTTCCATGCCAACAGTGATGAGGGCAGACAGAGGGCGGAGCTTGCCATCCACCTCCACACTACTGGACAGCAGGTCAGTCTGCAGGGATTGGACGAGAGACTCGGCCAGACTGGAGAGAGAGAGATTGATCAATCGATCGATCGATTGGCTGAAGATTTAAAGAAAAACACAAACACTCTAAACTCACCGGAGCTCCTGATTGGCTGCTGCGCCGGCGGTGGTGAGGTTCACGCCTCTGATGGTTTCCAACATGGACTCCACCTCCTCCAGCAGCCGCGTTTGATTGGCCGAACTGAGCTCCTCCTCTGTGGTCTGGTTCAGTTGTTCCGCCTCCCTCTCAAGCCCTGAGCCAACCAGATTTCAGAGATCAGATCCCGCCTCCTCATGGTTCTCATGGTAAACACTTGTTGTTGTTGTTTACCTTGGATGTTGTCCTGGAGGATGCTGATGTTCTTCAGCAGGAGCGCAGCCTGTGATAGGCTGTCATTGGTGGACACGCCCACTTCCTCCAGGTCATTTGAGAGACGTTCCACCTAGCCAATCAGACGATGTTTAGCGTCAGCTAAATATTACAAATGGGAGGAGTTTTTAACAAGGTGAATTATGGGTACCTGCTCCCACACGGCGTTGAGGTCAGAGGTCAGATTACTGAGCTCGTCTTCCACTCTGGACAGACGCAGGGGGGCGGAGCTCCTCTGGGAAAACTCCGCCTATGGAAACAGACAGGAAGTGACACGTCACTACATCACAAACTGAATTATTTCATAAACACACAGACCGGATGTTGTTGTTAGTGTCACCTCCACGCCACCAGGGGGCGGTGTGTGTGTGTGTGTGTGTGTGTGTGTGTGTTTACCTGAACGTCTCTGGTCCTGTTCTCCAGTGAAACCAGCTGGCTGTACGGCGCCATGGCAACGCCGGTCATGTTGACAGACAGGAAGTTGTTGTGTATTTCCTCCAGGTCGTCCAATAGGACGCCGGTGCACTCGTCGTCACACGCTGCACACACACACACACACACACACACACGTAAGCTTCAGCAACACCTGCAGTGTGAACAGGTGTGTGTTGATGTGTGTGTGTCATCTCTACTCACACACACACTCTCCTCCCTGCAGGACGTGCCTCTCGTCACACTGGTCACATGATTGACCTTTGACCCCGGCCTTACACTCACACTGTCCGCTCAGCGCGTCGCACTGCGGCGTCAGCGACCCCCACTCGCTGCATCCGCAGCGTGAACACACACCGCCTGGCATCGAGGGGTTACCATAGTAACCAACAGAGCACCTGTGGGAGGGTAGCGTACAGTCAGCTTGATGTCACTTCCTGTCAGGCACAGGAAGAACGTTTGATTCCCGTACCTCTCGCAGTATCGCCCCTCGTATCCCGAGCGACAGGCGTCGCAGTGGAAGTCGCCCGGCGCTCCGTCCGACACACAGGTGGGACTGAAACTACACACACACACACACACACACACAATTCACAGGAAGCGTTAGTCGACATCTTTTCCACGCCGCCATCAAACCCCGCCCCCCGCCGCCAGGCGTGACCCGTCTCTCTGGTCGTCACGGCGTTGAAATGATTTGCGTGTGTGCAGTGTTACCTGTTGTCCTGTAGGGGGCAGGCACACAGCGAGCAGTCGTTGATTGAGCCGCTAACATTCCCATAATACCCTGGGGCGCAGACCGAGCAGCTCCGCCCATCGGTGTGATGTTGGCAACCCTGTCCCGAAAAGTAAAGACGTAGCTTAACGGCTCCTCCTCCACCTTAACACACTTCTGTTATTGTTAGCATGGGTTAGCGTGCAGGTGTTAGCATGCAGGTGGTCGTGAACTTATGTTAGTGTACAGGTGTTAACATGCTTGTGTTAGTGTGCTTGTCTTAGTGTGCAGGTGTTAGCATACAGGTGCTAACGTGCTGGTGCTAGTGTGCTGGTGCTAACGTGCTGGTGCTAATGTGCCAGTGCTAACGTGTTGGTGCTAGTGTGCTGGTGCTAACGTGCTGGTGCTAGCATGCTGGTGCTAGTGTGCTGGTATTAACGTGCTGGTGTTAACGTGCTGGTGTTAACGTGCTGGTGCTAGCATGCTGGTGCTAGCGTGCTACCTGACAGTCTCCGGTCTCGGTGTCACAGCTCTGGCTGTGGTTGTTGCAGCGACATCGAACACACGGACGAACAAACAGCGACTTCTGGCTCTCAGATGACAACTCCGACACTGGCTGACGGAAAAAACCTGGAGCGCACTCCTGCAGGAAGACAGGTAGGAGAGAGAGACAGGTCAGAGAGAGATACGGGTCAGAGAGAGAGATACGGGTCAGAGAGAGAGACAGGTCAGAGAGAGATACGGGTCAGAGAGAGATACGGGTCAGAGAGAGATACGGGTCAGAGAGAGAGACAGGTCAGAGAGAGATACGGGTCAGAGAGAGAGACGGGTCAGAGAGAGAGACAGGTCAGAGAGAGATACGGGTCAGAGAGAGATACGGGTCAGAGAGATACGGGTCAGAGAGAGATACGGGTCAGAGAGAGAGAGAGAGACGGGTCAGAGAGAGAGAGAGAGAGAGACGGGTCAGAGAGAGAGAGAGACGGGTCAGAGAGAGAGACGGGTCAGAGAGAGAGAGAGACGGGTCAGAGAGAGAGAGAGAGACGGGTCAGAGAGAGAGAGAGAGACAGGTCAGAGAGAGAGACGGGTCAGAGAGAGAGAGAGAGAGACGGGTCAGAGAGAGAGAGAGAGACGGGTCAGAGAGAGAGAGAGAGACGGGTCAGAGAGAGAGAGAGAGACGGGTCAGAGAGAGAGAGAGAGACGGGTCAGAGAGAGAGAGAGACGGGTCAGAGAGAGAGAGAGAGACGGGTCAGAGAGAGAGAGAGAGACGGGTCAGAGAGAGAGAGAGACGGGTCAGAGAGAGAGAGAGACGGGTCAGAGAGAGAGAGAGAGAGACGGGTCAGAGAGAGAGAGAGAGACGGGTCAGAGAGAGAGAGAGAGACGGGTCAGAGAGAGAGAGAGACGGGTCAGAGAGAGAGAGAGACGGGTCAGAGAGAGAGAGAGAGAGACGGGTCAGAGAGAGAGAGAGATACGGGTCAGAGAGAGAGACGGGTCAGAGAGAGAGAGAGACATTCAGACAGACAGGTGTCGTTACCTGACAGGACAATCCGGTGTATCCAGGTGGACAAATGCAGGACTCAATCAATCTAGCCACGCCCTCTGTGACCTCTGACTCCTCCTCTAACTCCACTGCCGTCTCCATGGTGATGTTGGAGATTCTGGGTGTAGGAAACGACAACATATGTCACTGAAGCCCTCAGGCTCCGCCCCATTTTGGGGATGTAACCAATGGTGGCCTGTAGGAGCTCCGCCCAGACGTCATGTGACCCGCAGGCCTACCTGCTCTGCTGCAGCCTGGTGCCGTAGGACGCCTTGATGATGACGTACTCCACGTCGCTGAGGACGGACAGGAAGTCTGCGTGACTCACCGGCTTCTCCCACACTGAGTTGAAATACTTCCATGTGTGCTGCAACACGGAAACACGTCAAACGACACGCTAACGACACGTGAAATGCCGCTCTGCTCTCCCATGATCTCCAGCTGCGGTACCTCCGTCAGCATGACGTTGTGCTGCGTCCTGATTGCGTTGCCTGGGGCAACCATGTCAGTGAATATCACCAGCTTCCTCAGAGTCCCGCCCCTCATGATGACTTGAGGCTCCTGATTGGACAGCCCTGAGCCGTCCTCGGCGTAGAAGGTGATGACGTAGGACAGCAGGCCGCCGTACGCTAGCAGCTACGTGATAGAGGAGGCGGTGAAACACACAGCGTGATAAAAAACACAACAGCAACATGTAGGACACCTGGGGGGGGGGTACCTGGTGACCTTCGAACTGGCGGGGGAGTCTCCAGTAGAGTGGACCAGCCAATCGGCTGGCGTTGAGCTGACGGGTGTCGAGCAGCATGTCGCCATCCTGCTGGTAGACGCCTGAAACCACGCCCTGAAGGTTGGACTGACTGACCACTGGCATGAGGGGGGCGGGGTCAGCCAACGTGATCTATAGAGGTATTTAGAGGTGTTAGATGACACACCCACCTGTTTCCACCGGTGTGTTTTTGGTGTACACGTTAAAGTTGTACGTCGTCAGCATACGAACACAACTTACAATTGTTTGTAAGTTGAATTGTTCATAAGTCGTTACTAAATTTCAATCTATAATCACCGTTTGAGGTCATTTAAATGTTATTACTACTCTAAATACTAAATTAATGTCATTACTACTCTAAATACTGATGTAATGTCATTACTACTCTAAATACTTAAATTCTATTCCCTCAGACTGACCAGAAACAATTACAGGACATTAAAACAACACAGAACAATAAAAACCAGGTTCAGGTCGTTTACAGTTCAGTCGTTCTGATTGTACGTCTGTTTAAAAAATAAAAACCAAGTTTAGGTCGTTTCACTGGAGTTAACGTCTGTCAGCCACAAATACTGGACTCTAAAATCACTAGAAAACCATTAAAAGATCCTAATATCATGTTAAACCAGAATAAAAACATGTAATCATATGAAAATACGTATGTATAGTTTTAGTATCTACCGTTAAGCATCACTTGTATACTCATGTACTTGTGTACTTGTGTACTTATGTACTTGTATGCTTTTGTACTTGTGTGGTATTATACTAGTGTACTCATGTACTTGTATACCCTTATACTTGCATACTTGTGTACTCGTTTACTAGTACTCACAGGTACTTGTGTACTAGTACTCAGAGTTAATTGTCTACTCGTGTTCTCGTATACTTGTCTCTTTGTGTACGCATGTACTCGTATACTTGTCTCCTTGTGTACTTGTATACTCGTGTACTCGTATACTTGTGTAGTTGTTTTACTCGTGTACTAGTATGCACGGGTACTCTTGTATTTGTTTGTGCACTCCTGTACTTGTGTACTTCTATACTCGTGTACTTGTATACTTGTGCACTCGTGTACTTGTGTACTCGTGTACTTGCGTACTCGTACTCACGGGTACTCTCTGCAGGCCTCCCTGCTCCTCGCAGTCGGCGCTGACTCCTGAGCAGAAACACGGCGAGCAGCCGTCCGGGTTCTCTGCCGACAGACCGAACCGACCGGACACACACTCCTCACAGCGGCGGCCCGACACGCCCACCTGTGACGTAATGATGTATTTATAGACACATTGAAGTGTGCATTAAGCCCCACCCACACGTAGGTGTGTGTTGGCGTACCTTGCACACACACTCTCCATTCTGCCGACAGTCACACACTTGCAGCGTCGTGTTGCAGAACTTCTCGTCTGTTCCGGCCATATCGCAGCCGCACGCTGAGCATGCTGGGTAACCGATGTACCCAGTGGCACACTGGTCACATGACTTACTGGAGAACCCCTCCTGGCATGGACACTGCCCATTGGTCAGATCGCACTGAGGGGAGGAGCTTCCTGCGTCGCTGCAGCTGCACGACTGTAGATCAACCAGGCTGTTAGTCAGTGTGTGTGTGTGTGTGTGTGTGTGTGTGTGTGTGTGTGTTTGAACACACCTTACAGCCTGTTGTGGGGTCGTGACCCCAATAGCCTGTCTCACACCTGTCACAGGTGTCTCCCTCTGTGTGGGCAGGGCAGATGCACTCACCACTCATGGGGTCACAGTTCCCTCCAGTGTGATCGCAGCTGCATGCTGGGAAGGACAAATCACAGCCAATCAGAGTCCAGAGCCTCAGCCAATCAGATGAAGGCTAATGCGTCACCTGATTTATTACCTATGCAGCCGTCGGCATCAAAATCGTAGTAACCGTGGCTACAGCGGTCACACGAACGTCCAGACACGCCCTCCACACACAGACACTGCCCGTCCTCGTCACATGACTCAGACACAGATCCTGATTGGTTGCAGTTACAGGCCTGACAGCCCTGACCGCTCTGCAGCCCGAAGAACCCCGCCTGAAAAGAGAAATGGAATGTGAATAAATCTTTTTCCCTTCAGGTGAGGTGAGAACCATGTGAAGGTCACTAGAACCGTGTGAAGGTCACTAGAACCGTGTGAAGGTCACTAGAACCGTGTGAAGGTCACTAGAACCGTGTGAAGGTCACTAGAACCGTGTGAAGGTCACTAGAACCGTGTGTCGTCTCACCTGGCAGCGGTCACACCTGCGTCCCGTCACGTTGTCTCTGCACAAACACTGACCGGTGGTGACGTCACACACACCAGAGAAGCTGCCGCTGACATCACAGCCACACTCTGAAGGGAGGAGAGAGACACGCCCACTGTTAGGCTGATTCTGTAGCCCCACCCCCTTTTTTGTGAAACCACACCTCCTTAACTGTGTGAAACAGAAAAAATCTGAATTTGGAAATAATTTCAATCCTTAATTTAGTCAATTTAGTCTGCAGTGTGAGGGCGTCACCACTAGATGGCAGCACACACCCACAGAGTCATGTGACAGCAGAACAAAGAGGTCAGAGGTCGCGTGTAATCTGGATTTGACCAGATCAACATTCCTGCTGTGAGTTCCTGTCGTCTCTCTCAGATTAACTCCTGAACCGGTTGAACTTCCAGGGGAATGTTTCACCAACACAAACTCCTGTAAATCAGGTCCAGTGAGCAGCATCGGTTGCCATGGTGATCTACCAGGTCAAAGGCAACAGTGCTGTAGTGTTCAGTCGCAGTACCGAGAGTAACCAGTGGGCGGCAGCGCAGTGTCAGTGGTTTTAAACGCCACATGGCTGGCCTGTGTGACAACAACCGAGAGCCCCGCCCCCACCCCTGACGTCAAATCAGATACGAGTGTTGCGTCCTACCCTGACAGTCCTTGGCGTCCACGGCGTCTCCATAGTAACCAGGCTGACAGACCTCGCAGTGTCTCCCAGCTGTGTTGCCGAGGCAGAGCAGACACTCCCCGGTGATGACATCACAGTACCCCGCCTCGCTGACGTTCACGTTACCGTTACACTCGCAGGGGACACAGGCCCCGCCCACTACTTGTGGGTCGCCGTAGAAACCACTGGCACACCTGGAAGCAGGGAAAGACAGGTGTCACAGCGAGTTCACCGCTCCGGTCCAGAGGTCGGTCTGTCCGATCCTCACCTCTCGCAGTTGGTTCCTGTGTACCCGTCCTGACACTGGTCACATGACACCTGACCCGACACGCCCAACACACAGGTGGGACTGAAGCTAACACACAGCGTCAGCGCGCGTGTTAATAATGTTATATTCTCACAGAAATCACAAATCATTACGAATTAAGTGTGTGTGATAGTGATTGATCTGGTTGTGTGATAGTGATCTGGTTGTGTGATAGTGATCTGGTTGTGTGATAGTGATCTGGTTGTGTGATAGTGATCTGGTTGTGTGAATCACACATCTTTCAGACTAATAAAGTTTTGGGGTTTGAACCTGTTGGACGGCTCCGTCAGGGGACACGGACACAGGTGACAGTCGTCTGCCGTCCCCTCAGTGGCGTCGCCGTAGAAACCAGGCAGACACTGATCACAGCGGGGCCCAGTGGTATTATGGGTACAGTCCTGAGAGACAGACGGGTGTTGGGTCAGTCCCTCGATCGATCACTTTATTGATCGTGTTCGTGTAAACTCACCAAACAGTTCCCGTCGCTGTCACACTCGGAGGCGTGGTCGTTACACTCGCATTGCATACAGTTACCGCCAAACAAGACTCCGCCCACCCGGTAGAACCCTGGGAGACACGTCTGAAACACGCCACACATGTGTTGAGGTTCTACTAGTTTCCCTCACACTAGTGAACTGGTGAAGCAGTACTGACCTCACAGGACGTCCCGCTGTAACCCCACGGACACTCACACGTCTCCACGGCAACCGCCTGAACGCCAGTTTCTGAGCTGGAGTCAGCGACGTCTAGTAAGACTGAACTGAGACTGAGAGAGACAGACGGGTCAGAGGGAGACAGACGGGTCAGAGGGAGACAGACGGGTCAGAGGGAGACAGACGGGTCAGAATGAGACAGACGGGTCAGAGGGAGACAGACGGGTCAGAGAGACAGACGGGTCAGATTGAGACAGACGGGTCAGAGGGAGACAGACGGGTCAGAGAGACAGACGGGTCAGAGGGAGACAGACGGGTCAGAGGGAGACAGACGGGTCAGAGAGACAGACGGGTCAGAGGGAGACAGACGGGTCAGAGAGACAGACGGGTCAGGCGGGGTCGTTTCCTGTCATCGTTACTCTGCTCTCACCTGATTGGCCCGTCAGCGGAGGCGTTCAGGTGAGCTGTGACTCTCAGCGACGTCACGTCAGCGAGGACCAACAGCAGGTCGTCACGGGTAACCAGACCGCCCGATTGAACGTCCAGGAAATGACCCTCGTCTATCGTCACGGCAACCGATCGCACAGCCAGCGGGGAGAGGAAGAGGAGGCGCGGAGGCGAGAGGCGGAGCACGCGGCCGTTTCCCTGGAGACGAGAGATGTCGTTCCTAAAGACGCCATGATTGTAGTTTATGATGGAGTTGTTTTTGGACTCACTTCAATGATGATGTCAAAGTGGGCGGGGCGAGAGCGGTCTTCGTTGTCCAATGGGGCATCGTAAAGCACCGAGTAGTTCAGGGACCCCCCGTAGGACGCCAGCTGGAGACAGGCTACCGTTAGAAACACGCACTGCATGCTGGGATTAGTAGGGAAATGATTGCTGACCTTGTTGCCAAGGAAACGATCAGGCGCCTCCCACATCAGCACATGCTGGTGGGCGTGGCTAGAGGAAGCGTTGCGAGGGACGGGGAGGTCGTTGTCATCGGTGACGTGGGGGACGTAGGGGGGTGAGATGGGCTGGAGCAAAGCGCCTTCGTAGAGCAGCTGAAAGAGTGAATATTATGGGATGTGTGTCGATCTGCCGCCGTCTGACCTCATTCGCAGGCATGTTACCTGAGCCATGGAGTGGGCGGAGCTCTCGCAGACGTCGGACACGCCGAAGCAGAAGCAGTCGGTGCAGCCGAGAGGGTTCCCCGCCTGCAGGTTGTAGAAGCCGGGTCTGCAGAGGTCGCAGAGAGCCCCCGTCACGCCGGCCTGCGGGGGAGGGGACAGGTGAGCCCAGCCAATGGCGACGCCCGGCGTCAGCGTCTGATGGTGTCGCCGTTACCTTGCAGGTGCAGGGGCTGCAGGGGTCGGTGTTGGTGCTGCCCGACAGGTTACACTCGCACCGCTCGCACCGGGGGAAGTCTCTGTACCCGAACGCACAACGGTCACACCGCCGACCGGCGAACCCCTCCGTGCACACACACTGACCCGCAGACACACCTGGACACACCACACAGCACACACACCCGTGGAACGATAAGGTGTGTGATAGTGACTGGTTGTGTGTGATAGTGATCTGGTTGTGTGTGATAGTGATCTGGTTGTGTGTGATAGTGATCTGGTTGTGTGTGATAGTGATCTGGTTGTGTGTGATAGTGACCTGGTTGTGTGTGATAGTGACCTGGTTGTGTGTGATAGTGATCTGGTTGTGTGTGATAGTGATCTGGTTGTGTGTGATAGTGATCTGGTTGTTTGTGATAGTGATCTGGTTGTGTGTGATAGTGATCTGGTTGTGTGTGATAGTGATCTGGTTGTGTGTGATAGTGATCTGGTTGTGTGTGATAGTGATCTGGTTGTGTGTGATAGTGATCTGGTTGTGTGTGATAGTGACCTGGTTGTGTGTGATAGTGACCTGGTTGTGTGTGATAGTGATCTGGTTGTGTGTGATAGTGATCTGGTTGTGTGTGATAGTGATCTGGTTGTTTGTGATAGTGATCTGGTTGTGTGTGATAGTGATCTGGTTGTGTGTGATAGTGATCTGGTTGTGTGTGATAGTGATCTGGTTGTGTGTGATAGTGATCTGGTTGTGTGTGATAGTGATCTGGTTGTTTGTGATAGTGATCTGGTTGTGTGTGATAGTGATCTGGTTGTGTGTGATAGTGACCTGGTTGTGTGTGATAGTGATCTGGTTGTTTGTGATAGTGATCTGGTTGTGTGTGATAGTGATCTGGTTGTGTGTGATAGTGACCTGGTTGTGTGTGATAGTGATCTGGTTGTTTGTGATAGTGATCTGGTTGTGTGTGATAGTGATCTGGTTGTGTGTGATAGTGACCTGGTTGTGTGTGATAGTGATCTGGTTGTTTGTGATAGTGATCTGGTTGTGTGTGATAGTGATCTGGTTGTGTGTGATAGTGATCTGGTTGTGTGTGATAGTGACCTGGTTGTGTGTCGTCTCTAGCGCAGACAGACGACTGTGATCCTTGCGTGTCACACTCACACTCGACACACGGTGAGTCTGAATATGGAGAAACCTGAACACACACACACACACACACACACACACACACGTCACAACAACACCTGTGATTGGCTGATTGTGATTTGTTGTGATTTGTACTGTTTATCGTCGGTACCTCGGCAGGTCGGTAGTAACCGTCGACACACGTCTCACAGTTGATGCCGGCTGTGTTCTGTTGACAGTCGATACAGACTCCGCCCCCCTGGCGCACATCCCTGGTGTTTAGACTCAGAGAGAGATCAGCGACCGTCTGGTTGTAGGAACAGTCGAGGGCTTTGTTGTGACAGTTACACTCTGAGAGGGAGACGGGTGAGAGGGAGATGGGTGAGGGGGAGACGGGTGAGGGGGAGACGGGTGAGAGGGAGACGGGTGAGAGGGAGACGGGTGAGGGGGAGACGGGTGAGAGGGAGACGGGTGTGTCTCTACACTTCCTACTTTCACAGGTGTTCCCCTCGGAGATGGTTCCTGGTTGCCATGGCAGCTGGTGGTAACCGGGGCAACACTGGTTACAGCTCTCTCCACAGGTGTTGTGCTCACACACACACTGCAGCTTCTGTTGGTGCACAACACCACACACACACACACACACGCACACACACACAAACACTCCGTCACCTGTGCGAACACTATCCAGGTGAACAGGAAGCTGCACACCTGTGTGGCGTTACCTTGGTAACGGGGTCCAGGGGACAGCTCTGGGCGTGGCCGTAGCAGATGCACATCCCGCCCACAGAGATGTCTTTGATGGAGTAGTAATACTGTGGGTGAGAGGAGTCGATTGATCACACATCAGCTGACAGGAACCAATAGATTGACGATTGATTCCAGTATTGATCAACGGACTCGCGGTTCAGTTATTTCTGGTTGATCGGTTCCACCTGTGTCTGGTTCCCTGGACTTCTGGGCCGTGTCCAGTCCCTTAAATCAGTTTCTAGATACTAGTTGGGTTCTAGTTAGTTTCTAGTTGACTTCTAGGTAGTTTTTAGTAATTTTCTAGTTATTTTTTGTTAGTTTTTGTTGTTTCTGTTTACGTCCTAGTTAGTCTCTACTTATGTTTTAGTTTGTTTCTAGTTGGTTTTAATTATTTACTAGTGATTTTAGTTTTAGTTAGTCTTTAGTTAGTTTATAGTTTTAGTTAGTTTTTGTTGTTTCTCATTTGTGTCTAGTTTATTTTAATTTGTCCCTATTTGTTTTTAGTTTTAGTTAGCTTTTAATTAGTTTCTAGTTGTTTTTAGTTCGTTGTTGTTGTTTGTACTTAGTTTTTATTTAGTTTTTATTTAGTTTTTATTTAGTTTCTAGTTGGTTTTTAGTTAGCTGTTGGATAGTTTGTTGCTTTGGTTTGAGACTTTCTGTGTACAGAACTTGTTTATTGTTTGTTGGTTAGTTTCTAGTTAGTTTCTGGTTATATTTAGTTCGTCTGTAGTTTCTAGTTGCTGAAATTGTTGTTTGTTTGTTTGTTTGTTTGTTGTGGTTGAGGCTCTGTTCACTAACTGATGGTTAACTCGTTGGCGTTCCTCCGTTGATCTACTCTGAGGACTTGGTGAGATCCACGTGTTCACCACCTTACTAAACGTCTCACCCTTCGGGTCACGATGGGGTCGATGTCTTTGGGGTCGCGGGCGCTCAGGGTCATCAGGTCGGCGTTGAGCGTTCTGATTCGCTGGAGCCTGAGTCTGATGTAACGAGCCGAGGTGAAGTTCAGGAGTTCAGAGGTCAGATCTTCTGCTCCGGGTCGGCCGTTGATCAGAGAGGTGTGGATCTGAGGTGTGAGAAAGGGGCGGGGCGTCAGGTCGTTGTCTGGAACCGACCGACCAATCAAGCGACCGACAGACGGACTCACCTCTCCGTGTTCCAGCGGGTCCAGCCTGGCGTAGTACGACGTGCAGATGACCTCCGTGTCGTTCTTGTAGGTCGGGGGTCCGAGTCTGGGCGTGATGTTGTAGCGCGACAGACACTCAGAGTTACTGATGGCGTAATACTGCCAGGGGTCAAAGTTCACGCCGTCCAGGGAGCGCTCCAGGATCCAGTTACCTGTCGGACAGAAAGACGGATGACGTCACGTCTGGAACGTGCTACGCATGTTTGGTGGCGGGCGGACGACCTCACCTGGACGCGGAGAGTTAGCGGCCTTGATGATGACATAGGCAACCTGGAAGATCTGGACACACAAGGACACGGGGCGTTTACCGGTTGCCATGGAAACCATGAGTATTTGGGGTTCCCGGAGGCTCGTCTACCTGCTTGAGGTCCAGCGTGACGGTGACCCAGTGGAACTGGCGTCCGTTCTTGATGCTCGGGCTTTGCCACCACTGATTGGTCCCGTCGATGGCGTTGGTGATCGGATGGCGTTCTGAAAAGAAGTCGAGTCGTTCAGCGACGATTCGGCGTCAAACCGGACCTGAGTGGACTCTGGCGGTTCTGGGTTTGGTACCTTTGGGCAGGACGGAGTTGGCGTCGCACCTCAGGCAGTGCGAGTTCTTGAGGCGCCGGCGGGGGTTGTGTTCCACCAGCTTACAGTAAACTTCGGGTTCCGGGTCGCCGCATGTGGCGTTACTGTCGATCGCCGCGTTGCTAGCTAAGTTCAAGATGGCAGGGAACAGACCTGGAACGCAGCGCTAACAGTTAGCATCAGCGGCAACACCGTCAGCATCCAGAAACACATAACTGGACGTTAGCATCCTGGTACCAGTAGTTAGCTTCTGTAGGCACCTGGAATACATCACTATACGTTAGCATGCTAAGCAGCATGCTAACAGCATCCTGAAACAGATCACTAACTGTCACTCCAAAACTGATCGCATCCTAAGCTCACCTTTAAACTCCACCTACTAGCTGCTGTAAATGCTTGATGACTTGTTAGCATCGTGACACACAGATAGCCGTTAGCTCTGTTAAACACTCAGACCATTGTTAGCATCCTGTCAGGGGCGCGTCACACAGGTGAACTCAGGTGAGTCACCGTCTGGAACCTCGCGGGTACCGAGGACTTCCTGAGTCATGTGACCACGAGCCGACGTGCGCTAACACGATGTTGGTCTTGGTCGTAGATTTAAAACAAAAAAGGTTCCTCATCTGATTTCTCTAAAAACAAACTATGTGAAAAATCTTGAGTTTAACTTTGGTAAAAATTATTTAATTTTACAAAAGTTTAAAATTTGTTTTGACAGATTTAACACATTCAAATAAAGTTTTATTTAAAATGAAAAAATGTTCTTCAAACAGATGTTTTTAAACAAAGGCCCCAGCAACCCCCAGGACCCACGAAAGCAGAAAAATGGTAAGAAAAACAAATTTTAACTAAATATTAAATTAGGATTTTTAAAATTTTTTAAATCGAACCAAAAAAAACAAAAAACGTTTAAACTGATGGAAATTCCTCTGATAAAGATCTGAAAGTTTGATTGTTGACAGAAACTTTTCATGACAAAAGCACACACACACACACGTTAATTGCTGTTGTGTGTGATCAGCTGTGGGGGTGTGATAAGGTGGGTGGTCCCCCCCCTGGGGGTTTGTTGTGGGAACTCCTCGGCCTTCGGCGGCGTCTGCAGGACGACGTCTAAACATGTGAAGAGTCTAAACATTTAAAGCGCCCCGTCTGTCGGACGCTCCAGGTGTTCCCGTCGGTTGGAGGCGGGGCCAACGCGCTTCCAAGGGGGCGGGACCAACACAACTCCGGGGGAGCGGGGTCACGTTAAGAAAGACGTAGGAAAAGGTGCAGCGTCGAGACTGAAGACAAGGAAGTGAGTTTAGAAAGAAGCAGCTAGCGGCTAGTAGCAGCTAGCTGCTAAAGTCCAACCCCTGAGGCTGGGGGCCCCACCCATCAGTTCAAAAGGCCCCCACCTTCATCAGGAGGATGACTCCGTGTCGCCGTTGCTGATTGGATGATGAACAGCGGAGCGTCATCGACGTGTTGGAATGTGTGAGAGCCGTTTGTTGGTGTTGGGTTGACCTCTGACCCCTCCCCCACCAACACACACTGCAGCTCCGCAGGGGAGATGAAGCCGGAGGCGGGGGGGGGTCGAGAGGAAGAGGAGGAGTGTGATTGTTAACAGTAATTATCACACACACACACACACACACACACGCTATTGATCCCCATCAATAACTCTTAACACACGCTGATCGGTTGATACTGACTCTTAGTAACCAGAACCAGTCAGTGTTATTGATTATTGATCGGAGCTCCTGATCAAACTGATTCGTTCTGAATGGATCTCGTCTAAACAAGCGTTGTTGAGTCTGGGCCACGAGTCAAGGTTCCATCCTGAGAACTTATCGGTGACGAGCCTGTCAGACGACACTGAGGGTGAAGGCTGAACTCAATCTGTTTTAACATTAAAACTACTACTAGCTAACGGCTAACCCGGCTAGCTGCTCTGTAGTTTAAGGGTTAAAATTCAATCCAGACAGACTTTCTCTTTGAATTACCAGAAAAAATAAAAAATCACTGAAATATTAAAATTTCAAAATTACATTGAGGATATCCAATCAAACGGTGGTATTTGATCACATGACACAGCCTTTATCCAACCCTCTTCAGAACATTATTAGATTAAATTATTCATCAGGTCAGGAAATTTTTGATCAGACTTTCAAAGGTATAAATTTACAGATTTTTATCCAAAATTTTACGTTATTGATGAAACAAACTCTCCACTCTGATCAGATTGATTGATTATTGATCAGCCAAGCTTAAATTCATGAACATCAAAGGTTCTTCCTGTTTGAAGAACTTTGGTGATGAAGAACCTGGAACTGGTTCCACCTGATCCTCAGTAGTGCACCAGCAGAACCCAGAGGACCCCCCCGACCCCCCCCCAGAACCAGAACCCGTCTCACCTCTCTGCTGAGCTGCAGCTCCTCCCAGCAGAACCACCAGCAGCAGCAGCTTCATGGCTGCAGAACCGGAACCACCTGGACTTAGACCTGGACTGGGGTCTGGACTAAACCCTGGACTGGGGTCTGGACTAAACCCTGGACCAACTGGTTCTGGACTGGGTTCTGGACTCGGCGGCTGAATCGACCCGCTCAGGAGGAATGTGTTGCTCAGAGTCTCCGTTGGCATGCCACACTGACTCCCTCATTCATTCAGCTCAATAAGAGCTGGGGGGTTGTGGGGCGGGGGGGGGGGCAGACTGTACCATCTCATGGTGAGAGGGGGGTGGATTTCTTCTTATTTAACTCTTAATTTTATGTTTTTGTTGATTCCTCTTTTTGGTTTCACTCTTTTGTTTCATTTCTGACTCATTTTTTTATCGTTAACACAAATATTTTGCTCATTTTTTGAATCGATAGATAATCGATCAATACGTCATGAAGTGCCGAGAGACTTAAATCAGTTGTGATGCTTCAGGGACAGAAAATGATTCAGCAGAGAGTTTTAACTCCAGAGCTCTGGGCTGATGCCGATCAATTGATCGTTTCCAATCGATCTGATCGGCCCGAACAGAAGCGATCGATTCTGTGATCAATCAGAGTAATCCAGATCGTCCAGCATGGAAAGAGTTAAGTCATGTAAAAACAGTGGTCTGCTCCTTTAACTGCATCCATTCAGCTCCGACCATTGTCCCACATGGGAATGGGGGCTTTGGGGGGGTGCTGGGGTTTTGGGGGGGCGGGGCTATGATCTCTGGGGAAGGGTGTCTCATTTATTCAAACATTTATTAAAAAAGTTAATTTTTAAATGTGTTAAATTTATTCTGTCGTTTTGAAAACAAGTTTTTCTGTTCTCTTTTCTTTTTTAAAGTTCTTTCTAAATAATTTTTGTATTAAAACAATTAAAATTTTCATTTATTTTACAGGTTTAAACTCAGCAGTTCCTCTTTCTGACCACCAGGGGGAGACCAACGAGCTGAAGTTTCTCCTGACCGGTAATAAACTTTCTCTTTCTTTTATTTTATTGCTCTGGCTGTTTTGATGTACCTGGAAAGGGGGAGGAGCTACCTGTGCCGTCACATTTCCTGTCATGAAATTCCAGGTGTTTACTTTCGTAACCGTCAGATAAAGTTACGGCCGGCGGCGCTGATCCGCTGTGGAATGCGATAAAACACACGTTTGTTCATTTTCTGGCCCGACAGAAAAACCAGGAAATCCCATGAGCTCATCTGAGCGACTTTCACACCTGTTGCATGAACGCTGTGACCTCTGGGAAACCAGGAAGTCCTGGACAGCCCCGCCCCTCAGGTTAGTCCTTGTTGCTATTTTTAGAGCCGTTCTGTTTTTAGATCCAAAGTCGTTCGTCACAGATTGTGACGAAAGCAATAGGCAGGGAAATTTACGAGGAATAAAAGATTCAAAATTAGACTTTTATGAGTTCAGTGTGTGAGTGAAAAATAAAAGTAACAGGCAGCGCCTGAACGAATAAACCTGCTGACTCAGGCGATTAGGAGGAAGGTTTTAAGTTTAGGGTTTTTGTTAAAACGAGTCAAAGATAATGAATTTTAAAAAAAATTTTAATCTAAAATTTTAAGAATTTTAATTTTTTTTTTTTCGTTCTGAATATGTTGGAATTTTGTTCGCGTTCACCTGCGGATTGATAAAGCTAATAATTCTGATTTTTAAGCTCAGTGTTTGTTTCCGGGTAGGTGGTGAAACAAATTTTACAACATTTTATTTTTAACATTTCAAAAGCAACAAAAACAAAATTTTAAAAAAGAAAATGCAGATTTAGTTTAAATTCTCTTTCCGGTCGTCATTTTCTTCATTGTTTATTAAAAATCTGCTTTGAACCCAGAGTTTATTGCTTTACTGCACACCTTTGTTCTCGCCTACGAGGAGGCGTGTCTTCCTGGCGCCCGTCCAAACCTTTGCGCGTGTCGTTTCACAATCGGGCGACGCCCCCGAGGCCGCCCTACTTAAGGCGAGCCGCTCAGCCTGAGCGTCAAACAAACTCGCCTCGGCTTCTCCGGCGTCGACCTGCAGAACGAACAAACTCGCCATGACGACCAGCCTTCGCCTCGTGGGAGCGGCGTGCTTCCTCCTCATCCTCAGCAGCTTCATCACCAGCGGGCAGACAGGTGAGTCCGGCGCAGGTCGCCTCACGGCTTTTAATTTAAAAAACCATATTTTATTTATTTTGTTTTTTTAAACTTTTGCCGCCGTTTGTTTCGCAGCGAGCTGCTGCCTGAAGTATGTCAGGCGCCCGTTTCCATGCCAACGGCTGCAGGACTACACCATCCAGACCATCACCAACTCCTGCGACATCAGCGCCGTCATGTGAGTCCAGTTTGACCCCAAGTCCTGCTGCAAAGTTCTAGAGAGCTGAATGATTGGATGCTAACATTAGCGGCTACATGTGGGCGGGCTTTCCTGGGTCACATGACCAGGATCGGTCCTTTAGACTGACAGGTGTTCTCTTTGTGGATACACAGATTCCAGGTTCTGGGACGGTTTGTTTGCGCCGACCCGGCGGCCAGCTGGACCCTCAGAGGGATGGAGTGTCTCCGGTGAGTGTCCGACGCACCTGATTGGCTGCTTCACACCTGTCCGACGTTCACACCTTCACTTCCTGTCTTCTTCTCTTTTTTTTCTGTAGAAACCGCAGGAGAAAAATCACACAATCCAAACCTCAAGGGTACGAAAAGAACGGGAAGATCTCCACTTGAAAACCGCCGATAACCAGAACATCTGTTTGATTTAAAGCACTTTTACCTTTAATGTGACTTTTGTTTGTTTGTTTGTTGATTCCACTTGTAACTGTTGTTTTTGTGAATGTGAGTAAACAGTCGACTATAAGCTGTAGCAGTAGGTTTTTATGTTTTAAAGAAGTTTTGAATGTCAAATAATTTATTAAAGTCTTGGTTTATTATTGATATTTGTGTCTTTGTTTATTTTCAAAATGAAGCTCCTCCTACTTTATTTACTGTTGTTTATTATTTTTCTGCAATAATGTATTAAAGGTTAACCCCGTCCGCTGCAGACGCTCCACATGAGAAAAAAAAAACACCCTCCTCTTTTTCTGGCTCCGCCTACCAGGAAATATTTCCTGCACAGCACCAATTAGATTCCAGGCTGGTTGTGACATCATAGCTTCTGGAGGCGGAGACATTTCTTCTGTTTGAACTGCCCACACACTTGAAACCAAAACCACACCCACTTGCAGAGAGGGGTGTGGCTAGCTGGAAGGCATTTTAAACCACAGAGATAAACAGACATCCCATAATAATAATAATAATGATAATGATGATAATGATGATGATTTTCTTTTCTGTAGAAGGATTAACGATTACAACTTGTTATCCAAAGCTGTCTGAATCAAAATAAAATGTTAAAATTTTTCAAATTTGGAAGTAAAATCTAAAATGTTTTGATTAAAAATAATGGAATAAAACAAAATTTTAATTCAATTCCGTTGATGGAATCATGTTTACAGTTTATTTCTTACATGAAGGTAAAAACAGAATCAGATCAAAGTTTGTTTTTTTTTTCTTTTTATTTACAACCACATGTTGTAAATGTAATAAATCTGGTGCGACTGTTCACACTGGTTTCACACCAGTAAGGGATCACATTTGATTCTGGATCACGTCAACGTATCCCAGAAATCAAAGCAGGCCGACGTGAAACAGCTGATAAACACATTTAATACTAAAACTCTGCTTGTCGATTTCGACCAATCGGCTCACTCCTGCCCGTCCACCACCGTCAGGTGGAGCCGCTCCTCCTCGCGGTTCCCCCCAGACCTCAGGGCCTGGCGGAGTTTCTCCCAGAACACCTCGGGGTGCTCCTGCGCCCTCGGCCAGCTCAGGTAGGTCCTCCTCTTCAGCAGCTTCTTCATCCGGTAGAGGGGGGACAGCCGGCAGGTGGGAATGTCCTCCAGGAAGACCAGGATCAGGACGTCCTTCTGCTCGTCGAACAGCCGGAAGCTGAAAAGAGACGTGCCGAGTCAGCGCGTTCAAAGTGATCTGATTGTTCACACGATTGTTCTGATTGTTCACAACCGCATCATAATTGTGTTTCCACAATTATGATGCGGTTGTTTTGAATTTGGCGTGCCACTTCCTGTTTGACTTTTTCCTTTACACCTGCCGCCTTTGTAGTTAACCCCGCCCCTTTGATTGCTGCAGTTTCACCTGCAGCGGTGTTGGCTCCCCACCCGACAGGATTGCCGTGTGCGACGTCACGCCCCACGCTGGAAAGTTAGCAGCCAATCAGGGCGGAGTATAATAAGGCGAGGCCGTCACGCGTCACCAGCTGACTGAAGCTGAGATTGCCAAAAACTTCTACTGTGTCGCATGATCGAAACAATGACATCATCATGGGGGGTCCTATTGGAGTTTGGACTCATGTGAAGGTCAGCAAGTAAATAATTTTATTGCGTTTTTTTATGTCATTGCTCAGCAAAAAATAGAAAGATTTCCGCACTAGTTTTTAATTTTCACGTTTTTATCAAAATCATCAGAAACCTCAATCAGACCCTGATTCCCACTGACAGATGTGGTCGGATCCACACCTGTGTACAGTCAGCCGACCCCTGACCCCTGACCCCTCACCTGGCCACCTGGATCTCTCTGGAGCACCACTCGCTCTCCAGGTACCGGCGGCTGATCACACAGATGGTCTTCCTGCTTCCATAGATGGCGTCTGTGATGTTGTCTATGATGGGTTTACCTGAAGAAGAAGAGGAAGAAGGGTTCTCCAATTCAGCAGAACTTAAGGTACCACAGAGCCACCTTCTGGAGTAAGGATGGAAGTACAACTGAAGGTACAGGTCAAGTTAACGAGACAAAAAAACAACTATAGTACAAAATTCAAAGGATTCACCTCAGAATTTATTGTGAATTTCCAAAAATGAACAGCTAGTGATGGATCTGGTTCTTTTCCACCAGTTTCAACAAATCAGACCAACATGCTTTCAAAAACTGAGTTGTAAATCTATGGAAATGTCTACCGGAGGAACAGTAACACTGAAAACTTTCACAAATCGGTTGGATAAATACTTGAAGGACCATCCGATGAAGTAAAACCGGAAAGTAGAGGAAGAGCTTCAACCAACATGAAGCTCATCTCAGTAGATCTGGGCACTGAGGTATCTAACCTGCACCCAGAATCCATTTAAGGTAACAAGGTAAGAACTACTTTACCAAATTTAATCAAAGACCTTTAACCGTGACCCTACGCAGTTCTTGTAGGTTCTCGGTTATCCAGGTCATGGTTCTCCAAAGCTGTTTAAATCAATGCACTGGACTTCAAGAAAGTTACTTGAAGACATTTCATCTCTCATCCAACAGGCTTCTTCAGCTGTAGTGTGAACTAGTGAGAACTTCACACTAAAACTGAAGAAGCCCCTTGGATGAGAAGTGAAACGTCTCCAAGAAACTTTCTTAAAGTCTAATAGATTGATTTAAACAACTTTGGATGTCTTTGGGCACTTTGTGTGTAACCCTGTAAGAGTCTGACGGACCAACAACTAGCTAACTAACTAATTAACTGTGACCTGCTCATGGGTAATGGCGGTCTTACCTGGCTCGAAGTCACGGTGGTGGAGACATAACCTCCAACCCTGCTCTCCTTCCAGTTTGGGCAGCAACTCTCCGACGACCCACCGCTCGTCGTGGGCGTTGTAGGAGACGAAGGCGTCGTACTGATTCGAAATCTTCTTGTTTTTATTCTTGGTATCAAACAGCAAAGCCAAGAAGAAGTAGTAGGCGTACGTCAGATGCCACCGCAGGAAGTGGTAGGTGAAGGACGTTACCAGAAGAAGGATGGTGGCACAGGTGGTGGAGATGAAGTAGATGAATTCGGTGTTGACCACGCAGAAGTGGATGTCAAAGTCCAGCAGTTTGGTACCTCGCAGGTCTGAAGGGTAGTTACACTCAAAGTTGTAGGCGTCGAAAACTTGGGTGCGGTTGTTTTCTCGCACCCACCGAATGAACCAGGCGTTATTGCAGTCGCAGAAGAAGCTGTTTCCTTGGATGTCCACATACTCGAGGGCTGGTAAGGACTTGATCACATCCTCACTGATGACCGAATACGTGTTCTTCCTCGCCTGCATGAACCTCAGTTGGATAAGGTTGGCGTCCGTCAGGAAATCCAAAGATCTAAGGGTTATCCTTGACATATAGAGATTTTCAAGACTCTGGATTGGGTAGAACAACTCCGGAGAGAGGTCGCTGAGGTCGTTGGAGCTGATGTCCAGCGTTTGCAGTCGAGGCGTGTGATTGAACATGCCGTTATTCAGGTATAGGAGCTGACAGCTCCTGGTACTGAAATACAAAAGGTTGGTCAGACCTTGCAGGATGTTGGAGGGCAGCGAGGACTTTCCTCTCCGGTGTTGGGAAAGCAAGACCAACTTCTCCAGATGGGACAGCCGAGAAAACGGTGGATGAACCAAAGGTGAGCTGTCATCGTATTTGATGTGGTTTTTTGTCAGATCCAAGGTCCTCAGATTGATCAGATCATCTAAAGCCCCGTTTTGTATTTGGTGTTTGTCGAGTTCATTGGACTGCAGCAGAATACTTGTGAGGTTCGTCAATCCAAAGAAAGACCCGTTTACCAGTTGGCTTATTTGATTTTGTTGTAGCAACAAGTTCCTGAGTGACGCCAAGCCCCCGAATTCGCCCCGTTTGATGGCGGTGAGCTTGTTGTCATTCAGATGCAGCTGCTGAAGTTTTGGCAAGAACTTTCTGAAAGCGCCGTTTAATCTGGAGATGCTGTTGTTGTGCAGCTTGAGAACTTCCAGCTTAATTAAGTCCTTGAAAACACAATCCTTCAGAACGGAAATGGAATTCTGTTGGAGGTACAACTTCCTGAGGTTCGTCATGTTGGTGAAATTGTGGCAACCGACTTCGCTGATTTTGTTACCGCTGAGATCCAGTTTGACGAGATCTGGCAGGACTTTCACGGCAGATGGGACGGACGAAAGTCGGTTATAACTCAAAGTCAAGATCTGTAAACCCAAGACGGACGCAAAGGCATTGTCTTGGATGTTTTCTATGTCGTTCTTGGATAGGTCCAAGTCAGTGACGTTGACACACAGTTGGAACAGAGTCGAGCGTACAAACAAGAGTTTGTTGTGTTGCAGTTGGAGTTGGGACATCGTCGGGATCGTGCAGGAGATGTTGATTATCTCCGCTAGGTTGCCCCGCATTCCGTTCATCTTCAGGAACGTCAGGGAGGAGTTGACGTTCCCTAGGAGTCTCCCCAAGCCATCGACGTCCAAGTTCAGCTCGCTGATATCAAGACTCGACACTTGATTCAGAAAAGTCTTGCTGCCCACCTTCAGTTTCATCTGTGTCTTTGTGCGAGTTTGTGCGAGGTAAAACGAGGTGAGGTTTGGAAAAATGTCCGACGTGACCCCAAAAAAAACCAGCGGGTTCCGCGACAAATCTAGAGAAGTAAGTGCCAGAGAGTCGTTCGTTAGCATCCCCGATTGAAAGTCCTTTAAGTCGTTATTCTTGAGCGATAAAACTTGTAGCTTTGGCAGCTGCTGTACAATGAAACGAACTTTTTTTAAGTGTTGGAGTCTGTTGTTGGAGATGTCCAGAAACGTCAAGCTAGTCAGGGGCTTGAAACAAGAGGACGTTAGATGCCGGATTTTGTTCCCAAGGACTCTGAGCTCCGTCAGGTTGTTCAAACCGTTGAAAAGATTGTCCTTAAGCCCGTAAAGGTAATTATTATTCAGATTTAATCTCTTCAGAGAAGTCAGATTAGCAAATGCATAAGAATCTATCTGTGAAATCAAATTGAAGCTTAGATCTATTTGTTCCAAAACAGGCAAATTTGTGAAATCTGAGACTTTTATTTTAGAAATTTTGTTTGCGGACAAGTCGAAACCGGTCACCGTTGATGGGATATCATGAGGAATAAACTTGAGTCTCGGGTCAGTCCTGGAACATATGGCGTTATCCTCGCTGACTCGGCAAAATCGGAGTGAAAATCCTGCAACTGGAAAAAGAAAACTGTCGAAATTTATCCAAAGGAAAACAAGCATGGAAACTTTTGAGCCGGTTTTTGGTGTCGTTTTGTCTTTTTTCAGTCCAAAATCCATTCTGAAAACTTCATCCACCCAACGAGGAATGGAAGGTTCTCCTGAAGATTAAACAAAGAGCGTCGACAGAATCAGAACCTGAACCTGAACCAGAACCCGAACCAGAACTGCCTCAATCAAATTTCATTCAAATCCATTTTATTTTGCAATGTTAAAGAAAGAAAACAGATTCCTGGATCCGCTGCCTTTTCCAGATCCATTCCAGGTACTGGATTGGCTGAGAATTTAGTTAATTAATGAAAATGAATGAACATTACTCAGCATATTCGGACATTACTTGTGGAGTCCCCCAGGGGTCAGTACTGGGTCCCTTGTCTGTTCAAGAAAATATCGATTTAAGTTCTGTAGCAGCTTCTAAAGGAGATCACACAAATAAATTAATTAAATTTAATTTAAATTAAATTGAATTAAATTGAAAGATAGTTTGACAATAACTAGAAACATGTTCTTCGGTTGTTGTAAATTAAACACAAAAATCAAGCCGGATGGAGGAAACATGTTCCTGAAATACGTTTATCTATAGGTATGTATGAATTCAGCCAATCAAAACCTTTGGTGGAGTTGTGTATTTTTTGTGTAAACAGATAAACAAACATAGACGCTAACGGTTTCTGATACTCACAGCACCTCCAGCTTGTATTGATCCTCTGGGGTTCAAGATGTTTTATCTCCTTCTGTCTCCAGTCATAACGTGAGGAAGTAAAACCGAAGGAACGGTAGTCTTCTGTTTCCTTCTCATCATCGGTGACGTCTTCACTTTTTTTTCTACTATATTTATGTTTTGGAGAAAACTTTAGAAAAAGGGAATAAACTATTTTTTTAAAACTGTTCCAGGTCAGAACCAATCATAACCTCATGTCGAGTTTGTTGACTGTAAATACATCTTAGATAAACGGTAATCACACAAACATTAAATCTGATTCTCCTTTCACTTCTTTTTTTTAATGCTTGTGGTTTGGGTGCTTGGGTCTGACTTCCTCTTCTCCAGTCCTGGACGACTCTCCCAAACATTAGGAGAATTAACTGTCTCGATTCTAGAGCGCCCCCTAGGGGAACTGCAACCACACTCACAATCTGATTGGACAAAAAATACCACAGGGGTGTTTTAGTCGTCATCTAAAAGGGCAAATAAATGAAGAGGAACGAGTTTTTAGAAAACCAAGTACAGTTGGTTCATGTTTACAGGTAAATAAGAAGCAAACAACAAAAGTGAACAGGCTTAGTTTTAATTCGGATTGGGAAACTTGAGTCCTGATCCTCAGTCGTTGGTTCCTTCTTTTGGTTCTGATGTTGTTTCAGTTCAGGATTTCGTCACGGCCTTGAGTTCCATCGGGTAAACCCTGTCTTGGTTAACTTCCGAAGTTTAATAAAACACAACTTAACGTAAAAATATGAACGAAAAACCCAAGATTTTTGTTAATTAACATGATATAGAATTTAACTGTAAAAATTTGTCATGAAAATCTTTTTTATTTGTTTTCCAGAGAGCTGAACGTTTCTACTTCCTCTCCTGTCATTGGGGGATGTTTCCACTCGAGGGCAGTGAAGAGTCAAACATGAAACATCTCGGTAACTGTCAAGCCTGGCTTGGATAATAGCGATGCTGCCCCCTATGGTTCTTGGTGGTACTGCACGGGTACGTCTGATTCGTTTTGTTTCAGAAAATGTGCACAAATATGGATGAAATAATCTGGATTAAAGGCTTCAGATTGTCAGAATAAGTAAACATTTAGTTCTGTAGAAGCTCGACTCAGTTCCACTTCTGAGCGCTGGAGGGAATTGGTTCAGTTTTGACTTTTTTTTTGCAAACATTTTAACAAAACCTTCAGTGATAAGAAAGTGGAAAACAGTCCTGAATCCACCTTTCCTCACCTGGTTGATGCAGAACCGCTTGTCACCAGCAGAGGCCTCTGTTGGGCCTTCTATATCTTCTATATCTATATTCATGTAGATATATTTTACATATTTATTCGATATAAAAATGAATTAAATATATTTCAACATTTGTTTGTTTTAAGAACTTTTCCTAGCTGCTGTTTTTGTCAGCTCTTTCAAAAATAACAAAATCGAACGCAATTCCTCTGAATATTTAATCGATCCGTCCTCTTGCGCCCAGACCCTGTTACCATGACGACGGCTTAGCTAAAAGTGCTAACTTTTCGCAGCGTTCCGAAAAAACCTTGACGTATCTGAGAGATGTAACGTCCTCCTGCACCAGCAGGGGGCGTGTCACTACAAAAAAAAAAAAAAAGTTTACGTTTGGCGTCGGGTGGGGTTGTGCTGCCCCCTGGTGGTGGAAAAAAACAGGTAGGAAAGAAAGGGATCGCGTGGATCTGTCGCTCCGGTGGGAAACACGCTGACGGGTGCGCGCGGAGCCACCCACGACGCGCGTGCACGAGAGGGAGAGAGAGAGAGAACGGACCGGCTGCGCTCCCGCCCACTCGCCCCCCCCCCCCCTCCTCCGCCACACCGGGAGCAGCACCGGCGCACCGGGAGCAGAGGAGGAGAGCAGCGGAGACGGAGACACGTCAGACCGGACCGGACCCGGGAATGTTCCGGATTCCGCTGCGCACGCCGGGGCTGTCCCGCACTGACGGCCGCGCCGCGTTAACGGGACACGAGCACCGGACCGGCACCGGCAGCGCGTGAGACCCGCGTCACCTGGCTGCGGGGAGGTGTCGGCGCGAGGGAACCGGGTGACGGAGCCGTCGGTGTCGCGCGCGCCACCGAGAGTCGGCGCAAACTTTCCTCGATGGCGCTCGTGATGGAACCGGTGAGCAAATGGAGCGCGAGCCAGGTGGTGGACTGGATGAAAGGTAGGTGGTGTGTGTGTGTGTGTGTGTGTGTGTGTGTGTGTGTGTGTGTGTGTGTGTGTGTTCACCTGATGATCGGTGATGTAATGTTTGACTGACAGGAGGAGAAGCTGAACTACCTGACGGGGGTTGGGAATGGGGGGTCTCATTAATAACCGATTGATTGATCGATCTGTGATCGAAGCTCTGCAGCACGTGTCTGATTTAAAGTCTGATTCAGGAAGGAAACGGGGGGCAGGTACTAGATGGCTGGTGGGGGGTGGGTGGGGGGGGTAACCAGGTAATCGTTTGTGTCTTGCTTTGGGCTCATTCTCCATGAGATGCAACCAATCAGGTGTCACCCCCCTGCCCCCCCCAAAGAGGTTCTCAACCTCTCAGATGATGATGATGATGGTGATGATGATGATGGTGATGATGGTGATGATGATGATGATGATGATGATGGTGATGGTGATGATGATGGTGATGATGGTGATGATGATGATGGTGATGATGGTGATGATGGTGATGGTGATGGTGATGATGGTGATGATGATGATGATGGTGATGATGGTGATGGTGGTGATGGTGATGATGGTGATGATGATGATGATGATGGTGATGATGATGATTATGGTGATGATGATGATGATGATGGTGTTGATGATGGTGATGATGATGATGGTGATGATGGTGATGGTGATGATGATGGTGATGATGGTGATGGTGATGATGATGATGATGATGATGGTGTTGATGATGGTGATGATGATGATGGTGTTGATGATGGTGATGATGATGATGATGGTGGTGATGATGATGATGGTGTTGATGATGATGATGATGATGATGATGATGATGATGATGGGACATTTCTCCGGACTGGTCCTCAATTGTCTCTTTTGCCCCCCCTTTACTTCCTGTCTGTATTTAATGCTCTGGGTCGTTTGTGGGCGTCGCCCTCTAGTCTTTGGTAAGGTCAAGGGGCGTTCCCTTCTGAGGAAGGAGCTCCCTGCTCCTGGAGCTTAACGAGGATCTAATTATGTGCCACCTCCTGATTGGCCAATCAGGGATCACAGATTCATGCATAATTCAGATTGATTACTTTTGAGTGCCGGTGTGAACGGTTGATCAGGTTCTGGTGACGTCCTGTACGAGGGCTCTGATTGGCCGGTTCCACCAGGAGTGGAACCGGCCAATCGTTATCAAGACGTTTGAAGTGAAACCGTTGGAAGGTTTCTGTCCGGTTTGTTTTGGGTTTACATCGACAGAAGTCGGTTTGCAGGTGAGTTTGTTTACTTATTTATTTACTTATTTCTTTAAATTTGTTAATTAAAGGTTTTTATCGCAAAAGAAAACATGAACTTAAATTTGACTCCAAAAGCTCCGAATTCACCTCGAAAAACATCTAAAAAATTCAAGAGAATGCATTTTGCCCCGCCCACTTGTCGCATAGCCATATCCTGATTGGTCAAAACGCCAACCATGAATTCGGAGACACACCTACACAACAGGTCAGGTGACTATTTAACCTTTAACCCTTGAAGTAAACAAATACGTAAAATCTCACTTCTACACACTGTTTACAAACAAGTGTTTCATGGTAACGCAAACAAACACATCATCAACAAACAGACTAACACAAACACATAAACAAACACTGAAACAAACAATCGAATAAACACACAAACACACACCTACTGACACAAACATAACATAAACAAATGTACAAATGTAAACAAACACAAACATAAAAATATTAAAAAAAACATGCAAACAAACATAAACACATGTACAAACACACAAACAACTCAAGAGATACATTTAAAGGAGTTTCAGAGTGAACTGTAAACGGGCTCTTTGACCTTTAACTAGATACTGTTTGTTTACTCAGGCTGATAAACAACAACAAATAGTAACAATAATGTTCTGCAGCGCCTCAGAGAATCAGGTCACAATCGATCGGCTCCAAGAACGCAAATAGAATCGTGACTTGTTTACACGATGCACCGACGGTTCGTCAGAGGCTCGTCATTGGACTGTGTGTGTATTTATGTGTGTGTGTGTGTGTGTGTGTGTGTGTGTGTGGGTAGTGAGTTGTTCGTCTCAGACCGTCTGTGCAGAACAGCTGACAGACACACACACACCCGCTCCGAACAGAAGGCTCTACCAGGTCCTTGGACATGTACACACACACACACACACACACACACACACACACACACACACACACACACACACACACACACACGTGTCGTGCCTTAGCGTGGTATTCGGTTCACGCCGGGTCTCTGGGGTGTGTCCGCGGCGACAGAAGGAAACCTGATCCAGGACAGAAGTTCTGGTTTGGCTCATCTGAGGCCGCCGCCCACTGGGCCGGGCACGCTTCACCAGACACATGAGAACGTAACAAAATTCCCAGCATTCCCTGCAAAGGATGCTGGGATTCTTGCCCCTTGTCCTTCCATCAGGGTCATTTCACCTCCAGTCTCGAATTCAGTCAATGGACTTGAAAGTGGGTGGCGACGGATGACGCGTGTGATGTCATCAGAGGGGGGTAGCCGAGAGCTCGTCATTGTGGTTCATCATCACGTTAGCATATAGCAAGTTTAGCATTTTTTGTGTGTGTTTTAAAAGACAACGGTTGGTCCATCAGGAGTCTCACCATCTCCTGAGGGGAACATTTGGCTCCTCCCCCTGGACTCACTTCAAAACAAGGAGCTCAAAGACGCTAAAACAGACTCACTTTCCCGTTTAGAGCAGGGATGGTTTGCCTGGTTGTAGCTGCTGGGTGGAACCTGCTGAGCGCTAACTTAGCTTCTATTGTTAGCGCCTCTCTGGGATCACATGACTCGTAACCCGACTGGAGGACTCCATCGTTTCTAGGACTCTCCAACATCCCAGAAGTCACCGCAAAATCTGGTTTTATTAGACGTGTGTCAGAGAGAAGGAGGCGATGGTGGGAGTTTGGCTCGCCTGTTGTTGTGAGAAGTGTGCCTCCGTGGGAGTGGGGAGCGTGAGTCAGCGCTGAGTCACCGTTTTCCTGCACCAGTCAAACGTGCGTTGACTGTATGTAGAGATGTGATGGTAGCGATTAGACTCATTACACAACCCCCCCCACGCAGACCTGACTCCAGACCGGACTCGTGATCCAGGACACGAGTCGGCCCCTTGGGGGCCCCAAGTAAAGACGGGACGCTCTGGTCCTACTGGGGGGTCAGTTTTTTGTCAGTTTGCTGTCTCATTTCATTTAGTTTGCCAGCTCCACCCAGTAGAGTCAGCTGGTCATCAAACATCACCTGTGCCTCATTAAAACAACCGCTTTGACTCCACTACCTCACTTCTACACCACCACCTCACTACGACTACACCACCACCTCACCAACACCACACCACTGCCTCACTACTACACCACGATCTCACTATCGCACCAATGCCTCACTACTACACCACTACCTCACTAATACACCACTACCTCACTACTACACCACCACCTCACTACCACACCACTACCTCACTACTACACCACTACCTCCTACTACACGTCTGCCTCACATCTACACCACTGCCTTACTACCACACCATTGCCTCACTACCACATCACTACCTCACTACTTCACCACTACCTCACTACTACTACACCACTACCTCACTACTACACCACTACCTCAATACTACTACACCACTACCACGCTACTATTACACCACTACGTCACTACTATTACACCACTACCTCACTACTACTACACCACTACCTCACCAACACTGCACCACTGCCTCACTACTACACTACCACCTCACCACCACACCATCACCTCACTACTATGTCACTACCTCACCACTACTTCACCACTACCTCACTACTACACCACCACCTCACTACCACACCACTAACCTCACTACTAAACCACTACCTCACTACTACACCACTACCTCACTACTACACCACCACCTCACTACCACACCACTAACCTCACTACTACACGACTACCTTACTACTACACCACCACCTCACTACCACACCACTACCTCACTACTACACCACTACCTCACTTCTACACCACCTCACTACCACACCACTACCTCACTACTACACCACTACCTCACTACTACACCACCACCTCACTACCACACCACTACCTCACTACTACACCACTACCTCACTACTACACCACTACCTCACTACTACACCACCACCTCACTACCACACCACTGCCTCACTACCACACCACTACCTCACTACTACACCACTACCTCACTACTACACCACTACCTCACTACCACACCACTACCTCACTACTACACCACTACCTCACTACTACACCACCACCTCACTACCACACCACTACCTCACTACTACACCACTGCCTCACTACCACACCACTACCTCACTACTACACCACTACCTCACTACCACACCACCACCTCACTACCACACCACTACCTCACTACTACACCACTGCCTCACTACCACACCACTACCTCACTACTACACCACTGCCTCACTACCACACCACTACCTCACTACTACACCACTACCTCACTACTACACCACCACCTCACTACCACACCACTACCTCACTACTACACCACTACCTCACTACCACACCACCACCTCACTACCACACCACTACCTCACTACCACACCACTACCTCACTACCACACCACCACCTCACTACCACACCACTACCTCACTACTACACCACTGCCTCACTACTACACCACTACCTCACTACTACACCACCACCGCACTACCACACCACGACCGCACTACTACACCACGACCGCACGACCACACCACGACCGCACTACGACACCACGACCGCACTACCACACCACCACCGCACGACCACACCACGACCGCACGACCACACACGACCGCACGACCACACCACGACCGCACGACCACACCACGACCGCACGACTACACCACTGCCGCACGACGACACCACGACCGCACGACCACACCACCACCGCACGACCACACCACGACCGCACTACTACACCACCACCTCACTACTACACCACTACCTCACTACTACACCACTACCTCACTACCACACCACCACCTCACTACCACACCACTACCTCACTACCACACCACTACCTCACTACCACACCACTACCTCACTACTACACCACCACCTCACTACCACACCACTACCTCACTACTACACCACTACCTCACTACCACACCACCACCTCACTACCACACCACTGCCTCACTGAGCTGATGAACTCTGAACAGAAGCGGAGCCCACACAGAGTCAGTTTCAGAACGTCCTCATCTCACTAGTGAAATCACGCTCCTCGACACTATTATAACAGATATTGGACCCCAATTCAAACAGAAACTGAGAGCAGAACTCCTGAACATTTATATTTTCTGTATCTTCATCACTGAACTGTCAAACGAGTAAAACAACCGAACAGGAACACGATGGAGACACGGCTGAAACAAACGACTTTGTTCGGGCTTTGCAGATAAACGAGTCACGACGGACGGATGAAACCGTCGAAGCGTCTTAACGTTTGCCTCATCAGTATTCCGGGCGTCTTCCTCACCGCCGGCGGTGAGCGATGCTGATTATCAGTGAACTTTTGCCACTCGGAGGAAACCCCCCCCCCCTCCTGCTCCTCTTCCTGTCGCCAGTCGCATCACTTCCTGTGAGCGCCAGCATCGTTTCAATCACGCCTGTCGGGAGTCGGCTGCTGTCGACGCTCATTAGAACACGAGAGGAGACGTGAGTGGGAGGAAGAGGAGACGTGAGTGGGAGGAAGAGGAGACGTGAGTGGGAGGAAGAGGAGGCTCAGGGATAAAAATGGCACCGGAATGACTCCTAACCTCCAGTCACCTGTGCCTCGCCAAAGCGAGAGCCCCAACGTCAGCTCACCTTTGCCAAGGTTTTCACCCGTGTCCATTTGTTTCTGGGCTGGATTGTTAGTATCGTTGCTCAACAGTGACCTCACAGATTTGCATCAATGTCGTTTCCGTGACGACAGGCCTGAGAATTTTTGAAAACGTGTAAAAAAACTTTTTAGTAAATAGCGTAAAAACAAAACAATGACGTCACAAAGTTGTGGATCCGGTCGGATTCACCGAAGTAAATCAAACCTTTGACCCCAACCCCACCACACACCTTCCAGCCAATAGCAGCGTAGACCCCGCCCACTGGATGGTCGAGCGTTTTTAATTCACGTTATAAAAGACAGGAAGAGCGTTTTAATTTCAAACTGTTCGGGCTGCAGAGTTTTATTTTCCATGCTTGATTTGAGGCATTTGAATGCCTCATTTAGACCAGCTGTGTGTGTGTGTGTGTGTGTGTGTGTGTGTGTGTGTGTGTGTGTGTGTGTGTGTGTGTGTGTTTGGAATCGTTTGCATTAACAGCTGGCTCATGAGCGTTCTATCTTTTCTTCCTCCACACTCAGAATTTAGTTGTGCGGTTCTGACGGATGAGTGTGTTACGCTCCAGCAGGGAGATCAATGCTCACAGCTGTGTGTAGGTGTGTGTGTGTGTGTGTGTGTGTGTGTGTGTTTGTGCCGTTGCGTTTGGAGTGTTTGCTAAGCTGGGTAAATTCATTGTGGTGGGATCCAGGGGCCCCATCTTCTTCTGTTTTCCTTCGACTCAGCAGAACCGGGCCGGCGAGACAAACACACGTTAGCCACACCCACCCGCCCACACACACACACACACACACACACACACACACGCAGGTTCGCGTCCCGCCGTGAAAAACCAAACCTGCACAAACGTTCAGTTCTTGTGAAGCTAAGCTGCTGCTAGCGACGGCGCTAAGGTGTTAGCGTGGGAACATATTCACTACCTCTAACACAACCAGCTAATGAGTTAGCAGTTAGCTTATATTCCCGCCTTTTTTTGTGTGGATCATAGTTTAGCTGCTGCTTCCTTGTCGCTAACTTCCGTTGCTAGTCGTTCCATGCTAAAGCTAATCCCTCATTTACACGACGTAACAAGAATTTAATTTTTGCTAAAATTTTAACAGTATTAAATATGTTAATGAGAGATCTACTTAGATTAGCATGCTAGCCCCACCTAGCGCTTTAGCTGCAGCAGCTTTGCTCAAAGTCATGCCTCTCTGAGCCTAGTGACTAGCATTTTTAGCGTTTTACGGTTGCTAATTATGATTTTACAAACAATTTGAATTTTCTTTCATATTTTTTTCTGAAACAATGGATTCTACACGATGGCTAAGCGCCGCTAAAGCTAACATAGCAGTAAAAAAAACAGCAGGTTAGAAAATCTAACAGTCAGTAAAAATGTTAGAAATGCTCCGTTAGCAGTCGCAGAAGTTTAGCAGGAAGGCGGTGATGACAGCTTCCTCCTAATTGTTGAAAGTTTGTCATTTTCTCCCTGAGGGAGAGAAAATCTGTCGTATTTTCTCCACATGTCGTAATTTAACGGTGAAACACGTCTCAAACGTGTCCTCGTGTTGAAAAGGAAAGTAAATAATGACCTGAATTCTCCTCTGGTGCCTTCAGGTTCCCCTCAGAACAATCGGTGACTCAGAAGTTATTGGACGGCGTTAGCTTATGACGGCTAGTGGGGAGCGGTGCCGATGTTGGGGTGTTCCCCTCCCGTCGTTTTTATACGCCCCACGGGTTTTTATATCTGCACCATCAAACAGACGAGAAGTTTTCCTGCAGTCGACGTGTTCAACACTTCCTGCTCCTGACCAATAGAAACCTTTTGACTGGTCGTCTCTGCGGTTGCCGTGGTGACGGTGTCGTTGTTGTCGTCCTGCAGGTCTGGACGACTGCCTGCAGCAGTACGTGTGCGTGTTCGAGCGTGGAGGCGTGTGCGGCGAGCGTCTGCTGAGGATCAGCCACGCCGAGCTGGAGGAGCTGGGGGTATCCCGGATCGGACACCAGGAGCTGATCCTGGAGGCGGTGGACCTGCTCTGCGCTCTGGTGAGTCCAGCCCCCCCCCCCAAAAAAGAACTACAAAGTCCAGTTTGCCCGTGTGACCTCACCGGGATGCTAATCGCCACCGGCGGCGCTTCTCTGAGCAGAACTCGGGTCTGGAGACGGAGAGCGTCCGGACTCTGGCTCACAAACTCGGCGCCTCCGCCAAAAACCTGCAGAACTTCATTTCCGGACGCCGGCGCAGCAGCCAATCAGAGAGCAGGTCCTCCAGGCGGCTCCCCAACGATCTGCTGACCTCTGTGGTCGACCTCATCACCGCCGCCAAGAGCCTGCTGGCCTGGCTGGACAGGTGAGGCCGCGCTTTGAAATTTATTCACGTAGGAGGAAGTAGCGCCCATATTTGGTATTGACTGACAGCACAAAGCCAACTACAAGTTTAAACAGAAGATGTTCACGTTTATCCAAAGGGCGAGGATCTGGTCACGCCCGTCGATCGCCTCGTATACGGCGGGAAAAAAAGACAGCGCCTGAATCGAAGCCGCGTCTTTTTATTTGGAAGTAAAAACATCAAAGTCGCTGCTCTCAGGTCGTTCAGTGTGAACATTTTCTGACGGGAACTGAACGTCTTTCCGTTTCGGCCTGTAAATCTGAAGCGGCGCCTCAGGCGACGGGACATCTGGTGGCGTCTGACATTTTCTCGACCAAACAAGTCGTCATGAAGCGATGGGGTAAAAAATCCCTCGCCGTCTATTTTTGAAGCTCCGATCTGCAGACCTCGAACCGCCGCAGCTGTCAGCTGACTAACGCGTTTCTCCCTTCTCTTCCATCGCTTTCATTTATTCGTCCGACTTCATCCGACGGATCCAGAACGAAAGGTCGCCGCTTCACGAATCGCCGGGCGTCACATCTGTCCACACACACACACACACCGTCTTATGCAAGCGCGCACACACACACACACACACACACACACACACACACTCGCCCACGCGTGATGGCGCGACTGGAGATGGCAAAGCGACGCTTGGAGCGAGAGTGAAGGAGGGTAACGCTCGTTTTCAGTTCCATCTTTCATTCTCATGTTGCGTGCGATGGATGGAAAAATGAACGGGTATTTAATCCCACTTGATTTTAAAGACAAAGAATCAACCGAAGTGCAAAAAATGATGAATTAATAACAGCGGGAAATTAGCATAAGTGGCGCTAAAGGTGAGCGCCTCGCGAAATCTGACGTTTTCCGCGCTCAAAAACCGCAGCGTGGGCGAAGATTGTCTCCTCCCGCCTCCGTTGCGTTCATCTTTGTGGCGTTTCCATCAAACGCTCTGAATCCACCAGGAGAGGAAAAAAAAAAAGGAATCATCTTTTTTTTTTTTTGTTGACACCTTTGTTGGATGAATTGATGACAGG
This sequence comes from Antennarius maculatus, assembly GCA_013358685.1. Taxonomy (NCBI): domain Eukaryota; kingdom Metazoa; phylum Chordata; class Actinopteri; order Lophiiformes; family Antennariidae; genus Antennarius; species Antennarius maculatus. The sequence continues at coordinate 908,333 of CM023624.1, forward strand.
TGGCGTCGTGGGCGGGAGGTCCTGGGTTTGAGTCCACCTGAAGGACGTCTCAGACAGAACCAGAACGATTCTATGAGCCTTTAATTATTATTCATAATTTCCCACAATTCCTCTTTGAACACAAGAATCTGAGGACGCTTCATTTCTACACCACGACGGCTTTTCTTCGTCTTTGAAAAGCTCTTCCTGGGGGGGGAATGAAGCATCCGCAGAGGGCGGGGCTGTGATGAGACCGTCTGCGTCGCCTCAGGTCCGGCGTATTTATAGAATCCAACCTCAATACCGACGACCCAGATCCCGGCGCCGACCCGTCCCGCCGGGCGCCGCATCCGGGTCGGAATCTGGGTCTGTAGGACGTGGAGTGGAGTTCCAACCCGTGACACCCAGACGCTACTGTGGGAGGTCGAAATTCTGATTGGTCCAGCCCGATCCGTTCTGATTGGTCCAGCCCGATCCGTTCTGATTGGACCGGTCCGATCCGTTCTGATTGGATGGCATCAGACAGGAAGTGTGTCACGACAGCAGATCTGTTCCCATTGCGAAAACTTGATGAGCTTTTCTCGAACGCTTCCGTCCAATCAGGGACGAGCTTTCACCGCCCTTATTTGGGTTAAGTTGTTGTTGTTGTTTTGTGTTGTTTTTTTTAATTTAATGTTTTGATACAAGATGGAACAAATTTAAGTTAACACAAGTAAACAAATAATAACTGTTTACTAGTTATTCATGTTTGTCTTTTCTGCTTACGCCCCACCCCTAAGCAGTAGTTTTTGCATCATTCTGCTAACAAACAAACAAACAAACAAACAAGCAAACAAACAAACAGACAAATAAACAAACATCCAGACAAATAAACACACAAGTAAAGATGCAAACAACAACACAAACAGACAGACGTCGTCTCTCATCTTTAAAAGCTTGACTCCACCTGTGCGCCTCCTGGAGGCGGAGCTTAACGGTTATGATCACCCCCCCCCACAGGTCTCCCTTTGCGGCGGTGGCGGATTACTCGGTAACCCGTAACAACGTGATCCAGCTGTGCCTGGAGCTGACCACCATCGTGCAGCAGGTGGGTGAACACCGCCGTGTGGGCGGCGGCCTTGCCTTGTGGGCGTCGCCCTCCAATCGTGCTGTAGTCGTGCGTGCAGCCTGATGTGTGTCGCGGTGGGCGTGGTCTCTCTGTTCAACCGGGTTCCGCTCTGCTTTCCCCCCAGGACTGTACGGTGTTCGAGACGGAGAACAAGATCCTCCACGTGGTAAGTCCCGCCCCCTCCAGCTGCCGCGTGTTTGATCGACGTGACGACCGGGAACGCCATCTGGGCCGGCGTTTGACGAAGGATCATCGTTGATCTCAATCTTGTTTAGTTTTCTCACAGAGCTGAACTTGGCGCTAAGTGATTAGCTTAGCTTGGCGCTAGCTTGTTTGCATGTTGCCGTGGTAACGCTCCCCCCCCCCCGCAGTGTAAAACCCTGTCGGAGGTGTGCGAACACATCGTGTGCGTGTCGTCCGACCCGCTGGTGTCCCAGTCGGCCCACCTGGAGCTGGTTCACCTGACCAGCATCAAGCCGTCTGAAGGCCTGGTAACCAGCTCGCCTGATTGGTCCGCTTGTCTGGGATGGGGGCGTGGCCTAACGAGTGGACCTGAACGCCTCTTTTTTGTCCCCTTTCCTTCTCCGTCAGGGTATGTACATCAAGTCCACCTACGACGGCCTCCACGTCATCACCGGGACGACCGAAGGGGTAAGTGGGCGTCGCCGTTTCCTGCTTTAAGCTTGTGTTTGGGCGACGCCCACTTGTGATGGAACCAATCAGCTGATCCGCTCTGTTTCCTCCGTTTAGTCTCCGGCGGATCGCTGCAAGAAGATCCACGCTGGAGACGAAGTGATCCAAGTCAATCACCAGACGGTGGTGTGTGTTGTGTGTGTGTGTGTGTGTGTGTGTGTGTGTGTGTGTGTGTGTGTGTGTGTGTAGAAGCTTTATTTAAAACATATAAGTTACATTAAGACGCAGCGATTGGTCGAAAATTGGCAAGATAGTAAGAATCCTTTTAACCCGTCGCGTTCGCATCCCCCTCTTCCTCTTGTTTGAGAACAGGAAGTAGATCGGATGAGGTTCTGGGGGGTTCTTCCTGTCCACGATCCAGTCTTTGATTGCGTCCTGGGGGCGTGGCCGTGGGTTCCACTGCTAAAAGTGAAGCCAGATATTTGATTGGGTGCGTTTGTTTTCCAATCCAGGGCAGGTTACATCACGCCGAGTCTCTAAAGATAGACGCGCCGCCTCCACACCCACTCGCCTCGCATCCCACGTCCCGATCCAGTCACGACGCGGAACCCGCTTCCAGCTCGCCGCAGGCAGGAAGTGATGACCGCCTTAACCGCCGTGACCCGCTTGTCTCCTCCCGTCCGCAGGTGGGCTGGCAGCTGCGGAACCTGGTGGGCTCGCTGCGGGCCGACAAAGGCGTCGTGTCCCTGACCCTGAAGAAGCGTCCGCAGAGCACGCTGAGCTCCGCCCCCGCCCTGCTGAAGAACATGCGCTGGAAACCCCTGGCTCTGCAGGTGGGACGGCCTCCCCTTCAAAGGCGTTATTAAAACGCCGTTTTCGGCCCACGAGTCCCCACGGCGCCGCCGCCCCCCCCCCCACGGCGGCTCCAAAGCTTGTAATTAGGTCGGGTTTTGCTGAGGCGGCGCTCGGTTTGTTTGGCTGCTAAAAAAACTGGGAGGACCGCCGGGACTAATTTGCAGCGCCGTCCGCCAACATTCCCAACGCTCCGGTGAATTATGAAACACGGCTCCCGAATGGTTTTCTGGAGGAAAACAGTTTTCAGTCACGACTCGGAAAAGAGTTTAAACTCAACCTTTATTCACCTCCTGGAATGTAATAATAATAGTGGAACGGATTGAAGGCAGCGATAAGGAAACAAGCTGATAGAGGATCAATATTTTAGTTCCATTTATTGGATTTAACTTTACAGATAGTTCTCAAGATACAAACATCTGACTTACAAACATCCGTAAATACAAACAACTGACTTACAAACATCTGTAGATACGTACAACCGACTTATGAAATCTGTAGATACGAACAATCGACTTATGAAATCTGTAGATACGAACAAGCGACTTATGAACATTCATAGACGCGAATAACTGATTTACGAACATCCGTAGATATGAACAACCGACTTGCGAGCATTCGTAGATACGAATAACCAACTTACAAACATCCGTAGATACAAACAACCAACTTACGACAATCAGTATACATGAACAACCAACTTACGAACATCCATAGATACGAACAACCGTCTTACAAATATCCCGAGATACAAACAACCGACTTACCAACATCTGTAGATGGGAACAACCGACTTACGATTTTGGGTTGTTTAACATCAATTTAAAATAACTATTAAATGTACCTGTGATGATCAATAATGAGGCCCCGCCCACCAGAACAGTGCTGCCCTCTACTGTTCTGGTTCCATAGCAACGATATAGAAAATACTGTGTCTGGAATCTGTACTTAAAATATCAACGTCCTCTCTGCAGCCAACCAGAAGCCCAGGCAGCAGCTCGGCCACGCCCTCAGGCACTCCCACCAAGAGCTCCGCCCTCCAGGACCTCCACATCCCGCCCCCGCCTCCTGAGCCATACACACCCAGGTAGACTCTCTTTTCGGTCGAGTTTAGAACCTGTGTTAGCGTCTGACCACAATCCAATCACTCGTGGGCGGTTGTGGGCGTCGGCCTCAGGAAGCCACGCCGGCGCTCCGTCGGAGAGCGTCCACGAATAGAAATCCATCTGATCAGAAAGTAGCTCTCAACTTTGACGCACATGTGTTGGCTGCCTCTGCTGTTGCCATAGAGACGAGACGGGAGCCTTGTCTGGAGACGAGGTATCTCGTAACCATGGTGGCGTCAGTGTTGCTAAGCGCTGTGACTCACCAAACTCCTTCCTGGACCAGGAGTCTCGCCGGCAAGAGGAGGAGGAGCCTGTTTTCTGCACCACGCCCACATACGGTACGTCTGACGTCAGTCGAGGAGTTTGAAATAGTGATGAAGGCGATGATGATGATGTGATTAGAAAGGAGAACTTAAAGTTTCACGAGCTAACGACGAGCTAATGATCAGTTATACAGCTGTTGCCATGGATACGCTGTCTCCCCTAGCCTACTGGGGCAAACTGCTCGGTTGCAGAGCCACACACTGAAGCCCGTTTCAACGGTGAATCTCCGGAGGATTCAGGACGATCCCTGACTGTAGAAGTGGTTGCCACGGAAACACGGTCGTTATTTACCTGACGACCGTTTCTACCTGCATCCGTCTGTCGGTTTGTTCGCCAGCGAGATGAAAACACTCTCAAAAAATACTGGTAAAATTTCCCATTATCATTGGAAAAGTTTCCATGACAACATGAGGTTAGCTTGTTAGCTTAGCCCCGGTGGGGCACGCCCTCTTGGGGGCGTGTCTCTGGGAGAATGAGGTACGAAACGCCAGATGGGATGTCCCGTTAGAAGCCGGGTCGGATCAAACTTTTTAAAACACAATGTTGTGGCGTTGAAGTCGCCCACGGCAACGGCGAGTACCTGTAGGTACAGCAGGTGACGCTATGACGTGTTGTGCCCCCTGCAGGCCGGCTGAGGCCCATCTCCATGCCTGTGGAGTGTAACTGGGGGGGCGACTACGAAGATCCAGCCAAGATGAGCAGGGAGAGCCGCAGAGGTGAGCACCGATGTGTGTGTGTGTGTGTGTGTGTGTGTGTGTGTGTGTGTGTGTGTGTGTGTGTGTGTGTGTGTGTGAGAGAGAGGAGGAGATCTGAGCGGTTAGCATCAGAGAGGAAAAGGCGGACGAAGTGAAAGGCGGCGATCAAAAGAGGAAAAAAATAATAAATTGACCTCCACCTGAATCACTCACACAGTTGCCATGGTGACGTAAGCTCTCACTTTCCTCTGGCCGCTGCCTAGCAACCAGGGGAGGACGAGGTGGACGACAGTGAAGAAGGTGGAGGAAGTTGGTGGGAGAGATGGAGGAGACACACACACACACACGCGTGACGTCGTCTGTTTAACCCCTCAGAGGCGTCGCTCATGCGCTACGTGGGACTGTCCGGGATGGACGAGAGGGCGGTCTCTGATGATTACTCCTCCCACACGGCGCGCCCGGGCAAACGAGCCAATAACACGGCCAAACGAGCCAAGAGGCGGAGCCATCACAGCCAAAGCCCGTCCCACTACGTCCTCCAGACGAATCAGAGAGATTCTCCGCCGCGAGAGCCCGCCCCTATTTATCACGTAAGTACAAACTACTCCCTCTTCCTCACATTTGATCTCGTAACCCCGCCCCATTCTTCCTCGCATGCCATTCGTCCTCGCCGCTGCAGCCGGCGACGACCCTGACGCGTGTCGACGGCGATCAGACGCGTCCGTGTTTGTGTTTGTGGGTCTATTTTTGCGTGTTGTGCTGCGGCGGCAGATGGCGTGTCAGCGGGGGTGGGCGGGCCCATGCCGAGCGTGGGGCTGTGATTGGCTGAGCTCCATCCTCTGTAACACGTGTAACACGACATCAGAGCCGCCGTGTCGCCCTGGCCGACCTGCAGAGGAGAGGTCACATGACCAACACACTCCCCCCTCCCTCTCCTCTCTGAGATCCGTCACCTCTCATATCCCAGGATGCATCGCTGCAAACAAAAGCCGCCGGTTCATCCTGACAGCGGTTGACCCGCCCCCTTCTTCTTCTCTTCTTTCAGACGTACCAGCAGTCGTCGTCGCTGCAGAAAACCAGGAAGAAGAATAAAGGTAAGGGGGCGGAGCCTCAGTGGAAACAACCTGTTGATTCCGTTATCGATCCCAAACCGATTAATCAATGTGATTGGAGAACGTGAGAGATGCAAATCAGGCCCCTCCCACCTGATAAACAAACACATAAACAAACAAACAAATGATATTTCAATTTAACGTTAATATTTAATCATTTCATCATTCAGCACCACAGAAGAAGAACTCATTGATGACTCAGCAAATCTGCGACAAAGGATTTTGGAACAAAAAACCTTTATTTGTATGTTTTACATACGCGACAAATTAAGTCTCCTGTTTTCTTTCTTAATGAAAAAATTAATCTATTTAAGTTCTTTTAACTGATTTATTTAAATTTATGATAAAAGGGGCGGGGCCATACAGAACCTGTCAGAATATAACTGATTACCTGCGGTTTGGATTAGACGAATGGTTTTAATCTTTCCTCCAATCACATTGCAAGTATTTTTTGTTGCTGTTTTTTTAAAGTCAGCGTTGGTGTAAATAAATCAATCCCAGCTTCCTGCCCCCCCCCCTCCCCGGCTCATGAATTAAACATCAGCGGCTGCAGAAATCGTTGGTCTAATAATTTGTGTTTCTGTCAGGATCCGTTTCCGTCCTGCGAAAACATTTTTCTCATGTCCTGCGACTCGATTTGCATTTTTTAACGCGTCATCATGACTCGGCAGAACCGCCTGCAGGCGGTGACTCAGCACTTATTTACCTTCTGGTTTCTCATTGGTCGCTTCCATCAACTCTTTCCCTCTGTTTCTTCTTCTTCTTCTTCCTTACTCTTGCCGTCTCCTTGGCGTCTCCTTCGCTCTTCTTCTATTTCACCTCGTTTCCCGTCGCCGCGGTAACGAGGATGCCATTCTTTTCCACGCTTCTCCCCCCCTCAGGCGCCGGCTTTGGTTTTGTTCACGGCGGATGAAACGAAAATAAAGTGTGTGATGAGCATGAGTCACATCCTGCCGTCCTGATAGGTCGTGAATATTAGCTCCGCCCCCCCAGTCATCATCAGCTGACTCCATCAGGAAAACTGATCGGGAAGCTTTCCAGATGGGTCTGAACGTTCTTGCTGTTGCCTCAGGAGCTGGATGTTTTTAACCCCGCCTCCTTTGGTTTCAGGGCGGGGCTTAGCCTCGCTGAGCCGGAGGCGTGTTTCGTGCAAGGCGCTGGGCCGCGGCGACTGCGAGGGCTGGCTGTGGAGGAAGAGGGACGCCAAGGGCTACTTCTCCCAGAAGTGGAAGAAGTACTGGTTCGTCCTGAAGGACAACTGCTTGTACTGGTACATCAACGAGGAGGCGAGTCGCTTTGGCCACGCCCACACGCTAACATTAGCTTCCGTTAGCGTCACGCTCATCTTCCCTCTTCCTCTCTCCAGGACGAGAAAGCCGAGGGGTTCGTCAGCCTCCCAGAGTTCAAGATCGACCGTGCCAGCGAGTGTCGCAAAAAATAGTGAGTAAAACGTCACGGCTAAGCGCGCTAATGCCAGTCGACGCTAGCGCGCTAACGTGACTCCTCCCCCCCTTCCTCGAATCTCCCCAGCGCCTTCAAAGCGTGCCACCCCAAGGTCAAGAGCTTCTACTTCGCCGCTGACGGAGTGGACGACATGAACAGGTATAGGACGGCGATGAAGGGCGAATGATGAGGAGGGAACAGGGTTCACTCTGCGTGAGCGCCGTGGAACCGGTTTAATGTAACATCCCACAAAACGTACGATAACGCCGGAATTATACTCGAAAAATAATTCAAATTACTTCTTTATCGGTTCCAAGAGACGCAATCGAATTAACTGGAAGATAACCGTTCCCAATTCTGTCCCGAACTTTAATTATGAATGTATTTTAATAATATTTTGTAAATATGAATCTATTTTAAAACTGAAAAAGTAGAGAAAAAACTTTTCTGTCTCGTCTTCAGCTGGTTCTTCATCATTGTGGGTTAATAAAGGGCTAATTATATGATATTATATGGTTTATTCTGATTTATTGTACAATAACATGATATTATGTGCTTTTATCGGTTTATTAGTGTTGGACAGATATAAAGTGTAGAAAAATGACGTAAAATTTTTTATTTTTCCATGTATTTTTTTCTAAAATCGACGTATAATCGAGAAACACGACGTAAGCTGATGTTTAAACGGCGCCCCCCGGTGTTCGCCTGACGTCATGAATCCGTTCACCTGAACCTGAACTTCCTCCCGTCAGGTGGTTGAGTCGTCTAAACATGGCCGCCGTGGGCTACGCCGAGCGGGAGAGGATTCGCCAGGAGCAGGGTGAGGGTTCGACGCCGCCTCGCCGAAGGGCGACGCTCGCTGTTCTCAAGCAGCGAACACCGGTTGTGATTGTTATGTGTGTGTGTGTGTGTGTGTGTGTGTGTGTGTGTGTGTGTGTGTGTGTGTGTGTGTGTGTGTGTGGGTGGTTACAGATTACTGGAGTGAGAGTGAACACGAGGACGACACCACCTCCAGTCCCAAACAGGACAGCCCCCCCCCTCCGTACGATACCTACCCACGGCCCCCGTCGGTGAGTCACTCCCAGTGTTTCCAACGCTCACTGATCCCCCACAATTATTTCAGTCTGCAGGGAGGGGTCGGGCTAAATCGGCTCTAATTGACGCTATAAGTTGTGTAACTTCATTCCCCCCCCCCCCCGTCAGATGAGCGCCTACTTGGAAGGTCGGACTCGTCTGTCGTCCACGGAGACGTCTCGTTCGCGATCCTCCCAGGAGGACTTCCTGTGCGGCGAGCCCCCGCCGGTGGCCGCCGAGCCGCAGTACCACCCCGGTCCTCTAGGGGGCGGCACCACACACAGCGGGAGGAAGCCAGGGGGCAGCAGCAGCAGCGATGTGCAGTACAGATGTGACCCTGTGGAGGTACGTTTATGAAACCATTCAGGAACCAAAAATTCAATAAAAAAGTCTCCAGGGGCAATTAGCTTAGCCCCTGGCTAATTGCCCCTGGAGACTTTTTACTGTAAACTTATTTATTACATTTTTTTAATTGTAGTTTTTAAATTTTTAATCACCTAATCTCAAGAAAAAAGAAAATTTTTCTTTAAACATGAGCAATTTTAAGTAAAAACTAGCATCTGCATCTGTTTTGTGTAGTACCGCTCCAGTCCAGCGGGGGGCAGCAGCGAGACGGGGTCTCCTGGTCGCTCCTCTTCGTCCCAGAGGCGCTCCTGGCAGGACCTGATTGAGACGCCGCTGACGGAGGCCGGACTGCACTACCTGCAGACGGGACCGCTAGGTAGCTGCTAGCATTAAGCTAACGTTGATTAGCTAGTTCACGTTCCATTAAAAACGGCATCCTGTCTCCAGAGGACGCCGTCTTCGCCGAGCCCGGTCAGGTTGGCGGGACGATGATGGCCGGAGCAGTCTACACTCTTCCAGCGCAGAGGAACGTCCCGTTGCCCATGGCGATGCAGAGACTGATCCCCATGGCAACCCAGGGAGGGAAACCCCGCAGCTTCACGCTGCCACGGGACTGCAACCTGCACGCGCTCCTGGCGCCGCCGGTCAGGGAGGAGCTGCAAACACGCAACGGTGAGTCTGCAAACACGGCATGAACACGCAACGGCAGAGCGAGTGGGCGGAGTCGAAACGATGTTGGAACGCCGTCCAGAAACAGAACCAGAACACGTCCCTATTTATATCAGTGTTTAAATCTCTTGGGGTAAGCTAACGAGGCTAATGAGGCTAATGAGGTGATCAAACTGAAATATGAGCTGGATCATCTGCTGCTATGGCGACAGGTGGTTACAGAGCTTGGCGAAGGTGTTGCGATGTGTTACTGCCCCCTAGTGGTCCATGTGAGGAGGAGCAGTAGGGATGCGGATGCAGGATGTTACGGCGTCTTTCCTTCTGTTCCAAGGCGGCAGCGAGGGGGCGTCGCTAGGCGACCTGTTCCGTGCGTGCGAGCAGGGCGGGGTTTGTCCTCTCGGGCGCGGCGCCGACGGCAAAGGTCAGTCGGAGTTCAGGCAGTCGTTCCTCCGAAGAGCCGCCGACCCCCAGCTCAACGAGCGCCTGCACCGCCTCCGCATCCTCACGTCCACGCTGAAGGTGAGTTCACGCCACATCACACCTCCAGGTGTGAACGCTTCAAAAAAAAAAGATGGCGGAAACTTTTCTTAAAGGGACAGTTCACCCCTAAATCACATCAAGGCTAGCTGGTGCTAACGGGTCTGTACTCTTTAGCTGTAGTTTGTCCTGTTTGTGAGTCTGGCTTTACATCCCAGACTAGACATAGCTAGTCTATGTTTCTTGAGTTGCCGTTTCAGTCGGCGTAGGGATACATAAAAAAAATAGTCCCTATAGCAAAATCGTCTCCTGGCCTGTGGAGTAATCAGGTCACGATTTCTGGAGCGACACATTTAGCATCACCTAGTTTATGTCGCTCGAGGGTGTCATACATGAATAATATGTCTACTCAAGTGGGACGAAGGTTTGCTGTCGGATTAGAAAACTATTTAAAAAATACGACATGCGATGACAGACATTTGATGTCTGCCTGAGAACCAAACCACCCATTTGATCAATCACTATCAATCAGTTTGTAACTGTATAGGCCTGGTTGGCTTTGTCCGGCTCTGATGCTAAATAAAGTTGGGTGTCATCTGCATAACGACGAACATTCATAAATGTTCAATATTTAAATCAGGATAATGCAGAGAAATGCTTCCTCAACAAAAAATTATGAGCCAAAAATATGTTTGACTTCAAAGCGAACTGTTCCTTTAAGACAAACATGTTAGCATAATTTCATTTTTGCAGGAACACATCACAATTTAGTGACCCTGATGCACAAACACTCACACATGCTGTGGAACGTCTTCTGTGCCGTCTCCTCGCCGTCTGTCTCCCAGGCTTTTCCGTCCGTGGATTTACGCCGCCTGAGCGGCGGCCATGTTTGTGGGCGGGGTTTCTACCGTTTGTGTCTGTGTTGCGTCCTCTGTGTGCGTGGGCGGGGCTTGTTCGTGTAGAGGCGTTTATGGAGGAGCTTCCATGTCTGTTCTGTCTGGCGTCTCTTAAAGGAATACACCAAGTGTTTTGTGAAATGTCAGTCGACATCAAAGACGCCCACGTGACCCTGGGCGACCTCATCCTTTACTGGCCCTTCATCGACACGGGGTGAGCGGGAAATGACTGAATTTTCATCGTTTCTAGCTTAAAAAGCTAAATGATTATTTATTAGTAATGATATCATTAGCGACAACTTTTAAAACTTCTCAACTCCGGAAAACCAGAAAAATCAAAGTTCCAAAAAGGTCGTAAAATATCAATAATTATAAAATAGTTTTTACCCGAAAAATATTGACCGTTGCGTGATCTTGCCAGGTAATCCCCGCCCATCCTGAGTCCATCCTGATGGTTGATTGGTCATGGTTTGGGTTTGAAAAAGTCTAAATTTACTTTTCGATCCTGGATTCTGGATTCTTGACTTATCCATATTTTCACGTGTTAGCTTGGTGCTACCAGTGTTAGCATTGTGCTACCGCTTCCTGGGGTCTGTTTGATTACTTCTGGACTTGACCTTCTTTTTTAGTTGCTGCTAGTTTCAAAAGTAAACGTTGATTTAAACGATCAATAGTCTTGGAGGGTCATTGATTAGGACATCTGGTCTCAGTGTTAAATGTGAGCCCCCCCCCCCAAACGTCGTGTGTCCCCTTCAGTGTGTGTCTTGCTTCTCGTGTGTCTGCGTTCTGACACTACGTGGCTTGAAACCCTAAAGGTCCACCATGTGACGGGGGCCCTCCTGTGTTTCTGCATCCTCCCCAGGACAGGGAGGGCGAGCTAGCGCTGATTGACAGGCTGTTGACCAATCCCCAGCTGTCGTCCACCGAGTTCCAGGAGTGGAAACGAGCCTATCAGGAGCTGTTCTCTCAGGAGCCCGATCCGAACGTCGAATCGGATCCGGGCCCGCCCCTCACGCCGTCGCTCGCTCACACGCACTCCTACATCGAGACCCACGTCTGACGGCCGAGCGCTCACGTCCCCCCCCCCCCCCCATCGCAGGACACTTTTGACGGCGATGGACGGCGTCAAAGTCCAACGTTACGGCTAGCCCGAAGAGACGCCTGTTCCGATCTGCGAGCTGATTGGCTAGGCCACTCCAGCTGGCTCAGAGACGCACAACTTACGGAATCTTTAGTATTACATGTCAGCTTTTGTGCTCTTTCAGTTCTCTCCATGGAAACCATCGCACTCTAGCGCCTCCTAGCGCGGACAGGAATGTCCGACTAGTCCGTCCGGTAGCTCATCCTGCTTGTCGTGGCATGTTTACACCGACCACCCAGTGTCTGCTAGCCTAGATTAGCCACAGAGCGACATGCGTTGTATTTTATCAAGCCTTATTCTTCATGTCTATGATGATATTTTCTGTACAGTGAGTGAGAAACGAGCTTTTTCTAAATCAGTTTTAGTTTTAGAGACGTCTGTTTGTGGTTTGGTAGAACTACGTACTGCTGGGCTGGACCTGAAGCACAGCGTCAGGACCCGCCTCCAGGAAAAGTCCACCCTAAATAATAATAATAATAATAATAATAATAATAATAATCATTCCCAGAGTATAAGTAAGTTCACTGGGATAGGCTCAAGCAACCACCGTGACCCACAAAAGCGGAAGTAACGGATAAGAAGATGAATTAATTACTCAATTAATAATAATAATAATAGTAATAATAATAATAATAATAATAATAATTAAAGGAAGGAAAGTTCAGTCATTGAATGCTCACCCTCGGATCAATGGAGAGGTTTGTTCTCTTCACAAAAACGTCCGAATAAAAACTGCAAAAATACATTTTTCCGTACTTTTTGCCATAGAAATGCCAAAAAATTAAACTAAATACATTTCGAAGTTGTTACAGTTTAACATTTTTACATATACATGACCAGAGAAAACTTTATTTATGCCCTTAATTTGTCCAAGACAAAAAAACACCCAAAGGAAGATGGGGTATTTTTTATTTTGCGGTTTCCGGGTGGATTTTTCCTCAGACGTCGGATCGTGACGACGTATTTACACAAGAACTGGATCCTTTCACATATATCAGTTTGTTTATTTGTACGCTACTGGAAAATGACTTCATCCTCAGAGACTAAATAAACCAAGAAAGCAATCGTGCACACGCACAGCCGTGCACACTCAGACACACACGCCGGTTTGGGATGCTGTTTGTACGCCGCTGCCCGTGGTTGGTTGTGGTAGCATGTAGCATGTTGCTGTAGATCAAGTCCTTTTCTGTCTTTGTGTTTGAATCTCTAGATCTTTATTTAAAAAGCACAAACTGTGTGGCGCTATTCGCTGACTATCAGGTTTATTAAAGTGAAGATTGTTTATCGTCCCCAATAAGTTACCATAAAATAAGAGTATTTATTTACGTGATCGTTCTGGAGAAGACGGCGGATCAATAAAGTGTGGTCCTTTGGATGGAGGCGTGTCTGTATTCTTCTTTTTTTATGTCACGATGGAAATACAGACGGACGGCAGTCGGAGGTGAAAGGTTAAACCGACAACATTTTAGCTCAGCGTTAGCACAGGATGCTAATTTGTTTGTATGGCTTTATTTGTATGAAGATTGTAGTGTCTACTCTAATACAAATAAAGCCTTGGATTCAAGATAAAGTAAATAAACTTGATAAATAAACTGAATTTTTCCAGTTTGGTATTCTTGGAAAATTGATTGATTACAATCAGTCGTTTTCAGTCATGACTTCTTGATAATTACCAATCGGAATGTTCAATTTCAAAACTTTGTAAACAACATTGAATCCCAACAAAGAAAAGTCGACTATCAACTATTTTAGGGCTCTCCTCGTGAAAAGATATTAGTTTTATATCAAACAACGTGTCTTCAAATATAATAAAAAGTGGAATACAAGCAATTCCACATGTTAGCTTAGCATGTTAGCTTTCCTAGCTCCTCATTAGGAAGACGAGCAGTAGTTCAACCGAAATCGAGGCCAGAATTATGTTTATGCCAGTGGCGTTCACAATTGATTTAAAGTAGATAAAAGTATGTATAATTCACTCTGGCTAGCTGTTACCCACAATGCATTCATACGATTTCCTGCTAATACTTCCTGTACCTTCAGGTTTAATTGACGTCGTCCACCTCTGTTCAGATGTAAATGAGTCAAACCAGACTGAAAGATACCGACTGACCTTTTTCTGTCCGTCTTGTGGAGAATGTACGACATTTATGACTAAATCGGAATCGCAAAATTTTATCTACGGCTTCCATGTGATGTCCAGCTGCACCTGGTCGTCCTTCTATCCTCTGCTTTGGTTCTTCAACTCTTTATTTTGTTGCTCTCTTCACATAATGTCAATTTTGGGGCCATTAAATAATGTTTCTCACTATTTTCTGCTTCATCTTGTCCGTAAACTTGCCAGTTGTGCTTGGACTCCACGCTGCCCCTGGTGGTTTTCTGTGGTACTGCTCCACTCCATCCATCCTACAGTACAGCTCCTAGAGTAGCTTAGCTAATTATAAAGTGTGGGAGCAAGGCTAACTAGGAGCAAGGCTAGCTTAGCCATGTCCATGGCTACCAAAATCTGCGTAGAGGCATCTTTGAAGCTCCCTAATGAAAAGAGACTATGAGATCTATTTAATCCATCCGTTAAAGATAGTTTGTTTTCTTTTACGGGTTGTTGGTTTTAGTCCGGGAGTGGCAGCAGAGTGCACTCGGTGCCGGTGAGGGGTCTCGGGAGTTGACATATCTCCCTCCAACGATCTTTCTTGGTGTCGTACTCCAACACACTCTTGACGATCACCTCCTGCCCGTCGCTCCACCTCCTCCCTCCGAACACCATCAGATTCCCAGACCCTGTTGGAACCACCCCGTAGTTGAAGGAGCCAATCAGAAGCGGTCTGAGGCGGGTCCAGTGGTCCGACTGCGAATCGTACTTCTCAATATCGCAAAAAGGCTCGTACATTCCCAACAAGGCGTAGATGTGACCATTGGCGGACGCCAGGCGGTGACCGAACCTGGCGATGGACATGGACGCTCTCTTCTCCCAGACTCCTCCTTTGAGGTTCCAGAATTCCCTGCTGGTCTCTCGATGGTCATGCTGGTTGTCGTCACGGTTGTTGCCGTGGACGCTACCCACAAGACCTCCCGACATGTAGATGCTGTTGTCAAGCACAGCAGAGGCGTGTCCATAAAGGGGGTGTGGCATTGCCGCTCCCCTCCTCCACAGTCCGGTAGCCACGTCGTAAAACTCAACGGAACCTAAAGAGACGGTCACCGTGGCGTCCGATCGCATCTGTCGACCGCCGATGGCGTAGATGACGTCCTCCACCACACAGCAGGTGAACTGTGCCCGCCTCTCCAACATAGACTCCACCCTCTCCCAACGGTCAAATCGAGGATCGTACCGCCACACCTGGTTGGATGTCGCTATGGTGACTGATGTTTTCCCGTCCACGTCTCCTTCGTGGACTTCTTCTCCTCCAATCAGGAAGAGGAACCCGCCCACCGAGCACACGCAGTGATTCCTCAGACGCAACGGTAGGCTGGAAGTCAGAGATGAGAACTTCCTGCTTTTAGGATCAAATGCCAGCATCTGCTTTTCTGGCCAATCAGCGTTGGATCCCCCGCCCACCAGTAGCACGCGATTGGGTGACGCCCTGAGCGTAGACTGTCTGCTCTGTCTGATTGGCTGAGCCGAGCCAAGCGTGTGATACTCCATCGCTCGAGTCAACTGACTTCGGATCAGAGGTGTTGCCATGGCTCTATGGGCGTGGCTGAGACTGGTGAGGTCAGAGAGGGCGACCAATCCAAAGCGCAAGTGACTCAGTAGTTGATTTGATTTCAGCAAGGGGAGGGGCCCGTTTGCATTCAGCCAATCCAGCGCTAGCTTGATGAGCTCCAATTCCTTGACGCCGGGGATCTCATCAGCGTCCAGCGCCGTCATCAGGGATTGGATGTTCAACCCAAGAAGGTCGTCCCTGCTTTCCTGCAGCAACGTCCTCATCTCCATGGCGATGGTTTGATTGGCCGCTTCAAGTGCATCTGAGAGGGCGTGGTGCTCTGCTAGGTTAGCGTAGCAGCAACAGTTCTCAGTGTTCAATCCGTCGGTAATAAAGCGCTCGCATATCGACACAGCTGGCGCCACTTGCAAGTACCTGGCCGCTTCCAAGACTGCAGGAAGTGCAGGATGGGAGATGCTGAGCCAGCCAGAATACAGGAAGTCCAGGATGGCATCCAAACCTTCAGGCGTTAGCGCAGGAAGGCTAACGCAACCTGCAAATCTCTCTGCAGTTGTTTCTCCGAACAGAGCCCAAAAATACTCGCTGGAGCTGGCCAAAAGGGCGCGATGACAAGGGAAGGACACGCCGCCGGCCTCCAGGACAACATCACACATCTTCCTTTGAGATCGCAGCTGCTGGAAGCCAGAGAGAAGTCCGGTTCTTTGGGAAGAACTGTAGAGGAGGGCGTAGGTATCCATCCAGAAAGTAGATGAGAAGATAATGGAGGGAAAACCAGAAACCAGAGAGGAGTGGCGGCGGGTATGACCTCAGCCAGCGAGGTATGACGACGCAGGAGAAAAAGATGTCGCAACGAGCCGCACAGAACCTGAGAAGTGTTCTCGGTAGACTTCTCTCCGCCCGGTTTTGTCCAGCTCTATCTGCAGCAGCTGTCATGTGATGCCATGATAGAAAAGTCATCATCTGCCCCCTGATGAATCCTGGGTACCGGCCCCTTTTGGCGCACAAATCCAGTCCGTCCCAAAGCCTCTGGTCGGTCTGTTGACTTTGTGTTTGTCCGCTGCCCTTTCCTCTGCGTCCAGGAGGGAGTATCAACGCAATGCACGCCTCCAACATACCGACCAGCGGGTAGATGAGTAGATAACGCAGGCGGACAAAAGGAGTTTTTAGTGTCTATCCTGGTGGATGAACTCATTGGTCAATACAGCTGCCACAGTCTAGGACCCAAGATTCCAGGGTACGACTGCGGCACCTATCCGAGGACAGGAATAGAAACAGACGCAGCGCGAGGTACGTGTCAAACCCAAGCTGTCGGAGGTTTTACATGTGTGTAAAGCGGCCGCATAGCATTTCGGTATTAAAGCCACCCGGTGCCCTTAATGTGACCCCCGCCACTCCAGAATTATACAATGATGTTATGTCGTTGGTATGATGCGAAGATGTGAGCGGCGAAAACTGACATACAATGTGTTGGTCTTCAATAACCTTTAAAGATAGAATGTGCAGAATAGTGGAACAAAAAAAAGTTCTATTTAACCTTTATTACCTAAATTCACGCTCATTTCAGGCAGCAGTAATATTATTTTAATGAGCTATAAATTTGTTCCAGGCTGTTCTTAGTCTTGACAGTAGCGTCGGATGCTAGCCCTAGCCTTAGTTGCTAGTACGTTTTAGGTGTATTTAAAGTTGACGTGACACCTTTTCAATAACCATGTGGTAACATCATATCACCACCCAAACATGAATAGCAGAGGAGCTAAGCTAAATTAAAGGGCTCGGTGAAGAGATGCTAACAGAATGGTGTCATCTGCAAAATATTTAAATGTGAGAAATGAATCCCATCCCAAACTATTCTGATCACTCATTTTTCCTGAAACTTGGCATGAGAGTAGCTCACGTGACAAAGAACCAACTAATACCTGGGGTGGGTAATCTTTGGTTGATGGTACTTGACATAATTGACGGATTATCCTGAAACCTGATGATCATTGTCCCAAAAAAGAAAGGAAGAATCTGAAAACGAGGGCATCAAGGAAAAAAACAACCAAACAGGAAATGCAGATTCTCTTGAAATACACCAAAAGTATTTACTGTAATTTGATTGTAACTGTGTGACTGATTCAATCAGTTTAACATGTTTTGATTCAAATGAAGAAGATTTAATTAACCAGGTTTGACTCGATCGCTTATTAAATCAGTAGTTGTTTTTGCAGATAATTAGGGGAGGCTTTGTTTTCTATTAAACCAGCATAAAATTCAGCAGCTGCTCCTGAATTGAAAAGGCGTTCCTGAACAATGTTGATCCGTTCGGTTCCTTAAACTCCAGCAGCGTTTCTCTCTAAATGGAAGATTCCACCGTGACCTGATGGCGGCTAAACTTAGCTACAGTTGCTGTGTGTGTGTGTCCGTGTGTGTGTATGTGTGACAAGACGTGTGATGTGATGATGGCTGGAGGTGTCGGGGGGGTATGTAGTCAGTTGCATCGAATTAGGAATTAAAAAATGAAGCCTCTGCTCTGAAACCAGAAATCAGTTGAAAATGATTTATTGCAATATTTTCCTGAAGATACTATTTTCTGGGAATCAAAATAAATACATTTAAAATTAACTTTATTGATGACTTATTAATAATAATCAAATAAATCTGTGAACATTTGGACAGAAACAAAAAAAGAGTCTTCAGTTTTTACTTCCTGTCGATTTCTTTAAAATTAAATTTTTTTTTAAATTAAAGATTGTCTTATAATTGAAACACAACTCCTTGTAGGTCCAATCGATCTGCAGCACAAACAAGTATTTCTCTTTCATTTCTGAAAAATCTAAACGCGGTAGATAAATAACAGTGTATGGACGCCCGCTTCTCGACGCCCGAGCGGCTCGAGGATGTTTCGGGACACGTGATTGGTTCAGCTGGCCGTCAGAAGCGCCGGGCGTGTCTGGGTCTACGAAGATGATCTGCCTTCCTCTCGCCTGGTTTAACGTCCTGCAGAAAAAAAAGATGCTGTTAGGTGGTTTAGCATAGGCTAACAGCGGTTAGCAGAACAGAAAACCCAAAAAACACAATTTAATTCCAATCACCCTCCTTTCTTTGTCCAGAAAATACTTTTATTCAAGGCTAAAAACTTTGCTCTATCCACTGAGCTAACAGTTTGAGGAAGATGCATGAGCTGAACTGTCTGTACATGAAATCTCTGCAGGCATTCGTCACATTCATTCTGTTAGCTTAGCAGCTAATGTGAGTAGCCCATCATGTCAAAGGAAGTAACTGACATGAGCTGCATTATATAATAATAACTTTGCATTGGTTTAACTCCTCCTTTAAATTTCCATCTTGGGTTAAAAACATTGCTTCTTTGTGTCCACAGACTTTTGTCCATCTGTGTGAGCTTTGGGGTATCTACACTGTTACACGTCCTCTGTAGTTTGCATTGCATTGTGGGATGACGAGGGTCCATTTCCCAGCGTTGACTCTGAACTGATGCAGAAATAGCACCTCAATCTTCCTCCCCGTTACCACGGCGCCACCCACTTGGTTTTGGGCGGGGCCGATACGCCGGTGTTTGTGGACGTTGTGGTTCTCTTTGTGTTTGGGACCGCCCCTCAATGCAAACATTTATCATGTGAAACACAACTATAAAGTATAAATAGAGCCTGAGTCAAATCTGCAGCCCACATCTGAACTGAGGGCGCCGGACAGCCCACACTGCCCCCAGGTGGCGACATTGAGGTACTGTAGGTGTCCAGTCTGGAAGTTTGGAGCTTTCCTGCACATTCTTTGATTAATTAGAGATTTTTTTTATATTAAACTTCTGCATAACCTCGTCTTTTTACCTTTTTATGAGATTCAGTGGAAAAAAACCCCCAATAAAAACAACATTGATAAGAATGTTTTAAATTTAGTTTCCTAGCGGCGGTATCTCCTCCGAGGACGACACGTGGGTCACATGACCTACTCGTTAATCCTTGGTGACCCATCGCAGTTCGCTCTTGACGTTCTGCAGCTCTGATAGGTCGACGGCGGGTCCGGGTAGTTTGACGGCACCTGGAAATGTCTTCTTCTCCTCCGGGGTCTGAGCGGCGGCGCCGGGCTGGTCCGGTGACGGAGCCTGAAGAACGAGAATGACAGGAAGCGTTTACCCGAACGGGAGTGTTCATTTCCTGGAGACGAGGTTTAGCAAACATGGCGGCCGCTACGGAAGCCCTGAGGCGCCAAATTTACAAGAAGACGTTCAAAGCTGGACTAGACGTTGAGAGATTAGCTGAACTTTCGTGAAGATGCTGGTCTCACCTCCTGTGTGTCTGCTGTCTCCTCTCTCCTCCTCACAGGATGCTCCGCCCCCGGACGCAGACCTCCCATCGGGATGTTCAGATTAGCCTGACGGACAGCGAGAGCAGCCAATCAGATTCAGTCGACTCCGACTCCTCCTCCCTCTGCATGTGCGTTTCCTCGAACCCACGTCCTGTTTCGGAGCTCGACGGCGTGTTTTCATTGGTCGGTAACGTTTGTATGTTTGATCCTAACGGGAAGGGGCGGGGTTTGTTTCCCAGACAACGCGGGTTCCTCGCCTCATTCGCAGCATGTTTGCTCAGATTTGCATCCCTGCGACGTTGCTTTGGCGTGACCGTGTTCATCTTAGCGTGTTCTCCACATTCCACAGATGCTACCAAAGGTTAAAGGTCAACAGGTTCGCTAGCGTCATCCAGCTCCCGTTTATAACGGTAAACGTTAAAGGAGCCGTGGTTTCACCTGCACACGATTGTTTGTTGGGTGACACAAAAACTACAGGAAACAAAGACAGTCAATCAAAGTCAATCAAATTTGATCCAATAAATATTTGCTAATATGCTCACAATCTGAGAATCATCCGATCGGACGCATCGGATGGCCAATCGGATGCAGGTGAACCTGGATGACTTTGAACCGATCGCTTATGATCCTTGGAACCTCGAGTCCTGCATGGTTAGACGTGGCGAAGAGCACACGGAAGAGACGATGGAGGCACCGGAAACACGGACGACCTCCGATCGATCGCTTCCCTGCATTCAATAAATCAATAACTCAATAGATGTGATCATCCTGTTTACGTTCGTTCACCTGCTTTATAGGTGGAAATAAAAACCGTTGATGCTTTGCAATGATGTAAATAGCAGTAAAATGAAGCCACGCCTCCTCACCTGTGCTCAGGTGGGCGGGTCTTACCTGGAGGGCCTTAACGTTGGACGTCGGTTTGGACATAATCCCCCCGCTGGTTCACTGACCTGTGGGAAGCACGGACATTCAGATGTGTGTGTTTGAATACGTGTGTGTCAGACGTCGGGATAGCATTTCGGTTGCTAGGCAACGCGTCGGGAGCGAAGCAGGTAGAGGAACTGTTCTCTGAATCATTGATGAGAGGGAAGCAGAGACGATGTCAAAATAAAGGCGTCTTAGTTTCAGCGGGTCCCGATTGGGAATCGATTTCGTCGTCGCCGTCCTGCGCCTTTAAATAAACAGCCTCGGTTTCGACCAATCGCACGGCGGCTCTGATTATCACCTTCATCCTCATTAAGACAATAAAAGGGCCGGGCGTGTTTTCCTTTCACTCCACTTTTCCTTCGCTCATGAATTACTTAAGAGGAGAAGTGAACCCGCTTTATTTTGAAGGTTCATTTCCTCATATCCTGTTTCTTTATTTTATCTTTCTTCCTCCTCTGTTATGCATTTTTTAAATTTTTTTATTTATTGTTATCTCTTTATTGATCTTATTTACTGACTTTTAGAATATTTGCTTGTGCTTCCTTTTTTTTCTTCTTCAAAATAAAACTCCGATCCGAATCAGAAAGACGACGTCTGTGATTTTTAAATCTTCTTCTTATATTTATTTTTATTTCTGATGACATCACAGCAACACATTCAGATTAGCGTTAGCACAGCGCTCCTCTTCCTCACCGGCTGCTCGTCTGTTATTTTTGGACGTTGTGTTTTGGTATCCGAGAAGTTTCCATCTTATCTACCGGCAGGAAGTGAAGGCCTTCACTGGCAGCTGGACTCCGTTTCCATGGTGATGTTTGCACAACAACATCCAGATGGAGCTCTGCTGTCCTTGATGTCAGCCTGGACACCCTAAAATACCCCCCCACCGCCCCCCTACCAGACGCGCTAATGCCTCCACGACGGGGTATTTATGTCGTCCACGAGTCGCAGCTGCCCCGGCGAGCCCTTTTGCTTTCACGCCGTTTGAGCGACTCATGTTTTAAATCGTTCACATCGTCTGAGGTTAGCAGCGTCGCTAATGCCGCGCCACTAAAATAAAGTTAACTTCGACTGTTAACTTTTGTTCGTTTAAGTTCTTGAACTTAAACCTGTTTTTAAATCTCTGTAATACTCAGAATGAGTTCATTCAAAACGCTGCAGTTCAATCCGTCACTTCTTAGCGGACTAATTAGCTTAGCATAAAGGAGAGGGAAATCTTAGCTTTGCTTATCTTAGCATGAAGGCTAGGTGAGTGTGATTCTTGTTGAAAGGTAAGAAAATTGAACCAAACGTCACCTTGAAAGATCAGCCAGCAGGTGATTAGCTTAGCTTAGCTTAGTTTAGCTTAGCTTAGCGTAAAGACTGGCAGTAGATGGCCATAGTGAGCCTAGCTAGCATAGCCTAAATAATTAATCATCACCATGTGCCCGATCTATAAAGTTACAACCATTAAAACCATTAGCTTAGCCTAGCATAGAGACTGGAATCAGTAGAAACAGGTGAGCCTAGAAAAACCAACCAAAAACTGACAAATACAGTAATCCCTCTTTCCTCGCGGGAATAACGGGATTAACGAATTCCGCAATATCGCTACCAACTATTTATCTTATTATTTATGGTAATTTGACCGTTTATTAACCCTTTCTATACTGATATTAAACCACCTTCTATCTGAATGACCTTTTCCCACACTCTGATAGACTGTTTAAAGCACTTTTGTGTCTCACGGAAGTCCGAGACCCACGGAACGTAACGCACTTCCGGATACCATCAGCCAATAGAATGCGAGTATGGTATCATGTGACTACCAACTACAAATCCGCGATGAGGTCAAGTCGCGCGTACTGATGGATCACTGTAGTGGCTAATTAGAGTAGCCTATCTGAGGTGCTAATAAAGAGCCAATAAAGTCGCAACAGTCTGTAACATTAAGCTCGATAAAAACTAACAATTAGCTTAAGCAGCTTAGCTTAGCATCGGGACTGGTAGGGTATGGAGATAGTGGACGTGATTATTTAAAAGAACAAAACAAAATCAAAACAATCATCGCCTAAGCCCCAGGATTACTAATCAAACACTGTAAAAAAAAGTTACACCCAGCTGTCAGTTAGCTTAGCTTAGCATAAATATTTGAAACAAGCGAAGAAGAGGGTAAAACTGAACGGCCCCGCCCCCTAAAGGTCCTGAAGATCAACTTTCACAGAGTTTAAGCTAATGCTCTGATGCTAAGCTAGCCACCTCCCGGCATTAGCATGACATGTGGCGTACGGACTGGAGACCAGAGCTTCATTTAATCCTAACGACGCAAATTCCTTCCATTATGGGAGGAAACGTGAACACACACATCAGCATAAACAAATCAGATGCAACCTACCGACTCGTCTCCGGTTCAGGAACTGGTTCTATCCATCTCTACTGGTTTCTATCCCCTCTTCATCTTTCTTTCTTCTCCTCCCTCTCTCTCTCTCTCTCCCTCTCTCTCTCCAGAAGGATTCCTCTCATATCTGGGATTTGTTCTCACTATAAATAGACGACTGTTCCACAGAAGGACCTGCTTTCTCTCCACGCTCTCCAAAACACCGTCGGACGGTCGTCATCGCTTTAACACGACCTCACGCGAAGGTTGTTTCTACTCTTCATTAAAGAACAGTAATCAGATTACAAGCATACTTTTTTTTAACCCCAACTTTACTTGTGTTTGGTTTCCAAAGCTTTGGAAAGTTAGAAAAGTTGAAGTGTGAATATCGTTTAAAAAATTGGAATTGGATGCATCGTCATCATCATCATCATCATCATCATCATCATCATCATCATCATTATCATCATCATCATCATCATCATCATCATCATCACTCTTATTGACACATATTGATTGCATTCACACAGGCTGTAATAAGTGAATACATAGAACGCCTAACGAGTGTAAAGCTAAAGTTAATGCTAATGCTAATCATGTGCTAAAATGTTTTTCACATCTTTTTTTTACGCCTCGCTTTGAAGTTTCTTCTTCTGTCGTTTTAAAATGAAACCAGTTGTGAGAATCATAGAAGAAGAACTCTTGACGCTCTGTAACTCCCGATGCTCTCCTGTCGCCCCCGGAGACCAAAACCGAGCTGCCCTATTTCTGCCGCCGCTCAAACAGTTAGCGATGATGCTGCTGCAGCAACCGACACACAACCGACACGCGACAGATGGTGGCTGACAGCGAGGCGTGTGTGTCTCTCTTACCTGCTGCCGCTCGCTGCTCTGCCCTGCCCGCCCGTCTCTCAGGTCCTCCTGTGCTACCTGACCTGCCTCCGCTTGTCCTGATTGGCTGGGTGGCACGCTGAGCTCCGCCCACTGGTGTGAACACTTGTTCCGTCTCACCTGACGGGTCCGCTGTGTGTCCAGGTAGTAAAAGAAGTTTGTTATATATTAATGTGTAAATACACTGGTTTGACCTTTGACCTCTACAGATAGTGGCCTGTTTATTGTTTTTAGCAACATGCTAAATTTGAATAGCGTGGTGGAACATTAAAGGAAGAATTTACATCTTCTATTCACCTTTGTTAGTCGAAATGAGAGGAAGAAGAAAGAAGAATTTATTAAACATAAAATAATTCTACACCCTACGATGAGCTGGCGTCTCATCCAGGGTGTACCCTGCCTCTTGCCCGTATCCACCTAATAGACTCCTGTCTAGACCCCATACTGATTTTATGCACACACTAGCCCCCACGCTAAAAGCATTAGCCTGTACCCTGACAAATACACCATGTACATGCTACATGCTAACTACCGGCTAACTAAAGATCTGGTCTAGAAGACGTTCTCGCACATATCCATCCGGGTGAATGCTAATGCTGTTAGCTTGTTTGGATTCAAAACTAGTCCCCATCTCTTCTGTCGCTCCAGACATTTTATGAAAATGAAGAAACGTAAATCTGAAGAACTTCAACGTGATTTGAGGATTGAATGTTAATTTTTAGGCGAGCTGTTCCTTTAAGAGAAGAAAATAATACAGGAGCTGCATTTAAACAGTGGTAAACATGGAAGACTATGAACTCAATGTTCTATTTTCTTAAATTTCTTTACGACTGTCAATTTGTTTATTAGATCTACGTTTAGAATATTTAAATTTGGTAATAAAACCAGGTGTTCAGCGCTGGTGGGCGGGACTGAAGGCGGTAAAAACAACGATGACTCATCCCTCCGTTGTGTGATCCTTTCATTAGAGATCAGGTAACTGCTTTATTGTCTGGCAGAGGAAGTTGTTGTTTTTTAAAATCTGAACTTCCTCTGACAAAAAAAACCCGTCATCCACACATTTTCTGTTTCCTAAAATAAAGCTTTAATGCTGTAACGCTGGAGTTGAGGTGAAAAGCATCCACACTTCATCCAGTTTTATGTCCTCTTGGTCACATTTATGGCTTCATGAGTCAGACCTGGTTTCTTCGCTGCGTCTGAGTCAGACGGTCAACATTTATTTATTGGTGTCCTTTTACTTTCCCGACCTTTTGGTGAAATGAAACCCAATATCCACACTCGCACTTTCAGGTTTTATTCCTGCAGCTCGGCTGCAGCAGCTATAAAAACACCAAACCGCCTTTAAGTTGTGTTGGTAAATTTAAATTCTTATTTTTTTCTTAATATGTGCACAATATAACCAATAAACCTTTTATAACAGTCTAAAAACTATAATTTGGCAATTTCTATTGGAGGAAGTTCTGCAGCTCACCACCTGGTGGCGGTGTTGCACCGCCTGTTTGAGTTGAGCACAAAAAAAAAAAGACCCGAAGAAGAAGCAAACCCGGAAGTCATCTCCCCAGCGCAGCGCTGACGGCTCTTCTCTCCACCGCATCCCCGATCGGAAGCCCTTTCCTCCGCCAGCGTCCCGCGTTGAGATGCGGGCGTTGATTTAGCGGCGGACACGCGTGGCTGCGGTGAGCTGCGTGACGGACGTGCGGGGAGGCGGAGTGATGGCGGCGGCGCAGCTAGCTCGTTGGAGTCCCCGGAGAGCTCTCTGATGCAGGATGATCCCCGTGCCGCTGCTGGTGTGCGTGATGGCGGCCTGGTGCGTCGTCTACCTGGCCGACACGCTGCTAAAGGTGAGTCCACCTGATGCTAATCATGTTGGCTAGCATTAGCCCACACATACAGCTAGCTGACACCTGATGCTAATGGTGTTAGCTAGCTGTAACGGTGAGCTAATGCTAGCTGACACCTGATGCTAAAGCACATGTGTCAAATTTAAGGCCCGGGGGCCAAATTTGGCCCGCCACATCATTTTATGTGGCCCGCGAGAGCAGAAAAGGTCAGAATGTCTAAAAATTAATAGGTCAAAAGTGTGCTTTCACCAAAAACTAAATTTCCCACAATGCAGTAATTCAGTTCATTTTAACTTTGACAAAAACATTTTGAACAAAGTTAATGTCCTAACTTGTGTCTGATGTTATTTTTCTTTATTCATTGATAGTTTGATCCTTGATTGATGGAGTTCTGTGGGTTTAATAACCTGACAAAATGAAAAGGATTTATGTTAGAACAGAGAAACAAACAAACATGTTTTTTCTGTCTAACTGTAATGTTTGGAACTAGAATAAGTCAGAAATTCACTGATTTAACATTAAGGAGTAGTTACATTTAGTTACATTACATTGAGTTACATTTAGTTACATTTATTAGTTACATTAAGGAGTAGTTACATTTAGTTACATTACATTGAGTTACATTTAGTTACATTTATTAGTTACATTAAGGAGTAGTTACATTTAGTTACATTACATTGAGTTACATTTAGTTACATTTATTAGTTACATTAAGGAGTAGTTACATTTAGTTATATTACATTGAGTTACATTTAGTTACATTTATTAGTTACATTAAGGAGTAGTTACATTTAGTTACATTACATTGAGTTACATTTAGTTACATTTATTAGTTACATTAAGGAGTAGTTACATTTAGTTACATTACATTGAGTTACATTTAGTTACATTTATTAGTTACATTAAGGAGTAGTTACATTTAGTTACATTATATTGAGTTACATTTAGTTACATTTATTAGTTACATTAAGGAGTAGTTACATTTAGTTATATTACATTGAGTTACATTTAGTTACATTTATTAGTTACATTAAGGAGTAGTTACATTTAGTTACATTACATTGAGTTACATTTAGTTACATTTATTAGTTACATTAAGGAGTAGTTACATTTAGTTACATTACATTGAGTTACATTTAGTTACATTTATTAGTTACATTAAGGAGTAGTTACATTTAGTTACATTACATTGAGTTACATTTAGTTACATTTATTAGTTACATTAAGGAGTAGTTACATTTAGTTACATTACATTGAGTTACATTTAGTTACATTTATTAGTTACATTAAGGAGTAGTTACATTTAGTTACATTACATTGAGTTACATTTAGTTACATTTATTAGTTACATTAAGGAGTAGTTACATTTAGTTACATTACATTGAGTTACATTTAGTTACATTTATTAGTTACATTAAGGAGTAGTTACATTTAGTTACATTATATTGAGTTACATTTATTAGTTACATCTGGCCCTTTGAGGACAGAAGTTATGCTGATGATGTGGCCCTCGGTGAAAATGGGTTTGACACTTGATGCTAAATGTTTCAGCTAGCTGTAGCGGTGAGCTAATGCTAGCTGGGACGTTTTGATTAGCTAGCAGCGGCCAGTATTAGCTGCTAGCTTTTAGCTTCAGCTGAGCAGGAACTGGTTTAAATCTGTTTCTATGTGTTGTCACCAGTACAGCTATGTAAGATAAAATAACATGTATGTTGTATGTTTAAGATGTTGTATGTAACATATTTATGGTCTTAATGGCTGTGTTTGTTCAGTTTTTACTTGTTTTATAGGATTTGACATCCCCTCCTGCAGGACTGACAGGTCCAGTAGCGTTAGCGTCTTTTTTCAGCACCAGTGACATCATCAGTTCTTCTTCCCAGTCTTCTCCGACTCACCGGATCAACTACGAGTCCTGGTTGGCCAGTCGGGGTGTGGCGTTGGCGCCCTTCCACATCAGATGGCAGACCACCGTGTTCAATCGGCTGTTCGGGTACTGCGCCCGCATCAACCCCCGGGTCCTGCACCTGTGGTGAGACGCGCCCTGCCCCCGTCCGCTTCAAGATGTTCACTTCCTGGTGAAGTCACTGGTGCGATAAAAGGTGCGTCGGATCTCGTGTTTTCCGTCCTCCAGGTTCAACGGCGGCCTGGTGTTCGGGATCGGCGCCATGCTGGGGTCGGTGGCGCTGCTGGTGAAGACGCTGCAGCAGACGCTCGCTCAGATGACGACGGACAACCCCCGCATCGGGGGCCAGCAGGCGCTGCAGGTGGTGGTAGGTTCCAGAGCCTGTTGCGTTAATGAGAGCGCCCCCCCGGTGGGGGCCGCACATGTGATTCATGGGAAGCTATTAGTCGCCGTTTATAAGCGGGCAGCCTGGAGCGGCGCCACACGGCGAAAACCGAGCAGGTGTTTCCTCATTAGAGGGAGAAATCCTCCTCCTCTTCCTCCTCTTCCTCTCGTCTTCAGGTCCCCGGCGTCAACCTGCCCTCCAGCCAGCTGGCCTACTTCTTCATCGCCCTGCTGCTCAGCGGCGTCATACATGAGCTGGGACACGCCGTGGCGGCGCTGAGGTGAGACAGGATGCGAGGTCTGTTACCGTGACAACCAGCAGCATGGGGGTCTCCATCCACGGCGCAGCTGGCACAAATACAAACCAGCGGTTAATGGAAGCTAGCTCGAACCCAGTCTTTGCTTCCAGTGGTATGCTCAGATTAGCATGTTAGCCATCAGAGTGTGGTTCCGCCACTGGGGCGGTCAGAGACGGACTTCCTGTTTGACTTCCTGTTTGACTTTCTGCCTTCTTCCTGATCCTCTTCCTCCTGTCCCGCGTTGCAGGGAGCAGGTCCGCGTGAACGGCTTCGGCGTCTTCGTCTTCGTCCTGTACCCCGGCGCCTTCGTGGACCTCTTCACTACGCACCTCAACCTGGTGTCGCCCACCCAGCAGCTCCGCATCTTCTGCGCCGGTGAGACCGACGTTACCGTGGCGATTGGTGGAACGCCTTCACGGGCGATGTTTAGCGTACGGTTAGCTAAAATGAAACCGTCTGCTGGTTGTTGCTTCCGTTTGTCTTGAAGGTGAATGTTTGAAGTTGTGCTCAGAAGCTAAAGCTGGCATGCTAATGATGCTAATTTGAATGCTTTTGATCAGTTGTATTATACTGAAGTCTGCTCATGTGATTGGTCCATTTTTTTCTGGGACATACCTGGGGTCAAATTTGTGGACGTGATGTCACTTCCTCCCTGGAGCCTCTAGGGGGCGGCGACGAGTCGCTGCTAAACAACCTGAGATATGAACCTGCCTGAAAAGCCCTTCCTCTGCTGAAGGGAGGCAGGAGGTGTCCAGTCGAGCCCTGAGGCGAGGAGGACGCGTGTCCCATCGGGGGGGGGCGGGGCTAAAGGAGGCGTTCAGAGAGACGTGTTTGTTTCCTCACCAAACATGATGTCATCGGCCAATGAGAACGCTCCCCGCCTGTCTC
Organism: Antennarius maculatus; assembly: GCA_013358685.1. Classification (NCBI taxonomy): domain Eukaryota; kingdom Metazoa; phylum Chordata; class Actinopteri; order Lophiiformes; family Antennariidae; genus Antennarius; species Antennarius maculatus. The sequence goes on from CM023624.1 coordinate 937,639, forward strand.
GTGTAATTTAGATGCGACACAGGTGAAGGTGGTTACCATGGCGACAGCCTGCAGTCTGAACGTGACCAATCACAGTGTGTGTGTGTGTTTCTGCTTCCAGGAGTGTGGCACAACTTCATTCTGTGTGTGGCGGCGTTGGCCTTCCTCTTCCTGTTGCCCGTCTTCCTGTTTCCTGCTTACACCACCGGAGGCGGGGCTCTGGTCACCGAGGTCGTCCAGGTCAGCGCACGAGGTTTTTCAACCAACCAATCGGAACGTTTTTTGATCATGACGTGGGCGGAGCTCTTTCTCTCTTCCCTCTCCCCTTTTCTGATTGGCCGTTAGCTTAGCATTTAGCTCGAGGTGCTGTGTGTCTCAGGGCTCGGCGGCTGACGGGCCCCGGGGCCTGGCGGTGGGCGACATCATCAGGGGGCTGGAGGATTGCCCCGTCGGGGGGGTGGAGGACTGGACTGGCTGCCTGTCTCGCCTCGCCCACGCCCCACAGACGGGCTACTGCGTCCCGACGGCCAGCCTGCAGCCCAGCTGGGCCCACGGGCGAGGTGAGGCGGCGTATCGATAACGCCATCGATCGGCCGATCGATCAGAAGCGTCAGCTGGTTTCTCTTCGTCCTCCAGCTTTCAAGCGATTGGACGGAACGATGGATTGTTGCAGCAACAACAGCCTGACGGACCTCTGCTTCTCCTACAGCAAACCAGAGGGCAGGAACAGCAGAGAGGTCACACACACACACACACACACACACACACACACACACACACACAGATCAGGGTCTTGATCTTGCTTCCCGGACGTTTCCTTGGGGGTCAAGTTGCGGTGAAACGACCTTCGGTTCTGTCTGATCCGTCTCCTCCTGACTCCGCCCCTCTGGCTCCGCCCCCTCCAGTTCGCCTGCATGCCGGTGCGTCGGATGGTGACGGGGACGCGGGCGTGTCGCTCCGATGCCGACTGCTCCTCCTCCGCCGCCGCCGGCGTGTGCGTGACGCCGTCTCTGGAGAACCAGACGCGCTTCATCCGCGTGGCGCACCCCCCCGGCGCCCCCATGCTGTTTGTGGGGTACCCGCCGCACCTGCAGTACGCCGGTAGGTACTTCCTGTTTACGTCTGCGTTACGCCCGAGAATGAAGAAATCCGTCAGACTCGACGACCGGGAGGCGCAACAACATGTTGTTCTGTAACTAGGCCCCGCCTCCAAGGAGGCGTGTCCTTTAATTGCTGTTTACGCGGCTGCAGGCCCGCGCCGGTCGGCGTGTTGTAAACCGTCGGATGAAGCCTGTCATCAGTCGTACGGACTCGTGTCGTGACTCAGACGTCTTGTTTCCTCCCAGTGAGTCTCACCAACTTCGTCCCGCGCTTCAGCTTCCTCCCCCTGGACCTGCCCGTCTTCCTGGAGACGTTCTGCAAGTATCCTTACCTGTCTGGAGGAGTAATCGGATTACTGGACGGATGGATGGATGGAGGGATGGATGGATGGATGGATGGATGGATGTCACTCGTTCAGAGTGTTATTGATTAATAACACAAATACAGTCGCCTCCTCCAGCAGACCCACGGATGAGAGATCTGAAGAGGCGCTAGTAGCAGTTAGCGGCTAGTAGCAGTTAGCGGCTAGTAGCACTGCCGTTTTGTGACGACGCAGCCTTGGAACAACCGTTTTTATTTTAAACTAATCTGAGTCAGACCTAGCCGCGGCGGCGGTGAGCTAATCTCCCACGGCCACACGTCTCTTATCGGCCCGCCGCTCGTGTCCTTGCTTGATGACACGGTTTGTTTCTTTCTAAATGAACCAGTTCCCAGTTTCTTCTCCAGACCGGCTCTGTATGCTAACACATGCTAACAACCTGAGCCAACATTGGAGCGCTTCACTGTGAACCGAAGCTTCTTTAACCCCCCCCCCCCCCGCCTCTCAGATACGTGGTGTCCCTCTCCGGCGCGCTGGCCGTGGTGAACTCGGTGCCGTGCTTTGCCCTGGACGGCCAGTGGATGCTCAACGCGCTGCTGGAGGCCACGCTGGTCACCGTGGTAACCGACCGGCAGAAACGAGAGCTGATCGGTTTCTTCCTGCTGCTGGGGGGCAGCGTCCTGCTAGCGGCTAACGTGGCTCTGGGCCTGTGGATGGTCACGGCCCGGTAGCCCAGACCCCGGCCCGTTAACCCTTTCCCTCCCGGACTCGGAGCCGTTGTGACCGTCAGGCTGTGAGTACGACGCCGTCGTTCCTGGAGGAGATGGGATGTTTCCGGCTGGAAACGAGTAACCGCCTCCAAACGACAGAAGCACAAACACAAAATGCACTAGCTGTGAAGCTCCTGACCCGATCTGACTGTTTACGAGTCTCGCCAAAATCTGAATATCTGTTCTGTGATTGTGTGTCTCGTTTTTTTTTAAGGGTTTGACAGGAAAAAATATTTAAATATCCTTTAATTTGTCAAGATGTTCGACAAACCCGTCCGATGCGGGTCGTAGTCGCCTGAAGGTCTTTCATTGTGGTGGAAAAAATGTTTCCTCATATCTTCTCACTGTGTAAATTCAAATCTCATGACTCGTCTGGAAAACTGTGGAATAAACAAAACTGGTGACGATCTCCCCGTGAAGCTGCCTCTCATTCGTTTGACCTATGACCTCCACGAGTGAGGCTGCTGTCGCGTCATCGGTAGATCTGTTAGTAGGATTGCCAACCAAGACTGTGTTCCAACAGAAATTGAAGAAGAAATTGAAGAACTGACAGAATTTCCATGCAGATTTTCAGACTTTACGCAAAAATTTTCGTCTAAAGAGTTCTTCAAACAGGTTACGCTAGCTAGTAGCTTCGCTAGCTAGTAGCTTCGCTAGCTAGTAGCTACGCTAGCTAGTAGCTACGCTAGCTAGTGGCAAACCAACAAATGTGAGAAAAACAAACTTCTTGATATAGGAAATTCCAGGATTTATAGATTATTTAAACAAAAGTTGTAGTTCTAGCCCTGTCTGTGTATAAAGTCAATGGGGTTCATCTTCTTGGGACCCTGAACTCTATTGAGATGTTTCACCCTCTCAAGTATTATATTGAATGTCCTCTTGCAGCTACATTACTATATTGAATACACTGAATAAAAATTCTAAATAATGTGTAGGGCTCATCCTGTGGAGAACATGAATATTTCTACAAATTATGAAAGTCTTGAGAATCTTGTCTGATGCTAAACCGGTTGTTGACAGTAAAAGGCAACCGTGGTAAACCTGAATACGTGTTTGAAGTCAGGATGTGTCATCAGGGGACCATGAACATCCTTCATTTTGAGGCCATTTTGTCAAAAGAGCATAGAAAGAGATCAAATGACATCTTTCCATAACTGTCCTGAACTTTTTTCTTCGCTGATGAACACCTTTCTGATTTCATACCTGAAGATTCATAGTTCCCACGTCGGCATAGTAACGGCTGCAGACGGGCGTTCATTCAGTGCGTGAGCGTGAAGCGTTGACACGTGCTAATTTGGAAGGGTGTTTCCCGCAGACGTGTAAACACCGCGTGTGTTCACCGGCGATGAGCCGACGCCTCCGTCAGCAGAGCTTGATCCTTGAATAATGAGCGGATTGCGTCTGTTTGTGTTCAGATAAACCGGTTTTGTGTCTTAATCTCTCTCGTGTCGGTTTCGGCTGCTTATCTCGGGCTAATGAGCGCCTGAGGAACGCTGGTGTAAACAGATATGAGAGGATGATGAAGAGGAGGATGAGGAGGCAGGAAAGAGGCATGTCTGCTTCATGGTGGGGGGTGGGACCTTGATTATCCAGTTGACCTCCTCTGGATTTAGCGCATGCTAAATGTTTAGCGAAAAGTCTCATCAATCCAAAAGTTGTCAGAATACTTCACCTCATGGTGCTAATGGAATAATATCGGGGATGAATACATCAGGGTTCATCCTGTGGGGAGCCTGAATGGAGGATAAATCATACAGCAATACTGTCTAATAGTACATCTTCTGGGAACCTTGAATGAGGCTAGGTTTGTTATGATTTTGAAGTTCTTGCCGTGGAACATGAAAAGAAAAATTAAGAGTTCATCCTCAGGGGAACAGGAAGAGGAAACCAACCTCAGTGGAGCTAAAAGGAAGGACCAGCCAGTGAGGTTTATCCTGTGGGAGCGAGAACATGATCTGGATCCTTCGTAAACATCGTGTTCAACTTATCGATGACATCATCGCAGTGACATCATCGTGGTTTAACATCCAACACAAACATTCTTCAAAGTCTGATGGCAGAACCTCCTCCAGCTCTGATTGGTCGAGGGAAAACAACAGGAACCAAAACAGGAAGTGTGTGACTGAGCGTCGCGGCGGTGAACAATAGCGTCGCGGTCGGCGTTAGCGTGATGAATGGGTGTTTTTAAATCACGTCTATATAAGGACTCTGTGGCCGACGCCCCAAACCCTAATGAGCATGTGCAGATGGAGTCCACCCCGCCCCCACACCCCCCAACCCGCCCTGCCCCGCCCCGGCTGGGCCTTTCAAGAATCTCTTGATGAATTACAACAAAACCACTGGAGGCCTCATCATCATCATCGTCATCATCATCATCATCAGAGTAATTGATTATAATCTGAGCGTCTGATTTAGTTCTGGTTGACTGACAGTCTGATGTGATGAATGCATCACACACACACACACACACACACACACACACGCTGCTAATGCGTCCTAGCTGTTAAGTTTCTGGTTCCTGTTGCCTCACAGCAACAAGGTCTTCAGTTCAAGTCCACCTGGGACAAGTGTGGAGTTCCAGGTTCTCTCCAGTACCTCTCCAGGTCCTTTCCAGGTCCTCTCCAAGACCTTTCCAGGTCCTCCAGGGCATGAACGTGAGTGCAGATTGGTCGGTTGCCTTCTTTGCGGCCCTGAGATAACCCGGCGACTCGCTCGTCATTGCTGGGGGGGGCTTGATCCTTTCTCTGCTGGAGGGAGGAGTGTCTGGTGGGGTGGGGAGGAGTGAGGAGGGAGGAAGGGTTTGAAGAGCCTGGGTGAAGTTGGAGTCGCTGCACAAGTCTTCTGGCTGGACGGGAGAAGATTTCCAGGAGATCCTTTTTTTTTTAAACTGTTAGCTCATAAATTATATTTTATTTATTTTTAAAATCTTGTTTTCTTTGGGGTTTTTTTGTCAGCTGGAGTTTTTTTCTTGTGTGTGTGTGTGTGTGTTCAGTGTGTGTGTGTCCTGTGTGTGTGTGATCTTCAGTGCTGTAAGTCATGGAGCTGGAGCGTTTAGGCGGCGGCGGGGTTAAACCCGAGAGGGGGAGCGCTCGCCGCTACAGGATAGCGTTGGTGGTGTGTGTGTGTGTCTGCGCCGCTCTGCTGCTCGCACTCATAATTGGTAAGTCCAACACACACACACACACACACACACATATATGTTCATCCTCAACTTGCAGTATAATTTGTAAGGAATTTGGTGGAACCCTATCGACCGGTTCACTCGCCGTTGTCAGATTACAGGGACACGCTGTTGGGTCGTGACGTCTCAGGCGGGGACCCGTGGGGACCTGGGGTCCCGCTATTTTTGGTTCATATAAGGTTTCAAAAACAACCACATGCAGAACTCTCCGTAACGCACAGTGGGAGTCGAACTGCAGTCTGGGAATGTTTACGTCCACGCTTTGTGGGAATTATTTAAAGCACAATGTCACATTAATTAGCAAGGAAATGGTGCGGTGGCTAGCGGGTGGGGCGTGTTGTTTTTGGTGGGTGGCGCATGTTAATTAACACGGATATCTTTGATTAAAGTTCAAAAATGTCCCAAAAGGAGTAAAGTGCAGCAAAAATACTGCAGTAATAAAAAAAATAAGAGAAAACTCTCCATGTTGGCGCGAGAAAACGATAAACATCGCAGGGCTAACGTCATAGAAGCTAATCTGTTCCGTCGCCTCTGCTCAGGTTGGTATTTAAATAAATTCACATATACATCCTGCAAAGAAACCAGTTAGCTTAGCTTAGCTAGCCGGTCACCTGCTAACGTGTGGCGCTAGTTGAGAAAACGCAAACTCAGATACTCAGATAGTGGGTTTAAAACTGAACCCCCACCAGCTCCACAGCCCCGCCCTGATGGACCCTTCTTTAATCAGCTATCCATTGGATTGGACACAGGAATGCTAAGTGTTTTGTTTTTTTTTTACATGCGATTCTCCTCTTAAAGGAACAGGTCACACAAAAATGGGAATCTGCTGACTCATCTGTTTGTTTCTATGTAGATTGAAGTTCGGGTGAAGAAGGTAAATCTGGTCCGAAGTTGCCGCTCGTTTCTCATTGGTCTAGCAGGTTCCTGCGAGTCTTTCTGTTTGATTTCGGAATGACGCCGGAAAGAACCAGGAGCGTTTTGCGATCCCTGACGGAGTCGTCTGAGGACCATTGACATTGTTCCCGGTCAGGAGGGTCAGTCCGGGTTGAGTTTCAGGACATTCAGCTGCGACGAGACATCAGTCCACCTCTGAGGTCAGACATGGCGGCGCAGCGCCGTGTTGCTTCGTCATCCGTTCACAATAGGGGTTCGGTTGCTAAATCCGTCTGCACGCTTCACGCGCCTGCGGTTCCTCTCTACACCCTCGGAACCACATCACACAGCGCTGGTTCCGGTCCTCCCCCTCCGTCGAGGAGCGGAAGCGGTTACGCAACTACATAAACAATGAGTTGCCCAACCAGCACCTTATTAGTGGTGGGTGAAGTAATTATCATCGTTGGGTGGTTTGTTGAAGGATGGACCAATCTGGACATTTTCCAGGTTCTCCAAAGACCACATACCTCCAGAGGTTATGTGGTCAGTCTTCAACCTGGCTTCTTGTCTTCCCAGTCTCTCAGAAGTCACGTCAGGGGGAATTCTGTTTGAGCCCAGAATGCATCGAAGCAGGTGAGCCGGACCGGGATCCCTTGTGCCGCCCTCGGCTTTCGGGTTGAGTTTTCAAGAGTTATCTTCTCTCCCCTTTCAGCTGGATCCATCCTTAGTAAGATGGATCAGTCCGTCAACCCCTGCGAGGACTTTTACTCGTACTCCTGCGGCGGGTGGGTCAAGGAGAACCCAATACCGGAAGACTCGGCAGTGTACGGCATCTACCCCTGGCTACGGCAACAAGTAGACATCAAACTCAAAGGTAGCCACAACTTTCCGATGAACACCTGACGTCCAAAATGTTCAGGTCAGTTGTGCTGAATGACGTAGCTTAGCATAGAAATGACACTGTCGTCTTTTCTGTCAGAGTTACTAGAAACTCCTTCAGGTCCGGATGAACTGGAAGCAGTGATGAAGGCTAAGATACTCTACCGCTCCTGCATGAACGAGAGTGAGTCAAACACCTTGACCTGGCTGCACCCAACATTTCCCATAATGCTAACCTAACCCCAGACCGAACCCTACCCCGACCCTGACCCTAACTAAGCATTTGAGGGCTAGCATTTGGCTAAAAATCAAATGCTAACCCTCCTATTGCTTTTTGAGTTGAAACCAGGTCCTCACAAAGACACCATCAGGTACATTATAGAAGGTTACTGCCCCCTGTGGCCGATCTGGGTCATTGCATTTACATTAAGATGCACTAGAAGAAAAGAAACAAATCAAGAGCTCAGATAATTTCAGCTTCTCGTCCTGCAGCCATCCTGGAGAAGCTGGACTCCAAGCCGTTGCTGAAGACGCTGAAGCAGCCTGAGTTTCGGTGGCCGGTTGTGGGGGATGGGCTGGGCGGGGACTACCTGTGGTCGGCGGAGCGGTGGAACCTCGTCAAGACTCTGGCAGAGCTGAGGAACCAGCACAGTAAGAGCGTCCTGATTCGCCTCTTCATCTCGCCCGATGAGAAAAACTCCTCCTACTACATCATCAAGGTGAGATGTCCACACGTCCCGTTATTGTTTGAAATATATAGGGTTATATATAGAGAGTTATATAGAGTTATATATACAACTGGCTTGCTGTGTTAGCTTTATGGCTAAGGTAAGCTAATCAGCATAAAAGATAATCAGAGCTGTGGGACACGACTGTTTTTGTTGTGTCGCTGATTGAGTCGTGGCTGAAGGTTCACAGCCAGCACTGACCAGTTTTCTGGATCTTGACGCTACAGACACGAGCTAACCGATGCTAACGTGCTGTCTGTGTTGCTGTAGCTGGACCAGCCGTCGTTGTCGCTGCCTACCAGGGAGTACTACACCACCAACACCACCGCCGCCCTGGCGGTGAGTTTCTGCCATTTGACTCATGTCACAGGAGCTCCTCCTCTGTGGTCGCTACTTCCTGTCTGAGCGATCGGCTGCGGCGGCACCATTTAGCTCTGATCCTGGTTGATTGATCCTGAGTGTTTTAACTCATTGGTTTTATTTCTTTTGTATGTTCTGCTGCTTTAACTGATGAAGCTTTATCCTCCTCCTCCTCAGAACCGAGCCGCCCTCCTGAGTTTGATGGTGGACGTTGCCGTCATGCTGGGCGCTCCAGAGAAGGCGGCGCTGACCCAGATGGAAAAGGCTCTGGCCTTCGAGATCAAACTGGCTCAAGTAAAAAAGTCACATCAGATAATTCTCACCTCAGTTGTTGGAGAGTTGCTCCACCGTTTAATATTAAGTCGATTAATTAACGTCACAAAGATCTATTGATCGGTTGTGTCAGCTGAACTTTACTTTCTAGATCCTGATTCCCTACGAGGACCGATCCAGTGAGACGTCGTATGTCCGGAAGACTCTGTCCAGCCTGCAGGAGGAGATCCCACAGGTCTCAGCCTACATCCATCCCAACATGAGGAATCCATTCCGTAGTTTTGTTCAGACTTTCTATCGCAAACAAAAAAAACAAACAAATGAGATGAAACTAGAAACACAGTAGAACCTCGAGATAGGAGTGGAATCCGTTCCGTGACTGAACTGTAACCCAAACATTTCCCCTTCCATCCTGTAAAAAAGTAAAAATTATGAAAAAAACACACATATTTTTCTCAACCAATAGACATGCAGACTTTACTTGCGAATAATTAATTATATATATGATAGGTAAACAATGATAAAGAACAAAAAGAAACGCAGAAGTCACGAGAACACACGAGCTACGTCTTTACTCCACCAATGAGAACGAGATCCGGTCTCACTGATGTCGTATCCATCCACCTACTAGCGATGGTGTCCTGAAGCTCGGCTCGTATCTCAAAAAACTTGTATTTCGAGGTTCTACTGTAAAACGTTTGTTAACTATTTATTGACCAAACTGTATAAATACCATCACGCTTCTTTTAAATCCATATTTTACTCTGTATAAATGTTTTAAAGCTCATGATTTCCTGGCTCTAGTTCGACTGGCTGGGATTCGTGAAGCGTGTGGTGGAGTCTAAGGAGGATCCTGATCGGTCCGTCTCGTCTTCCGAGCCCGTCATCGCCAGGGCCATGCCGTACTTCAGGGAGCTTGTTAAACTGATTAATAGCACAGATCCCAGGTCCACACACACACACACACACACACACACACACAAACACACACACTGAAGCTTCAGGGCTCCGGCCTCATTATCACTACATTACAGCGTAATGAGATGATGTGCAGCTCTTAATGGCGTCCCTCCTGCCGCCCCCCAGGACTGTGGCGAACTATGTGGAGTGGAGGAGCGTCTTCTCCAGGATCACCTCCCTGAGCCGCCGCTTCCTCTACAGATACCTGGACTTCGCTCGGGTCGGTACCGGTGGAGCGTTCCAACACTTTTGGAACAATTAAATGACAAAGATTCAGAACCACATGGAGGATTCTGATGGATCTTTAAAAGCAGATTAATATTTTAGTTTTAATTTGGGTCATAAATCAAAGGTTTTGTATTTTTGGAAATCAATTTAACATGACTGAATAATTTATTTGAATATTAATATGCAGATGATGAAACTTTTTATGCTGGAACTCTCAACTGTTCAACAGAACTCACTGAAGTATGCAAAGATCATGCTAATGTCTTTAGCGTAGCAGACAATGAATAGTTCATCTAAAAACAAAACAATATAAAGAACAAATTCCATTCTAGAAAGTTGAGAAATGAAATTCTTTGGATGGAATTTTTCACAGTGAACTGTTCCTTTAAGTTGGGGGCGGGGTCAGTCTCACCTTGCGCCTGTGTCCTCCCCAGGTGACCACAGGTGCCACCTCCCTGACCCCGCGCTGGGACAAGTGCGTCAACTACGTGGAGAACTCGCTTGTCTACGCCACCGGGCGCCTCTTTGTCGACACCCACTTCCAGGAGGATAAGAAACACATGGCGAGTGTTTTCCGCCACGTCATGACGTCACGCCCTGCACCGAGCGTTCTGTTGTTATGCTAGCCGTGCGCGTCGAGTGTGTTTCGGTGACCACGAGGCGTTGGCTTCTGATGCACCCGGGTGTTTTCCAGATGGAGGAGCTGATCGAGGGGATTCGCTGGGCGTTCATCGACATGTTGGAGACGGAGAACGACTGGATGGACCACCCAACGAGGGCGAGAGCCATCGAGAAGGTAGGAGCAGCTCGCTCTCTTCCTGCGTCAGAAGCTTCTTGGATTTCCGCGTCGAAAGTTTTTGGAAGTTAAACCCGTGTTTGTGTTTTTCAGCCACTAGGGGGCAGCGCATGCTGCAACCAAGACAGATACTAGTTAGAGATAAAACCGTATTTCACCGAAACGTGACTCTTTGTCTCTACCTCCAGGCTCATGCGGTCCTGGCGAAGGTCGGCTACCCAGAATTCATTCTGAACGACACCTACCTCAATGAAGACTTGAGGCAGGTCAGTGCTACATCTCTTCCCTGATGGACATGCCGGATGTTCGGGCTTTCCGGTTCTGATTGGTTGCTTTCGTTGCGTGTCTTAGCTAGAGTTCAACGAGAAGGACTACTACGGGAACGTGATGCAAACGCTGAAATTCATTGGTCAGTCCGACATCTCTTGGCTCCGAAAGACTGTTCCGCGTCGGGAGTGAGTACCACCGGATGCCCTGCGATGCTTCGTGCTTTAGTGACCTCACGTTCACGCGCGACGTTTGTTTGTGTGGCAGGTGGTTTACCAACCCGACAACTGTGAACGCCTTTTACAGCACGTCCACCAATCAAATCAGTGAGTGACTCGTCCGCATCCACACCCAACCTGATTGGGTTTCCGTCCCATGGCCAAGTCCGCCAAAAACGTTTCACTGAGCTCCGTTGAGTAGTTTTTGTGCGATTCTACAAGAAGTTAACACAACGCGCTAACCTCAACCAACGTCATTGTCTTTAGAGCACTTCAATTAATGTTCGGGGGGAAAGGTTTATGAATGGATTTTGAATTATTCATGTTTATCAATACGTATTTCCAGAAAAACGTCGGTAGAAGGATTTGGGACGGGGGCCAGAAGGGGACCCATTAGCTTTGGAGTGGATCCCAAGAAAAGAATGGATAAACTCACAAACTCCTCTTCAGCTCTTTAAATCAAAATGTTAATAAGCTTTTGGGACATGTTGCTCAAAAAGAGGAATTAAACTTGACAATTGCACAACTTTTGCCTTTGGAGGAAAACAGAGACTGAATCCTGCCTGGACTCTGATTTGCTGATGGTGATTTTGTTTTTCAGGGTTCCCGGCTGGGGAGCTCCAGAAACCTTTCTTTTGGGGAGGAGGTTATCCCAGGTGAGATAAAAACCCCGCCAGACAGACCTTCAGTAACTTTTACTGAAGGCTAAAAAAGACTTTAAAGGACATAGACATTGATAAGAACGTTCTTAGCTCAGTTGCTAAGATTAGTCTACCTCTGTGATTCTTGAGAGAGCCACATTCCCAAACTTGATCCCCGTGTTTCCAGGTCTTTAAGTTACGGCGCCATCGGGGTGATAGTTGGACACGAGTTGACACACGGCTTCGACAGTAACGGTAAAGTCCGGCCAACCTCTGAAAAACATCCCCAATGAAGAAACACGTTTCTGACTGATTCGTCATCAACAGGACGCAAGTTTGACAAAGATGGCAACCTGGAGAAGTGGTGGAGCAACGCTTCTGAAACCGCCTTCCAGGACAAGAGCCAGTGTATGATCGACCAGTACAATGGCTATTCCTGGAAGGAGGCGGGACTCAATGTAAGAACCTGCGTTTGACCTGACCCAGAGTAAAGGTTATGATGTCTTTGAACACGTATGTTCTTCGTCAGGTGCGCGGGAAGAGGACTCTGGCGGAAAACATCGCAGACAACGGAGGAATAAGGGAGGCTTTCAGGGTATGGTCTCCATCCTGGGTTCTACGTCTGAACCTGGTATCTGGGGCACCTTCTGACCTCAGCTGTCGGACGACAAGAGGAGAAACAGTCATGTTTGTGTTTGCAGGCGTACAGGAAGTGGGTAGACGAGAGCCGAGGAGGTGAGGAGGAGCCTCGGTTGCCCGGAGTCGGACTGACCAACAACCAGCTTTTCTTCTTGAGTTACGCCCATGTGAGAACACAAACTGTCCTGTTCTTTAGAAGTGTTGGTGTGTTGGGTTCTGATGCGGCAGCATCCGGACTCGTGGTAACCACCTGTAGTGTGCATGCCAGACCAGTAGGGGGCATTGTGTGGATTACTTGTTACCTTTACTAGCTAGTAACCATGTCATTGGTTATAATCCAGTCCTGTGGTGTCGCATGTAGGTGAGGTGTAGCTCCTACAGACCAGAGGCAGCCAGAGACCAGGTCCAGAGCGGAGCTCACAGTCCACCAAAGTACAGGTAGGCCGACAAACACCACACGACACTAAGGACACGACACTAAGGACACAACATGACACAAAGGACACAATACTAAGGACACAACATGACACAAAGGACACAATACTAAGGACACAACATGACACAAAGGACACGATACTAAGGACACAACATGACATTAAGGACACGATACTAAGGACACAACATGACACTAAGGACACGACACTAAGGACACAACATGACACTAAGGACACGATACTAAGGACACAACATGACACAAAGGACACGATACTAAGGACACAACATGACACAAAGGACACGACACTAAGGACACAACATGACACAAAGGACACGACACTAAGGACACAACATGACACAAAGGACACGATACTAAGGACACAACATGACACAAAGGACACGACACTAAGGACACAACATGACACAAAGGACACGATACTAAGGACACAACATGACACAAAGGACACAATACTAAGGACACAACATGACACTAAGGACACGAGACTAAGGATATGACACTGATGAAGTTCCTCACCACTTGCCCTTCGTCCCGCCGCCTCCCTGCAGAGTCATCGGGGCGATGAGTAACTACGAGGAGTTCCGGAAAGCATTCAGCTGCCCCGAGTCGTCGGTCATGAACCGAGGAGCGGCGTCCTGCCGGGTGTGGTGACCTTTGACCTCAGCTAGAGCTACAGCTGTCGAGGAGTCGCCCAATGGTGGTCGACGTAGTTGACAAGCATCAGCTGTTCTCACAACATATTGCAGAGTCATGTGACCGGGTTAGGGCGGGGCTGTTTGAATGACCGGTTTTTCTGTTCTTTGATTTACTGCTGTAATTACGACTGAATTAAAACCCTATTTATTGATTTTAGACATTTTTAGAAGTTGTTGTTTTTTAATTTCCTTTATGTTCTAGAATAAAATAGATATTTAAATAAAGTCGCGACAAGATTTTTTAAAAACTTTATGATAACGTTTGATTTATGGTATCACTGAAATGATGGAATATTCTCTTCTTATTGGTCGACTTGGGTCACATGGAATTCCCAGTTTAAGGAAGCAGAAGACGAGGGTTGTATCTGTGGCTACGTGTGTTAGCTTTTCATATTTACCAATAGCATGATAATTAGCGAGCTAATTTGCTACTTTTAAATAGTTGTTGATTCCCATGAACATTTTGGAGGCGGGGTTAAAACATGTGTTTGGATACAGTGGCCTCCTGTGGTGCATTCTGTTCTGTGTGTGTGTGTGTGTGTGGGCTCTGCTTTGATAGATCCTCTTTGTTCCCGTTCTGTTCCAGACATTTATATCCATTCTCCTTCCGCCTGAGGCGGATGAACTCCCAGAGTTCCCGGCGCTGGCGTGAACTCCCTCCATCCGTCTTTGTCTCGCTGAGCTTGAGCTCCGTTTGAGCTCGGAATTAAAACTCCACAGGAGAAAATATGGTACGATTACAGCGGCTACAGGAGTTAGCATGTGTGTCTGACGTCCCGCTGTGAGCGTTAGCGTTAGCTTGTTCGACACTGGCGCCCAATGAAAAATGTTGGATTTAAAAAAAAAAAATTTATGAGCCTGGATGATTAAAATAATGTCGACTAATAATTATCTGTGCATATACATTAACCCTTTAAAGTCTGAACTATTAAATAATTGCCTGAAAAATCAAATTGAATGGAACCTTCTGACCAATTTGTCAAAAGCATTTACATAAATTTGCATATATGAGCTATAATTTGAAATTTTTTTTTTTGCTAAAACTTGATTGCATGCATCAAGTTTTTCAGGAAAAAATATCAAAATTTGTGATGTAGAAGTTTCATTAACCCTTTAAACCCACGTGTCTCAAATACGACACACTTGGCTTTAAAAGGTTAACGCATACAGGATTAGCAATTAGCTAACAAAGTGTTATCATTATTCTTCAGTTAAAAGTCTTTTTCTCATATGGAAGCAGATTCTCAGATTCTGATGATGCGGCGCCAAAGTTCATCTGCATAAAAAAACAAAAATTCAACATTTTTAAAACCACAGAAGGATAATTTTAAAACTGGTGATGTGTTCAAGTGGCTGCGTTCAATCCAGAGTTGCTTTTCTTTTTAATTTCAGACCCTGACTTGTTGCGCTCGTTCTGTTTCGGGGTCGTTCTGATGGAACTCAGACGTTCTGTGACCCATAATTCCTCCAACCATCTCCGTTCATTGATTTTCCTCCAGACCTGCTGACACACGCGCTCGTATCGCCGCATCTCCATCACTTAAGTCAGCAGTTCCCATGGCAACGTGTTCTTAAAGGAGCCTGGTGATGCCGTCTCGGTGTCTGTCGGAGCGTCAGGCGGGAGGTAGCATTAATGACCTGTCTCCGTGGCGACACCGGCCACGGTCCCGCGTCCCCGGTGCGAGGCGGCGACACACGACCTCCGAAGAGCTGACATCAGCAAAACGACGCCCGTCATGATAGACAGATAGATCCAGTTTATATAAATTAGAATAATCCTGTTTTATATTTTGTTATGTGACAGACAAGCTAAACTAGCCTAGCATTAGCCTGATCATTCCAGGTCATTCTCCTTTAAAACACAACCTGAGTTTGTCTGACTCTGATTGGTCGCTTCCTGTTACACAAAAGTAAATCACCAGCAGCCAATGAAAAAAGCCGAGCATTGACTTCCTGTCTGTGTGACGATGTGTATATAGATGCACGGGTTGTAGGTTCAAATCTCTCTGCTAGACTAAGAAGTTCAGGCCCTGCAGCTCCATTTCCGTCCTGTAGGGGGCAGAGGTCACAGATGACATGTAGCTGTCAGAGGTCACGCAGCTCCTCTCAGGTATCTGACCTTTTGGTAAATGTGGTTTTCCTCTGGATGACATGGCCCCACCCCCACCCCCAGCTCACTCTATCATGCTAAGCTAATGCGCTACAACCGTCTCAGCATCCGTCTTGTATTACTGTAATCAAATCTGTCTCAGAAGTCCCCGCCGTCCCTCCTCCATCACTCCCTCCTCTATCACTCCCTCTTCTATCACTCCCTCCGCTATCACTCCCTCCTCCCTCCTGAACTAATGTTCCAATGACATTTAGAAATGATAAACGCCGCTGACCGCCGGGAGGACGAGGAAATGAAGACGGAGGGACGGGACGGAGAAAAACAACGGAGGAACGTTTGTGGACAATCAAGAATTTTTTAAAGTAAATTAGAAAAAATGAATCGGAGGTTTGCGTGTACCCCAGACGTCCGAGCTCCTCATCCGATCTGTCAGTCCAGGAGCGTTCCGGTTTGACGGCAAACATTTACTGAAAATATGATTTTCCTGTAACCGAATTAAGAGCCTTCTGTTCCGGAGTCTGGAGTCCATCTGTGGCTCCTGGTGTCGGAGTTCTGGTCCAGTCCGCTCCGCAAACGCAGATTTGATTCATTTACATTAATGTCATGTTCCAGCAGCACAGAAATCTCCTTCTTCCCTTGCTTTTCTAAACAACTTTGTAATGGAGCCGGAAACCCTAGCGGGTCTGGAGCCCCCTGCTGGTGGGAGGATGGAACCTGCAGCCATGAAGATCTGATGGACTTCAAAGGAAAGTTCAGGTACGCTTTTTTTTTTTTTTTTTTTTTTTTTAAATCGAACTCTTAAGCGGATTTAAAGAATCACAAAGATGAATCCAACGAATCCAACGCATCCGAGCGAGCACTGAGGAATCGTTCCATTTCGACCTGTCCGATCCGAAGTGGCCGTAGGTCGACGGAAAATAAATAATAGAGGAGCCGGGGAAGAAGAAATGGAGGATAGACTCTTTATTAATGGATGACCCCCCCCCCAAACAGATGGACTGGGGGTGGAGGGGGGGTTCTGGCATCCATATAGCTCTTTAATTATAGAGGAACGACTTCGTGCCGAAAGTTCAAATCAAAGCAGGCGTTTCTGAGCAGATAGGCTCCGCCCCCTCCCCCCTTCCTTCACAACCCCCCCCCCTCTAAATCCTTCCGACTCTAATTAGAGCTCTGGTTATCAGGAAGGCTCCGAGCCTCGGATCGCCGCCGGGGGACACTCCGTCATCCGTCCCTCGCTGCTTGTCGCTAATGGGATTAAAGGCTAATTGAGGCTAATTGAATAAAGGATTAGAACATGAATCAGCACTTTTTAAAAATGTTTTATATGCGGAATATTTTAATCAGGAACCCACAGCTGTGTGTTCACACCTTTGTAAAGGAGCAGTTCACCCAAAAGGAACGTTAAAGATTTGTTTCCTGATGAGGTGCAGGTGGGCGGAGACACAGGTGATGAGGTCATGAGGTCATAAACCAGCTTCCTGTCTGTGTGTGAGGGAAGTGAGGGCTAACACCGTTAGCTTCCAGGCTAAGCTGAAGGCTTCAGTTTAAAACGAGGCAATTTTAGAATCGATTTCTGGACTTCCTGGTCGACGCCCTCAAGGTGAGTTCCCCTGTCTCAGTGCTGAGTCACTTCCTGGTTATTTCTGATCAGATTTGATTCTGATTGAAGGGGGGGTGGGGTGGTTCATTACTATTCACTATTACCAGCTTTTCTGAGCCACTTCCTGCTCCGCGTTGTAAAAAAAGGATTTCGGGAATAAAAGATGATTTTTTTTTTTTTAATTTTATTTTAAAAGTCTTATTTTTCCAGCTGTTTGATAAGAAACTTTTTGATGAAGGGATTTTATTCATTATTTATTCATTTTTATAGAAATGTGATTCTTATAAAGTAAACCTCGTGTTTAACCGTTAAACGGTTAAACCGTTAAACGGTAACCGTTAAACGGTTAAACGCAGAATTCCGTTAAATTTCCGTCTCTCAGCTGTTAGTCTGCAATGTGGCGGCGCGCGACGGCGAGGGGCGGGGTCGCGAGGGCGGCGCGAGACCGGAGAGAGAGAGAGAGAGCGCGAGCGCCGGTGCCCGGTGGAGAGCCGGTGATCAGCGACGAGTCTTCCTGCGGAGGAGCCGCTGGCAGCACAGCCCGGGCGGCGGACGTCGAAGCACCGGGCCGGTGGAGACCCGGAGACCCGCGGCTGATCTGACCACCCACCGGGCCGGTGTGGGTGTGGGAACACCCCGGCACCGGCACCGGGTGGGTCCGGAACTCTCTCCACTGCAACCTGTCCGAGTGCGCTGACGGCCGGCGGTGATTGGTTGATCCAGCGGATGAGCGAACCGGACGCACCTGCCACCGGAGCGGGGTGGGATCCTCCGCCGCTCGTGACCTCCTGCTCCGGGGGACACCTCCTCCCCCGAGCCGGTACCTCCTCCTCCTCCTCCACCGGGGCGACCCCCGCGGACCCCACCGATGCGTCCCGCCGTCCCTGATGCTCGGCGGCGCTCCGGGGCTTTCCGGTCGGTGGGAGAGGCTCGAGCCGCGGTCGCGCGCTAGTATGCTGCGCCAGGTGTTGCACGCGGGCCTGAGGAGCTCCTTCCACGCCATCGGCCGGTTCGTGGCGAGCCACCCGGTGTTCTTCGCCTCGGCGCCCGTGCTGCTGTCCGTCCTGCTGGGGGCCAGCTTCAGCCGGTACCAGGTGGAGGCGGACGTGGAGAACCTGCTGGCGCCCAAACACAGCCTGGCCAAGATCGAGGGGAACCTGGTGGAGAGTCTGTTCCCCGTTAACCGCTCCAAACACGCGCTCTACTCCGACCTGCAGACACCGGGCCGGTACGGGCGGGTCATCGTCACCAGCAGGAAGGGGAGCGTCCTGGACCCGGTTCACCTGGACACGGTGCTGAAGGTGCGTGAACCGGTTCGGTTTGTTTTTAATGTGGGGTTCACTGTAGTTTGAAAAGTAATAAATAAATAATGAATTAATCAATCAAGAAATCGATGAATGAAAAGGGGCGTTCCCAGACATGAAGTTGGACTGGAGTTGGCCCCCAAAACGGTTTAGCCTGTTGGTTTCATTTCAAAACATTATAAATGTATTTTTCCACCAAATAATAATCATAATAATGATATTAATAAAAACAATAAGGGACATTTAAATTCATAAAAGCTACCAAAGCTTGTTGCTAGCTAACGTTAGCTGATGTTATCAGAATTGTGTATTAAATCAACAGAGCTAACTGTTTTTAGCCTGTTTGTGTCTTTTCAAAATGTTATAAATCTATTTTTCTAGATAGTAATAATAATAATAACAATAATAAGGGACATATAAATTAATAAAAGCTACCAAAGAATGTTGCTAGCTAACGTTAGCTGATGTTACCAGAATTGTACATTAAATTAACAGAGCTAACGGTCGCTAATGTTGCTCATCTAAAGTTTAGATTTGATAATACATTGAAAAGTCGACCTGCTAATAGATTAGCTTCAGCGGCTAGCCACCATTAGAAACGTTAACTCGTCTATTTAAATCCAGCAACTGGCCCCACCCCCGGTAAACGATAAAAGTGATGAACGCCATTCTGTCGTTTGACACTTTAACGTAATAAAAATGGAGCGACGCCGCCTTAACGTCAAACACATCGGTCAAACCAGGAGTAAAGGTCAGCGCGGACTCATCCCCATTCCTCATCCTCATTCCTCATCATCCTCAGTCGTCGCTAACCGCCTCCTCCTGAGGAAGCAGGGCGTTCCGATCGGGAGGCGTCGCAGGCATCCGCCTCGATTTAGCGTTAGTTCAACACCCCAGGAGCAATTAGTCGAATGATTTCACAAAGTCACGCCGGCCTCGTTGGCGAGGGTCAAACATGGCCGACCCTGTTGATGGCGGCGGATGGCGTCTCGTCGCCTCCTGCTGTGAGACAGACGGGTGTGAAGTGGCTGTTACATCATCTTACTCTCGCAGCCTGTCTGCCCTTCTAGTGCATCACGTTTCCCAGCATGCCATCAAACCCCGCCCCCCCGAAGCGGATGTAAACCTGTTGCATCACTGACGGAGAACCCGGGCTGGTAGAGTCTGGACCCTCAGGGTCTCCCAGAACCCAAACTTGTTGATGGATCCACAAAGACCTCAGAACGTCTGGGTTCTCATGAGGATGAGATCGTTTCTCATGACGACAACATTCTCTCCCAGTCCAGGATCTGAAAAGCAAATTATTTCATCAGCAATAACTTGTACTTTTTAAAACCACCTGGTTGTCATAATTGAGATTTTCCTACATTTGTTTGAGGTTTTTCTCATAATGAGATTGTGATCTCCTTCATTTAGTTGCGGTGATGAGAGTTTCTCCAACAATGTGATTCTCATGAAGACAGGATCATCATGAGAACATCATGAGATCATTAGGAGATTGCCATGAGATAATTATGAGAATCAGGAGATGATGATGAGAATAATCTCTCATAGTCGAGATCCGATCTCATCATCAGATCATTTTTCAGTGACCTGATTGTTTCTAATCTCATTATCATGAAATTATCATCGCCATGAGAACTCATCTGAGTTGGGAGATGAGGATCTTTTACTTCCTTCTCATCCCAAGCGTTGTGTGTGGAACCTGAAACACTCTCATCTGACAGGAGGCGGGGTTTAAGTTAATTTTCAGATATGAGACATGATAAATTTTCCATTTAAGGCCTAGAAAATGTAAAAATATTTGTTGTAAATGACATCAAAGCCATAAATAAAATATTTTTACTACACCCGTCCTCTGCAGTGTTTGCTGTGGCACGCACCGGCATCAGGCCTGTTGCTTAGTAACCACACCGCCAGTGTCGGAACCGTTGTCCTCTAACCAAAATAACGGAGGGAGGGTTCGTTCTGTCGAGTGAAAGCACCGACTCCCACTCACGTCGCCGCCGCCGAGGCAAACAACCGGCTGCGAGCACAACGCTGCTGTTGTTGGGAGTCTGTCTCCGGTGGCAGTCGTCCCTGTTTCTGCAGCGTTTCCATGACAACAAGAAGTCTAAAAAAGTTTGGACATTACGTCCAATTAAAAAAAAAAAAAAAGTCTGACTTCAACATGCGATGCGTGATTGGATTTAATCGATGTCACGTTCGTTATCGCCTCCAAAGACGTGGTGTGTTGTGTTTGAAAAGCTGATTTTAGCAGTTTTAGCATAAACCATGCTAGCTGAAGCTAACCTGTCACTTCCTGGTTGCGCAGCTCCACAGGCGGATCTACCAGATGCAGGTGATGGTCCCGCCGATGGGTCCCAACAGCTTCAACTACTCCTTCTCATACCTCTGTCTTCCTGACGACAAGAACGTCTGCATCATCGATGACATCATCCGCGCCATGGAGGAGATCCAGCTGGCCCGCGCCTTCAACCGGTCCGTCCCCGTCCTGCGGTACCCCATCACGCAGCTGGCGGACGGGCGGCAGGCGTACATCGGCCACCAGCTGGGCGGCGTCCAGAGCTGGGGCTCCAGCAGGGCGGTGATGGGCGCCAGAGGGGAGGGCGTACGTTCCGCCCGGGCGCTGCAGCTCACCTACTACCTCCAAGCCCGCGGCGGGCTGATGGACCAAGTGGCCAACCAATGGGAGAAGGCCTTCTGTGCAGAGTTGCAGCACTTTGCGGCATTGCACCCTAAACTGGGGCTGTACCCTTCCACTTCGTCTTCTCTGAGGACCGACTTCCAGTTCTCCTCGGTGTTGGCACACCGCCCCCTGCTGGCCAGCCTCGGGGTGTGCGGCGTGTTGGCGGTCCTCTGCTGCTCCATGAGGGACTGCGTGAGGTCCAAACCCTGGCTGGGGCTGCTGGCGCTCCTGTCCATCACACTGTCGGGCCTCACCGCCGCCGGCATCCTCAACCTGACCGGCGCCACCTACAACTCCACGTACCTGGGCATCCCGTTTGTCATGCTGGGTAGGTGTGCAGCTCAACGCGCCGCAGATGTTTGTCAGGAAGTAGTCTAGACCTTTTTAGAGGGGGTTGAGTCCAGATTGGGCTACAGGTCGTCCTCAACAGGAGAGCATTCGGAGATACAAACAAACACTCTTCACCACTTCCGACTACTGCAGTTCCCTTTTCTGCCACAACCCCCGCGGGGGCAGCACCGCTGTGTTCATGCAGCTCCAACACTTGTCTCCCTTTCTTGTTAGTTGTTGTCTCTGTTAGCATCTCAGAGCGTTAGGCTTCCTGTCTTGGAAACTTTGGTGTTTATCATGGATAATAGTGGCAGTGGTGACAATCTCTCTGATGACATCTCTCTGTCCAATGATAGCCCCGAGGGAATAGAAC
The DNA here is from genome assembly GCA_013358685.1 of Antennarius maculatus. Classification (NCBI taxonomy): domain Eukaryota; kingdom Metazoa; phylum Chordata; class Actinopteri; order Lophiiformes; family Antennariidae; genus Antennarius; species Antennarius maculatus. The sequence goes on from CM023624.1 coordinate 959,406, forward strand.
TTTAGTATTTAGAGTCGTAATGACATTTAAATGATTGGATGGAGATTAGAGATTGAAATTTAATAAAGAGTTACGAACGATTTAACTTATGAACAACCTCTAGGAACTGATTGTGTTTGTAAGTTGAGGACTACTTGTATCTGGAAGATTGAGCAGGAATTAACTGACAATCAGGGGAGAAAACTGGTCTGGAGCTCGTTGGTGTTCGTCCCAGATTGTCCAGATTTAAACGTCCCAAACTGCTCATAGATAATTCAAACCCGACAAAACTTCTCAGAAACTTTCCTTCGCCTGAGATCCCATCAGCCAATGAGAGCGACGGCAGCTACAGCTAACGCTAAACGATCGATGGCCGACTTTGAAACTTCGACTCGTTTCCTCAGGAAGTTGAACTTCTTCCGTCTCGTGAGGCGACGCGTTCACGGCTTCCTCCGACACGAAGATCTGATTGAAACCCCCCCCGGCGCCCCGTGATGAGACGTTTTTAATCTGGCAGCTGATTGGACGTCTGAGACTCGAGGGAAGAGAATCTGTGAGATTCTTGTTCGTGTGACAGAACCTGATTTTATCATCGAGGGGCCGACATCCGTCTTGGCGCCGATGGATCGGCTGTGAACTTGGCTGTCCTTGTTTCGCCGTCTCCTCCGACTCAAAATCAGCATCGATTAGCACCAATGCTAACGTCAAATGCTAATTCTTTATGAATACAAGACCAAAATGTTCTTTTAATGAACTTTTTCAAATTGAATTCTGTGATTGCACACCTTTATATTTCACGTGTGAATCTACGTGTGTGACGGCGGCGTGCTAACGGAGCGCTAACGGAGGAGCTGCACGTGTGGCCCAGACCATAATTAGTGATGAAGAGAAGGAGGAGGAGGGAAGCTGCTGGTGGTCTGAAAATAACCAAGGAGGGCAGAGGAGACGAGGGGTGGGGGGTCACGCCGAGGGTTGAGTGAAGGGTCGTACGACAGGAAGTGAAACGTCGGACAAACGTTTGATCTTCGTCTTCATCGATCCAACGTCGACTCTGAATCCTCATCGCTGGCGGAACCCGAGCGTTTGCGACGCGGCGCGTTCCAACAGTTTCCGCTCCCCCTCCCCCCCACTCTAGAACCGGAGGCGTGAACGCGTGAAACGTGTCACGCGTGTGAAAAACGTCTTTTCGCTGCTCTCTGCACCTTTTTTTTTGGCGCCGCCGCTCGTCACGGGTCTGCAGCCCCTCTGGGGGGGGGGGGGGTGTCTGGACGTCGCGCCTCTGTTGGGGTGTTAATCGAGGTGGCGGCGGCGGTGGGTGGTGGTGGTAGGGGGAGGGGGAGCTAACCGTTGCCATGGCAACCGCAGGACAGGAGCAACAAAATGTGCGCGCCGCCCCGTGATGGATCGGTAAACGCGGACGTAGCATTAGCGTTCGTACCTGCTTGTGGCCCCGCCCACCTGACGAATAAAACCCAACTCACTTTGAGGATTTAACCCTCCAGCTGCCGAACACTCTTCACGCCCAATCGGTCGCCGACTTCGTCGATTAGCGTCGATCGCACGTCAAATGGCGTCTCGAGGGAAGCTAACGCTTTCGCCATTAAGCTAGTTCTGACGTGACGTGATTTTGTTTGTTGCTAACAGCTAGCAGCATGATCGCGTGATTTAAAAAATGACCTTCTGTGTCTCCGTATCCCATCAGGCCACGGGCTCTTCGGCTCCTTCGAGATGCTGTCGTCGTGGCGACGGACCCGTGAGGACCAGCACGTGAAGGAGCGCGTGGCGAGCGTCTTCGAGGACGTCATGCTGCGCTTCTCCGGCTCCACCCTCCTCCACCTGCTGACGCTGGGCTTAGCCGCCTCGCCGCTCACCAACATGGAGGCGGTGCGGCTGTTCTGCCGCACGGCGGCGTTGGCGGTCGCCGTGGGTTACGTGTACACGCTGTCCTTCTACAGCTCCTGCCTGGTGTTCACCGGTTACCTGGAGACCGGCTACCGACACGGCTGCTTCTGCCGCCGCGTCCCCAAACCGGACCGGCTGGATTCCAAACCCGCCTGGTACCGCTGCCTCATGCACACCCGCTACCAGGACGAGACCGCCCACACGCCGCACGCCGTCGCTCACACGCCCACCAATCCCAACCTGACGCTCACGCGCGCCGCCATCAACCCCGCCGCCTTACACGGACACGCGCACGCGGCTAACTCCACCCACACGCATTCCGACCCCCATCCTCAGGACTCCCACCTCCTGCTGGGGTGCGTGAGGCGTTGCTATGGTGACTGGATCACTAATACATACGTGAAGCCCTTCGTGGTTCTGCTGTACCTGGTTTACATCTCCTTCGGACTGATGGGCTTCCTGCAGGTGAGGCCTTTACTTCCTGTTCACCGTTACAGCGGTACCTCTACTTACAGATTAACTGGTTCCGGAAGAAAAAATGCATAAAAATGCATCTAAACATGTAACAAATACATGTTATAATTAGATTATTACACAATAAATGAGAGTTGTGCGTAACGTAAAAAACAAAGAATAGAGTAAAGAATAAAATGATGGTCATTAACCTTTTAACTGCTGTCCTCATTGTTTTTTCCCTCTTTGGTTCATGCGCTCCTGCCTCACCATGAACAACAGAGTGAATTCCAGTCCTCCTTCTGAACTTCTCCAACCACCCACGCCATGCCTTAAACTCCTTAAACTTCCTTTAGTTTTAATAACGTGGTGATTGTAGATGCATTACGGCCATATTCTTTGGAGAGATCAACCAAACGCATCCCTTTTTCATGCTTTTCTATCATCTCTTGTTTTGTTTGTACGGACAAAAAAACTCTTTTCTCCGTCTTTTCTTTTCCTCTTTTCTCCGTCACTTTCTTGGGGTCCATAGTGAATACTCTAAAAGTTAATATATTTACGTAAAACTATCAGAACACATCATGGGTCGAGGGCCGAATGACGAGGACGCTGCATAGACACCTATCTAGCTCCACACAGAGGTCCCTCTTAGCCAATGGGATGCCAGGATGCTGGGTAATAGCCAATGGCAGAGCAGCTATTAGAATGTTGCGTTCAGGACCCTGTGGGAGCTGTGAGTATCAGCCCATACTGTATTTTTACCTTTCGTAACTAGAGGTAATATTTTCCTGTTGAGGCGTTTCGTAAGTAGCGACATTCGTACCGCTGTACTTCCTGTTTTGACATTTCCCTCTGTTTCCGACAGGTAACCCAAGGTTCTGACCCAAGTGCGCTTGTTGCCATGGATACAGCCACGGTATTATACACCCGTGCCCAACAGCGCTACTTCAGCTCGTACTCCCCCGTCATCGGGTTCTACATCTATGAGAGCGCCCCCTACTGGAACACGTCGGTGCAGCGAGACCTCCTAGAATACGCCAAAGGCTTCCAGCGAATCAGCTGGCTGGAGGCGTACCTGAACTACCTGTCGGATCGCAACCAGTCCACCAGCCAACCGCGGGAGAACTTCACCCGCACGCTCCGCCACGCCTTCCTGCGCGAGCCGCGCTTCACCCACTTCGCCGACGACATCATCTTCGCCGAACGCGGCCAGGGGGAGGAGCCAGACGTGGCGGCGTCGCGCATCTTCCTGGTTGCCAAGACGACGGAGAACAAGCGAGAGGAGATGTCGGTGCTGCTGGACACGCTGCGGCGCCTGTCGCTGACGTCGCGCGTCCGCTTCCTGATCTTCAACCCGTCGTTCGTCTACCTGGACCGCTACGCGGCGGCGGTCAGCTCGCCGCTCAGACACTCGCTGCTGGCGGCGCTCTTCCTGTTGGGGCTGTCGTCGCTGGCGGCGGTGGAGCCACTGGTGTCGGTGTGGCTCGGCCTCACGCTGGCGTCAGTGCAGTTCGGCGTGCTGGGCTTCATGACGCTGTGGGGGGTGGAGCTTGACTGCGTGTCCGTGTTGTGTCTGATCGCCGCCCTGGGGCATTCGGCGGACTGCAGCGGGCCCCTCCTCTGCGGGTTCGCCTCGGGGCGGGGCGACAGCAGGACTCGCTGGGTGCGGGCGGCGCTGGAGCGACACGGCGTCCCGTCGCTGCAGACGCTCGTCTGTTTCGCCGCCGCTCTGGCGCCGCTGGGGTGGGTGCGCTCCAACCTCACCCGCACGCTGTTCCGCTGCCTCACCCTCACGGCCGCCTGCTCCGCCCTGCACACCCTCGCCTTCCTGCCCACCCTCCTCACCTTCCTGCCCCCTTCCAAGAGCCGGGGGCGCCGGCAGGAAGGGGAGGGGCAGATACAGGAAGTGGAGTGCGTGGAAATGAACGATAGCACCCGAGTGGTCGACCAGATCACCACCGTCTGAGTGGACGCCACGCCCCTCCCCTCCCCTCCCTCGAGCCAAAAGGAAGCCCCGCCTTAGCCCCGCCTCTGAAACCGGCTTCAGATCCAATCACGTCGCTCGGCTCACGCTATTCGTTCGCACAAGATAACGCTGTGATGTCATCTGTTTCCACATTGATGCTGGGCAAATAAAGTCAAAACCAGAAAACACGGCGTTGAACGCTTTCGGTTGTGTTTTTATTTCCAATCGCGTCGCTAAAGATCGATAGATTATTGATCGGAGAACCCATCACCACAGTGGCCGTGTTGTTCTGAGGTCGTCCAGTTTTACCGCGGCCTCAAACGCACCACGAGGATGAAGAGACGACTTCTTTCCACCTATGGAGGAAAGATGATGCTAAGGATGCTCCGCCCCAAAGGGGCGGGGCCACCTCTGCGTTTTAAAACTAAATAAAGGAATCCCACGAGACGGAGAAAAGTCCGCTTTTAGACGTGATGGGTTTTCAGTTTGAATAATTTATCGAGGCTGCAAAAAACAGCAGGAAGAAACGTCTCCAGATGGAATATCTGTCTGTTCAAGCCTCAAAATGGAAATTTATGATTCTGTAAAATCTATTATTGATCAGCTGATCGGGTTTGGTTCTGAGCTGCTTCTGGGTAAGCAGGGTTTTTAAAAAGTAGATTTAAATTGTGAACACCATAAATATTTCTTTTGGGGGGAGTCGGCATAACACACACACACACACACACACACACACACACACACACACACACACACACACACACACACACTCTCTAATAACTTGTGTCATCTGCATAGAAATTGACTCAATTTTTACTGGAAATCAGTCTAAGTTTGTATTTTTATGAAATGTATGAATCTTTGGAGGTTCTAATTGGTCCATCTTCCGTCCACTCAGTGCCGGGTTACTTCCTCTGCGACCTGAAGGCCGTCTTAAAACCAAACAGGAAGTCGTCATCCTGGTGAGGGACGTTGTTTGCTTGTTTGTTATAAATATCGACAAAAAAACCCGATGGAGTAGAAGTTAGAAGTTAAATCTGGGTGGAAAATAGACGCAGGAATTTTTTATATTCTTCACTGCAAGATGTTGTTTTGACATTTTTCTCGATATCTTGGCAACTTTTTTAACGTACCTGATCAATAAACGTTAAATAAACGTCTCATTTAGAAATACAGGCGCCACAAATTTACCCAAAGTTCCGTCTGAAAGGTGAACGCCATATAAAACGGTTGCCTCAAAAGGCCTCCATCACTGCATCGACGCCCGTCTCTTCTTCTGTCACTCAGGTGTCAAATGCATTTGGTTGCCACGGTGACGGCGATGGAGCGGCACACGAAGCGAGAGGCTTTATGGATTTCTGTCAGGATGAGCGACACCTTGGGGTCAGTCTGTCCCAGAATCCTTTTAGCACCCCATGAACAACACAACACAGGACAAAGTGTGTTGTTCAGCTGGCCTCTGAAGTGTGCCCGCCCCCTGCAGGTCGTCCAGGTGAACTGCATGGCAAACAACCACTCACACCTGTGTTTCATTTGGAGGCAATAAACCATCAAAGCTGCTTGTTTCTGGAGGTGGGAGGAAGTTGGAGAACCTGGAGAGAACCCACGCAGACACGGGGAGAACAGACAAACTCCACACAGACAGGAATCAAACACACAACCTTCTTGCTGCAAGGCAAAAGTGCCACCCACTGAGCAAAGTCTTACCGAGTCAGTCGGTACCGAGTAGCACAGAAAGAATCCTGAAACTTCCATTATTTCTGATTTACGGTCCGTGAAAACATTTCCTGGACCAAAAAAAATAGGAGAAAACTGATTTGAAGACATAAAAACAGGCCAGAATTTCCTGATTCTCTCCTTCAGGTTTGGATCTTTGTGAGGATGCGGCGCCCTCCAGTGGCCTCTGGGTGAGGTGCACCTCCACGTCCTCCCTGGGTGACGACCGTCTGGATGGAGGCCACCTGACCTAGTCTGATGAGCATCAGGTTGGTCTGACTGAATCTGAGTAAAGTTTATTTAATACAGGTAATCCTCAACATACAAACACAACCGGTTCCTCAAGGTTGTTCACAGCTGAATTGTTCAGAAGTCATTTATTACATTTTAATCTTCATTTGAGGTCATTTAAATGTCATTACTACTGTAAATACTAAAGTAATGTCATTACTACTGTTAGTATTAAAGTAATGTCATTACTACTGTAAATACTAAAGTAATGTCATTACTACTGTTAGTATTAAAGTAATGTCATTACTACTGTAAATACTAAAGTAATGTCATTACTACTGTTAGTATTAAAGTAATGTCATTACTACTGTAAATACTAAAGTAATGTCATTACTACTGTAAATACTAAAGTAATGTCATTACAATAAATCCTAAATGAGGTGGAATCGCGAGTGTATACAGTGAGCATTTTACCTGTCGATCCACATCGGGGGGGTGGTTATAGTTTTTGCTGCAGACACCTGTGCATTTGTGCACAGACCGTTCGCCATCAGGAGGGGCCCACCGATGGCGTCCAGCACCCGACTGTGATCAGCGAGAGACGGTCCTGTTTGCTTGAGATCGACACAAACCCAACCAGACTGGTTGTTTGAACCTCATTTGCTAAACCAGGGCTAATGCTAACATGCTGTAGGTGACAAACTCACTTCCTCTATAGCAGGTATTACTACTTCCTGTTCCTGTATCTTTGGCTTTCACGTCTGACGTCTTCGTGGTTTACGGGAAGCTGAAGAGTCACATGATCATTCAACTTCCTGTTTTGTACCAAGGTAATATAAATGAAGCTAAAAACAACACTTTTGTTTGTGTTCCTGTTTATCCTCCCAGAATGGGGTGTAAACATCATTTTCTGCTTTTTCAGGTTTTTAGAAATTGTCATGAAGATTTATATTTCGCGTTTCCGTGGCAACAACTGATCAGACTTGGCCTGAAAGGAGTTTGAGATGAGTTTCCAGAGCGGGGAGTGTTTTATAAATCTGTGTTCTAACCTTCTTTTCACTCAGTATGAACGACTTTTTCCACTTTTCCTCATCATGACTCTTTATTTCAAGCCGACTGAACTAAAAAGAACTTCTGTTCATGCAGAGACACTTGTTTTGATTTTCCGCTGGCGGGTGGATTTATCTTTTCAAGGCTCGATTAAGACTGATTTAAAAGTTCTTGAACGGCTATTTCTCTGATTTGTGTTTGTCGGCGCTCTGCTGAAATATTCCACCTAATTATAGGTAAATAAAAGTCTATTTCAAGATGAAGCTGCATATTTCGAGCTCTTTAAATATGAAAATCACAAACACCTGTGAGATAATCCCACTGTTTACTCAGCTTCCTGATCTGGAACGCTGACAGATTATCTCTGAAAATTGTTCATTAAAATTGATCTTTAACTAAATCTAGTGACAAATTGGATCAAAAACAAAAATTTTGAAGAAATAGAAGAAGAAGGGGAAGAAGAAGAAACGTTTATTATTCCTTTGGGAAACTTTTTTCTTTTTTTTTTTGCTTCAAGATTTCAGAATTCCTCGCGGTAGATCCAGCCTGAACCAATCACTATTGATCCTGTATTGATAATAAATTAGTGATTGAAATCTTTCCACTGTGTCTCCAGCAGAGGGCAGCACAGACCCACCAAACCAGTCCTCCCATCACAGCAGCTCTTACTGGGAGAGGAGACGCGCACCGCTGATTGCTGGTTCATCCATGACCCCCCCCCGTAAACATGTAAACATCAGGATAAAGTGTCTGCTTCCTCTCTCTGATCTGCAGTTTGTAGATTTTCTTGAATCAGCCGACGGGGATGTTTTTCCTCGTCTGGAGCTTTAATTAAATTTGAAGGTTAACTTTTAGTGCAGCTTTATGCCCCCCCCCACCCCCAATGACGGGGAGGTGGAGGGCGGCAGAGAGATGCATCAAAATCGATTAACATTTCATTTAGAAATAGGAGTTTTATGACTCATCTCCGAGCCTGACAATGGCACATAAATACACCCCCCCTCTCCTAAAGTTAATTAATAAAGAGTCTGACCCCCCCCCCCCACACACACACATTGTACTGGCATATTGCGCTCTTTTCTAGCAGGCCATTAATATTTAATACAGGTCGAATAAAAGGCCTCACGCTTCCCGGGTGGGGGGCAAAATGACACCCGTCAACCGGTTACATAGAAGCACCGGAAGGCGTTCATGCCGGTTGAGTAACATCAGTGAGGGTAGAGTCACGTGATTCCTCATCATTATTACTGCAAAAGCAAATCCACGATTTACAATCTGAAATATCTGACTAATAATAATATACGGTGTGTATATATATATATAATTAGATCATTAATTGATTTGTCAGTTAATTCAATAAGTTAAATTAATAATTAGTTAAAAACGTTTTAGTGACCCTTTAAATGCAGACAAATAAAAGTCCGGCTACAATAAATAGTGTTACTTCCCCTTTAAGAGCGTCTACGTATCTACGTCACCGGTCGGCTGTCAGTCTGATCGGAGCGGAATTTATAGTAAAGAAATTAAAAGAGTTGATCTGAAACCTATAAAAAAATATTAACCTGCTGAAGGAGTCACACGGACCACAAGAAACTGAAACTCAACGGCTTCAGGTGAGTTTTTACTCGTTTGGTTGAAACTTTGCTCGTGAAACACTTTAATCTTGATGTTAGCGCTTTAATTAATGGATGCTAGCGCAGAACCGGCGCAGCTAATGCTAAGACCCACAGACGCCATTAATTGTTCAGAAGTTTATATTTTATTTTTTGTTGACAATGGGCCGTGTTTTTATTAAATGTGGAAACGGAGAGTGACGTAGCTTCAGGCTGTTTTAGGTTTTTATGAATGACGCAGTTGCTCTCCCGCCATTTTTGGGCGTGGCACACCGACGTAGCACTTGAAGGAAAGGGGGCTAATGTTGCTAATGCTAAAGTAACTGCGTAGTGAAGATCCTAAACGCCGTTTATTGTTTATAAGTTGATGTTTTTTGTTTGTTGAGAAAGCGCTGAGTGATTATAATTATCTTTCGTGGAGAAATAATGAAATAATGAGTTTTGTGACATGAAAAAATAAGCGGAGATGACGTAGCTTCTACTTCCTGTAGAAGCATTTCCTCCAGAAATGTCCGCCGCCGTTTTGGGTGTGGCTGAACATCACAACTGTAATGTTATTGTTAATGATGAGAGAGAATATAAGGTCTTATCGAGTTGATTTATATGGAGAGAATAATTACTTTTATATTTTAAATTTATTTTCATGACCTGTTTTGTAGGTAGAATCTCTCCATAGTGTGAGTGTAATGACGCATACTATGGGAGGGAAAGACAGCAATTTGATCAATGTTCAAACATTATTAGTAGTAAACTTACTGAGAAAAATTCAATCAGCACAGGAGTAAAAGATGAATAAAAGGAGCTCCATCTTTGTTTCCGTGTCCATAAATCAGGTTTATTTAATGGACACAGCAGATATTTGGAGATTTTGAAGAGGATATTGATCTTTATTTAATCTTCACCAGGTTTTAATGTAGGAGCGCTCGTCTCGTCTGTATAAACAAAAGCGTGATCAATAACTCTCCCTGTCATGGTCTCCTCTGGGATCAATGGGACAAACTGATCAGCGTTGATTGAAGGAAGTCACTGAATCAGCAGGATGTGGGTTCAAACGGGGGGGGGGGGTTTAAAACTGCTTGTTCTCCAGGTATTGAGTTTAGAGGTGAGGAAGAGGAGGGTCACTGAGACCCCATTTAGAGGAGGTCTGGACCACAGAAGATCAGTGTTGAAATAAAACCAACACCAGGCGTCTAATGTGGATGCTTCTGCAAAAAAAAAGAAAAAGACATTAATGCAGTGACATCATGATGGCGCAAAACGGAAGCGTCGTATATTTTACTTCAGTGTAGAAGCAGCTGATGAAGCATCTGAAGTTTAACATCTAATTAATCCTCGTCTTAGTTCACAAAGACTGTCTGTGTCTTTGAGGACATTAAATGTCCACTCCATAAAATGTTTATTAGTTTCCAGTTTGACTGAGATAAGGTGTAATTAGGGCCGGCCATAACTGCTGAATCAGGATTTATTTCCAGTATTTTAACCTGTTAATTCCCAGCTGTGTACATAATTATCAAGTTATGTAAAAAAGCAATTTTTCCGGCGTGGGATGGATCAAGATTGATTGTTTTTTCCATATTATGTTTACATTATTCGTCAAATATGATTTATTTAATTCTCAGTTACTTTATGTTATCAGAATCAGTCTGCCAACCAATACATTTATTTGTCCTTCTTGCTGACTGTGGAAAATTAGGTTCTACAGTTAGAAACAAATCCTAAATTATGGAAAATCTATTAAATATCGCACTGTGGTCTAGTCTCTTCCCACCTTCATCATTTTTATAATCAGTTTAGTTTTTTTTACTGTTTCTACTTCTCAGCGCTCAAATTAAAGCCGTATCTGATTCAGACGAGATGTAATCAATGAAATTCAGAAAAATGACCAGAAATATTGGTTGTGTCTCCACCAGATCGACTGAAATGTTAATAACTGACGTCTCAGAAAAGACTAAATATCAACACTTTGGTCTAAAATCTTGACTAATGGGATGAAATGAAAAAGTATCTTTAGTAACGTCGGTGTCTTAGTAACATCGTTGAAGACTAATGGTTCACACTGACGTTTAGATGGAACCCAAACATTTTTGTCGTTAATGGAGATATTTTTAGGGTGTCTGGTTTCCTGACGGCTGATCTGGAGTCGGTGTTACGCCGTCGGTGCTTCTGTTGGCGTCCCGTTGAGACGAACCTTTCGACTGCTGGCAGGTTGAGGAGACATTTTAAATGCAGATTAAAACCACGCTGGCAGTTTGTGCAATAATCAGTCAAACATATCTGTGTGATGCAAGCGTCCACCAACACGACCGTTTACTGTGGTGGGAGGGGGCGCTCCAGGCTGAATGCGCCTGTAAACACAACCGGTGGGGGGCCAAGTGTTGTTTGGCGCAGAAGCTGCAAAGGAAGTGTTTAAACTGGATCCATTTAAATATCCACTGGCTTCATTATCGGTGTTGCTGCTTGACTTTGAGGAGGCGTGAAGAATCGTCCTGCTTTTGTTCTGTGACATTGCAGTCGATATTGGAACCCTTTAAAAATAAACCCCACAGCGGCATATTTACATCAGAGAATCCTGAGAACATTGTTTGAATCAGACTGTAAGGGAAGAATTCGGTAAAAAGTGCTGTTAAAACGGATAAATGAGGACCCACAGACATCTGTCAGAGGTGTTTATTGTTGTCTACCCATGACGGTACAGTTGTTTAGTCAGAAATTACTATTTCCGTGCTCCCGGAATGCCATTGTGTCAACAAAATTCAAGAAGAGTTGATTTTTCGATTAAAATGTAAAAAACAAAATGGCTAAAATGCTTTTTGGATGAAAATCATTGGATAATGGAAACACAACATGGATTTGAGAAGAATCAATGACATTTTAGTTGAACTCGACCTTGTCATTGCTATGCTAATCTATCCAGACGACTAGCATAGCAACACTGACCTCATCCAGTGGACTCGGTTCAAGTATTCAAGGTGGGATACGAGTTTTCAACGTCTTTCCAAACGAATCGTGGATGCTCTGGTGTGGAGGTGGCTTGTTTTCTCTATTTTTTTAATATAATTTTAGTAATTACACTTGAAAATCTCTAAAGTTGAAAATTCCTTTGGCAATGTTTGGATTTGCTTCACCAAAAATGTCCAACTTCCACAGACACATAACCTTAAGTTAAGCCTGCACTTCATTTCCCTGTGTGTGACGGTAAACACTTTTACGTGAATAAACCTTTAAAACGTCACCCTGTTGCTGAATGTTTCTGCATTCGGTTAAAAAAACCCCAACAAAACTCATGATGCCATTCTGCATATGTCCTTTTTTTTTTCCTGATGGATCAACCTGAGCCGCATCCTGTCACTCCTGACATCTCAGTCCTGATATGAAGGCTTATAAATATTTGACCTTCTCCGGACCGCCGGTGAGCTCTCTCAGGAAAAACGAGAAGGTCATTCCGGAACGGAGTTGACGACTTCTCAGCAAATGAATGTGATTAAAACTGAGTTGTCCCACAAGCAAATGTCTCAAGGTGACTCCAAATGCGTGCGATAACACATAATGAGCTGGGGTTTGATGCCAGCTGTAAATCTGGGGTGGGTGATTTATTTCCATATTTCATATTAGCGAGGAAACGTATTGTACCTGAGGGGCGTGGGAAAATTAACCCATTTATATAATGAGATAATTGGAAGCTTTCAAAATGTTCCACTCCAATTTGAAGCTGATTGAAAGTCAAATCAGTTCAATATTTCACAATAATTGCGTGTTTTCCAAGAAGTGAAACTTGGATGCTGCAGGAAGTGGGCGTGGGTAAAGATGCTGATTTCATATGTACATGGAGGAAGAAAACAACAGATTGATTATAAGATGTTGTCCACCACTGCCGCTGAAGGCGTTTCCTCCAGCAGTTGGTTGCCATTGTTAACCGTGAGCATCGTAATGAAATAAACACTTGTTTTGTTGAATTACTCAGATTATATCGGAGGTAATCTGTGTCTGTAAGGATGTCTTAAATCTTCCGATTAAAAGAATCAACGCTGTTTGGATTTATAGTTACTACAAAACACAGAAAAGGGCAGCAAATAATCCTCACCTGATGTCTGAGAAACTTTTAATGAACGCTAAGTGCAGTCGTGAATATAGAATTAGCTGCTGCTCTATTGGTGCACAGCTTCCAATTAATGATGTTTCTTTGATTGACTCTTTGGGGGGGTGACAGTAAAGGTGTCATTACGTGGGAAGCCGTCCGCTGTGATCCTTTGTTCCAGCGTTAGCAGCAGGTTGTACAGTAAGTCACTCGGTTCCGCCTCGAAGCCTCCGTGTCACGCGGAGCGAATTCATCCTGACAGAAGTGGTTCTAATGACGGCGTTGTCTTTCTAAAAGAGGAGACAAACGAGACGAGGTTTTATCGGCCTGTCAGTGTCGGGCTTGTTCAGGTGAACTTTCAGGTCTTTCTCTTCTTGCAGTTCCCCGAAAGAGAAATTATTCCTTGAAATACAATGAAACATCATCAGCGTAGCAGCAATTCAAGTCAGGTACGAAATCAACGAAGAAGAAAAAAGAATGATTTTTAAAATCGCCTCTGTCTTCATGCTCACCTGGTTAGCGCTGCATTAGCTTCTTCCTGTTTACCAGCTACTGGACTTCATAAGCTCCTCCTTATGTCACCTAATCGAGCCATATTTGATGCTGTAAATGTGGATTTTTTTGTGGATTTATCGAGGTGCCTGAACAGACGTGGGTCTTGTGTTTAATTGGAATAAATGAACTTCAGATCTAATAGATGTTCGATATATTTCACATGTCAGATGAAGCCAACGTGGCTTCTAAACTGATGTTACAGTTAATTTATTGGACGGAAAATCAAACTAATGATCCCTCTAACTGGTGTCAAACATACGACTGTGTTAGAAATAGATTTTAAATTAAAGTTACCACTTCCTGAAGCGCCGGCTGACCCATTATTCACCAGTTCAGCTTTGCGAGTGTCTGGTTCAACACGCTGTGAATATTGCCGGTGTCCTTTGTGCTCCGTGAACAGAGAGGCTGGCGCCAGGGGCCCCCGGTGCACCTGACTCCACACCCTCAGGGACCTCATTAAAAGTGAAGACTTGGGCTGCCTCTTTGTGTTAGAGATGAAACGTGGAGTCAAACGCGGAGTGGAGTCACACGTAGAAAGACCGATGGTCCATTAATGTCTGTCCGTGTTTATTTACAAGGAAACCGAGGTCAGCAGATCGAGGCTTCAACTCTGGTCACTCCGCTTGAAGCTTTTTCACACTTGAGGAGCAGTCGGATCACATTTGATGCTTCTTGGCAGGAAATCCTGCAGGAAACCCAGCTGCTAAGATAAAGAAGTATCACGATAAACCAGTCACTACTGCTGATCGGACACAAAATCACTGTTCTGGGGGTTTTTACATGTGGTCAAGGAACAGTTTATTATGATAAGTCCATCTCATCACCTGATTTTGGTGCTTGTTACATCCAGCGAAGCAGTGATGGATGGTCAGTGTTTGTGTGTTGGTCCATCTGTCTGTCCATCCGTCCGTCCACCAAATGTCATCACAACCATTGTAGATAGATGAAATAAAAAGCACATTACAAAGGAAATAAAAATGATATGGTCAAAGTCAAATTTAAATTTTTGAACTCATCACAGATGAGGTAGGCAGTCACATGATACCGTACGCGCATTCTATTGGCTGACGGCATCCGGAAGTGTGCGACGTTCCGTGAGTCTTGGTCTTCCGTGAGACACAGAAGTGCTTTAAACAGTCTATGAGAGTGTTTTAAAGGTAACACAGGTAGAAGGTGGTTTAATATCAGTACGGCAGGGTCATAAACGTTTAAATTACCGTAAATAATAAAATAAATAGTTCGTCGCTCTATTGAGGAATTTGTTAATCGTGTGTGGTTCCTGGAGGAACTCCTCTTTAGGTACACATCTCTGAAACCTGATGAGATATAATCACAAAACAAAAAGCAACATTTTCAGGAAGCGAGAGGCACAAAAATGTGTAGGTCAGGGTAAAATGTTGGATTCAGGGCTGTCGTGGGATGTTACAGTCTCTGACTGCCTTGTTTTTTTTTGCAGTCACTGAGTTCATGAGCAACAAATTCTTCCCTCTGTTGTGACTCAAACCTGATCCACTCAGCGGGAATAAATAAGTTTGTTCTGCTTATTCCTGGTTTTTTTTTTTCTCGGTGAACAAGCCTCATTATTGGAGCCGCACTTGAGAACTCGTGGTAGTGGAACCAAATTAAAGCTTAAAAACCAGAATGAAGTCGTTTCAGCTGGTGAACGTAGCGTGTTCACGTGGGTTTTTTTTTCTTTTTATATCATTTAAATGTCGTCTGCAGTGTCTGAATGAAAACATACAAAACACACACATAGAGACATACGTTTGTCATCACATGGTCATGTTGAGAGCTGCTTCCTGCTGGTGTGAACACACACACACACACACACACACACACACACACACACCTTCCCTTCCCTCAGATCAACATCTTTATTTGTAGCTCGAATCCCCTTTGAGGTTTTCCAGCCATCGCTGTTTGTTCCAGGTTTTTAATATGCAGTGACGACACACGTTCCATTGATTAGACCCGACCGCCATCGTCTGTGCTATCTCTGTCGCCTGTTCAATAACAATGGAGCGTTTCAAAATGTGTTTCAAGGTCATCGCATGTGAACTTCAAAGTCTGTCTCCGTGGCTTTGATTTGGTGTGAGGTTACAACTGGAGATCTATACGGCCTCTGCCAGCACCGCGTCTGATCGCATCAACGCCGTCTGAAATATTTAAAAGCGTGTTCAAAGGCTGCGTCCGGCTTTCTTCTCCGGATCCTCCACCAGAGGTGTCCTTCCAGCGGAGGTGAACACACCTGCTCAGCGCCAGCGTGAAGTGGAACCACCGGTCGGAATGTAAACTATTCATTCACCGTCCTTCCTGTCGTGTTTTGGGACGCTTGTTCACTTCATTCCGCGGCCGTGACTCAAACGCTGCTGCAGCTGAAGGAATCTTTTAAAATCCTTCTCCTAATGACGTCTCTGTTAAAATTGTGTCTGAATCCAATTTGCAATTATTGTTGTAACCGATTGAAAATCGTCAAATCACAACTGACGGATTGGTCCACCCATCCAGCTGGATCTGCTTCAGAACTCAGTTTCATCGTCATCCATCAGGGCTTCATGCGTAACTGAGTCTGTCCAGATTTCACTTTAAAGTGTTCCATAAAACATCAGATTTAAATGTTTGGTGACGGAAATGAATCCATTAGTGTTTGTTGTTTAGCCCGATTAAGGCCTGTTTGACTGGGAAAATAGTCATGTGACCTCCAAGCTATTTTAATGCGTCCCGGTCTTTAAACTGTGCACCATGTATAGAGAGCATCATTTGTCAATATCTGCTTTAAAGACGGGGCTCAATCCTAATCAATCAGCCTGAACCATAAACAACAAATGGAACCGTTTTATTTTAAAAACAGATTCCCCTCAATAAAAATGCCCCTGAAGGTTTTAGCACCAGTGGGTTTTCATGTTGAGGAATGTTTCAAATGGTTGCGGTGGGAATAAAAATCCACTGAGTGTTCATAATGCACAGACTGCATCCTGCATATGCATAAACTGTGTGGGGGGGGTCGGCAGCGTGAAATCATTCTGCTTCCTCCAGATTGATGTCTGCTCATCGCTCAGGGGATGGAGTTGATTCTATTGCTGCAGCACTAAACGTGTAACTTTGTTCCCAGATGACGAACCTCCATCTGCATTTTACAGTGAAGTGTTCTAACTGGAGTGGTTACCTCCTCTATGCTGATTTAACACCTCCTGATGCGCGAATGGGAGCTGGAAACAGGAAACATTTTATTCATTTATTTATTTTTATATGTTTTGAAATTGCTTTCCTTTTTCTCGAAATGACAATTCACATTTTATCTTTGTGAAAACTGGGGAGTTTAGGGATGCAGTCAGAGGACATGAAGGTGACTGCGTTGACGAAGAAGAGACGACTGTTCAAACTGTAATTTCATTAATTTATTGGATGGGTTTCAATGTGTTCATATACATAAGTTATTGATAAGGAAAATCTAACTCAGGTAATTGTGTACAGGGTCCAAAACTAACACCCAACCAAACACCAATGTTGGGTGAAATTCCTGTTTGGGGGGCTAAACGACGTACGTAGCTGATCCACCAGCGTAAACCGAAAAGTCAAAGTTCATTTCCAACCCTGATTGTGTACAAAGTAATGAATAATTCTTCAGAAGCGTCAGGCTGAACTGTGTTGTTTTCGTGGAACGTCTCTCCCAACGAGTCAGAGTTAGTTTGACCCTGATCTTCATCACAAGGGCTGATTTTTCTCTTCATCCCTGTCCGTTTGCAGCTTCGGTCTGCTGCTGAAGAATGTTGGGTTGGTTCCAGTCCCAGAATTCATTGCAGCTGCTGAATGGAGGTGAATCCTCATTGAAACACCTGTAATCTGATAAATATGTTAAATAACTGGAAAAGAACAGAACGTAAACTCATCTAACAGCTCCTAGATTCTACAAATCTCCTTTTACACCCGACTGAATGATCTGAGTGTGGCTCTGATGACTTGAACCCTTTATTCTGAGTCTCCTGTCCCTCATCCCTTTTTCTTTTTCTCCCTAACCCAGTTGGAATGAAGGCAACTTCGCATCAGCATCACTATCAGGAGGACAAAGTGCAGGAGGAAGGTTCGGTGGAACCGGAGGTGATCTCCAGCAGCGACCCAACCGTCAAAATCCATCTTCCTTCGATGTCCGTTGGGTCAATGACAAGCTCCACCAGGATACGCATGAGGAAGTGACATCAGCATGACCTATACTGGACGTCTACAACCAACGATCCAGTTGGACGTTAATAGAGGGCGTCATCAGGAAAGCACTCAAATGATCGGTGGATGGTCTTAGCATGAACGGATCCTTCAGCAGCCAATGAGGCGTTGGCGCTTCAGAGTCGAGGTGAAGCATCGCTTCGAAGATTTTTGCAAAGAAGCATAGAAAAGATTGTTCATTGGCAGTAGTTAGTGAGACTGGAGGCTTTGGGCCCCTGAAGTCTCATTTTTCTAAAGGCCTCAGAAAGACGTTCGGTTTTCAGAGTCCAAAAAATGCCACCAGGATGCCTGTCGTAAAATTCTACAGTCTTCCCTGAGAAGACGTCTGGAGAAACGAGCACCGACAACGACTGCAGCCCTGAAGGAAGAAAAGAACAGTTCAGGTATTTTTGAATTTTTATCGGCTCTACCGAGCCACAATTCACACTCGTTTCATTTTCTCAGCAACCAGTAGGAGACGTGTCTGGAAGATTTCAGACGAGTCCAGATTCTCACCTGTAGCAACGGGTTGGGATGTGTTTGGGTTCGCTGACGGCTGTGGCGTCATCGTCCAGGCCAAAATCGATGTCTAGCTCCTGTCTATGAGTCACAAACGTCCTGTTTTTGAGCTTGAGGTCTCCATGGATGATTCCAACAGAGCTCGAGTGGAAGAGTTTCTGCTTTACCTGGGGGTAGATGATCTTATATTGTCCTTTCCATTTCCTTGCTGTTCTACGTCGTTTAGGTATTCATCAGGGCTTTTCGTTTTTAATGGCGACGTTCTTGTCACTCATTGTTGTGCAACTTTTCCAAAACCACCTTTCCCCTGGTGAGATTGCAGCTGGTAGCAGGTGGATTTCAGCCTGTTTCCTGTGGCTGAAGTGGTCGACGTACCGAGAGTTGGAACCTGAGAGGAGATGAATGTGGACAGATTAACGACAGCGGAGATATCACTGCATAGTCGTCGTTTCATTGACAATATTGATTTCGTCACTGTTTGGAAAAGCCATGAAACAGCAAGTTTGGACCGTTACACTTTGATGCGTGAGAGTGAAAGAAAAAATACACAAACGATTAAAATACTGCCTAAAGAAAGACATCAAAGCTGATGTGTAGTAAATAAAATCCTGAAACATTTTAAAGTTACGAATCGTGTTGCTCAAACGCAATCATCAGCAAACGAAGAGGACTCACGTTGTCATGGAAATGTTTTGGGTCGCGCTGTGGTCACGTCCTGCTCGAGAGCCTTCGTGGTAAAATCTGCTGTAATGGATTGGTCTGCTTGGTTGTTGTAGCTTTGATGTCATCGAGCAAACCTTTAGGTTCTGTGTTCATATCTCAAGATACTGAAGAAAACTCTTCATCTTCCTCTTGATCAGACGCTAGTCTTGAGGTTCTGACTACACTTGGCTTTAAGTCAACAGGTGTGGGCGTGTGTTTACGACTTTTAAATAAGCCATAAATATTACTTTGAAATGAACAATCTAAAAGTGAACATTTTCATTCTGACTGAGATGTGTGATAACACGACTAAAGAAATCTGTTTGTTATTGAAGCCTTAGAGGAAAATACAGGATCCTCAGTCGGAGTGGAACAAACCCAACTCCGATCATTAAAGCGGTAACAGGTAACAGGTGGAGCGTCCAGGAGTTCGGTCCTACTTGTAGTTGATTCAGGAGAAGCTTTACACACCACACTACGATGTGTGTGTGTGTGTGTGTGTGTGTGTGTGTGTGCCAGTCATATAGCACATGTGTGAAGTATGCATGCTTTATGTTGTGGAGTTTAAAACCTGTAGAATGAACCTCTGCACCGGCTGATACCAGCAGGAGGACAGTTCAGAAGAGTCAGCTATAATGAATTCACGTGAAAACTTCAAAACAAATATATTTTTTAACTTTTAACAGCATCAGTGGTAAACGTTAGACCCCTAAACATCCCCTCGAGGAACGGGAGTAAAACAAAACGGTAACTCTTAGGTAATAACCTAATGGTTTCATGTGGTATCAACATAATTTAGATATGTTGATGTAACATCGCTGAAAATTAAGTGTAATCTTGAAGTTTGGTTTGTGTCTGGAAAGGAAATGTTATTTATGTCAGCTTAATAGTTATAAATTGAACAGCCCCACTCCTCCCCTTCTATCAGTGTAAATGTGATTTTTTTTTTTTTTATATAGTTTGTCATGTACCTTGAATGCCTTTCTCAACATGACATTAAAAATAATTGTGTATTTCACAATAGAAGTAACAGTGATTGTCTCATAACACAGAAATTTAACAAGTCAATTTAAAAGTTCTTTGAGGAAGTGAAGCAGGAAACAATCAGAACTACGAATAACAAAAGTAGGACAGAATATAAATTACCTTCATGTTTAGACGGATGTTTCTCGCTGCCGTTGGCCAGCATGAGATCTATCAGACGTTTCCCATCTTAGCAGCTCGCTAAACCAGGAGCTGGCAGGGTTTGCCAGCTTCGTCTCAATCCCGTCCAAACATTTGTTGGCTGAGGAAGGACGTGTGGAGCGTTCTTCAGTCCCAGAGTGACCAACGTGTCCCTGAAGGACCCGTGAAGGTCCAGCTTCATCTCGTCAGTTGGTGGCAGCTGGAGGACGGGAGGTGAACGGGGGGCGGCGAGAGGCGAGGCGTGATTCAGTTTCACGCTCCAGATGTGTCTCGTTATAAAACGTTCGCAAAACCTCGGCTGGATGATGATCTGCCAAAAAACAAGGAGGGAGGTCGTATTAACATAACCTTAAATTCAACTAAAATAATTTATGAGCGCTCTCCTCGAAGCCCGGCGCCAAATATAGTGCTTTTGTTTGCGAGCCTCAGATCTCGACGCCGTCTTTTCAACCTGCTGCTTTGGTGCTACGGTCGGTTTTTATTCTATTTCACGAGCCAGATGGGAAGAAAAAAAACAAAAATAAAGAAACAACAATGGAGGTAGTGATGTGTAAATGAGCAACAGGGCTGCGAGGTTCACTTTGGGAGAGGTTTGAATGAAGTGGTGGGGGCCGGCGGGCCCCGATGGGGGCTGATCTGAGGGCCATTCAACTTGTTTTAATTCACCACCAGCTTTTCTCCTCTAAACCAATGCTAACACTCATTAGCAGAGCTGTGTTTGTTTGAAATGCTAGCCAGTATTAGCAAAAGGTTAGCGAGTCGACTGTGGTCATCCGATTGGATTTAAAGTTATTTCAACAAATAGAACACAAGTTATCTTCTGAAAACATAAAACACAGAATGTTCTTCCTTCCTCAACAAGGAAACAGGAAGTTACAGCAGTTTAGTTCAACTAAAGAAGCTTGGAATTAAATGATTTGAAAGAGTAGGGATGTGGTTGCAGATTATAAATCCACTTTAATCTGGAATCCCAGATGCTTGTTTTGAAACGAAGCGTCGCGTGGATGCATCCATAGGCGCTCCATGTATTATTGAAGGCCTTCCTCCGGTTCTCAGTCCAGACATGCATATTTTAGCATCCTCTTCCTGATCTGTCACCTCGTACATACCTCCATGGAAACGCCTCGACCAGCATCTGGTCGTCATGGCGCCTACCATCTAAAGCGCAGCGAAGACGAACCAACTGCTTCATCTTTATGTCAATAATAATGTAAATATGTAGATATATGACTTTCAGGTGCACCGTGGGGGTTGTTTACATGTATATGTGCATAAAAATAAGGTCTATTTATTGATCATTATCTTCTGTAATGTTTTATATACTACATATTGTATCATGGAATGTAAATATGATCAGATGTGTATCAGTAATCAATTTGTTTTTTGGTTGCTTAAAATATTTGCTAATCAGTCATGGATTTATTTTTATGTTTGGACAAAGGTTAAAGGTAGTAAATAAAATATTCAGATAAATTTAGTAAATTGATTCCAGTATAGATTCAGATCAATGAGGACGTGAATCAATATCCTGGAGAAGAGGAGGGATTGATTACATTTCTAGTGTTTTTTTCTATATACTATATTTTTTTATAAGCATGAAACATCTGGACCTTCACAAATTCCAAATATTTAATTCATTCAACTTTGATCCATTCAATTCCTGGGAGATTTGTAATAATTCTGGAATTAAAGGTGAAGAACCAACAACTGAATCCTACTGAAGTTCTAGAAAATGAATGAAACGGAACACAAAATTGTCTTATTTAGAAGGACCGGGGTTTTATTTATTTGATACGATCGATTCGATTCCTGAACAAACTCCTCCTCCTCCTCATTTGAATGAACGTGTAAATATTATGTTGTGTTTGGACGTGTTGTGATTGGTTCAGGATCGGGTTAATAACGGGTTGATTCACAACCAGAGGCAGAAGCGTTGGAACGATTCCCGCGTTAATTCCACGCTTTTATTTCCCTTCCTATCGGTGCTAATTTTATTTCTGTGCGCATAATCCATTTCTTAAGTGGGCTAATTGAATTTTCATGAGATTATCGCTCCCTTCCCGGGTGAACTTAATTCCTTGATACTCTTTTCTGGGTACTATTTGCCAATGCGCCGCGTGCCATCGCTCATTTCTTGTTGATGCTTATTAGGATGGTAATCACAGACCTCATTATCTGTGGAGGAGCGGCGTCGGGTCTCCGGAGCGTCTCTGAGGCGTCCGCCGGTAAACAACCGCTCAGCATGGACCAATATTTGACCATCGGAAGCAGTTTCAGTTACCCCGAATGATAAACGAGTCAAAAATGTTGGAAATAAATTTACATAATGGCCTGGGAAAAAAAAAAAAAAAAGTAGAAGGTCTGTTTGAATGGCAGAAGCTGTTTCATGTGTAATTCATGAAGGGGATGAATGGCTGCCGGCTCACCGGAGGACTGCAACGCTGTTTTAAACATGTAGTACTTTGAAAGTGTTAGCGGCACAAATAATGAGCTATTACTGAACCGCCGCGCTCGCTTTTTGCAGAATTAATATTAAAACGTGGGTTTTCTTTGATTTATATGCACCTGTTACGATCAGCGTGCAGTTTTTGGCCGCACGGTGTCGTTGGCATCGTTAGCATTGTTCACCTGACGTCCGTTCCTGCAGTCGTAGGATAGTCGTCCTACAATGTGATGGTTGCTAATGGAGATGTTAGCGCGCAACAACAAAAAAGAAATCTGATACAGGCAGCATGTCATCAAAACAATTTGTTTGGATCAATTTTACGCTTTTTATCGACCTCTAAAACTTCTTCTTGATCAATTTCCCGTGAAGTGAGGGGTTTGATTGCTGCTCCTGTGGCTCGGGTTTCCACCGCAGCAGGAAACGTTTGCATTTCCTGTGGTTTGGATCAGAAAAGAGTCGGATGTTGAAGAAGTCTCTGAAATCCAGGCTGTACTGTAGAACGGACCCACTGCATCTGTCAGGTGTAGCATCGCTACAACAGCTAGCATAGCTACAACAGCTAGTAAAGCTACAGCATGTAGCATACCGACAGCAGCTAGCATACCTGCAGCATGTAGCCACATGTTGAGCATGTAGCATACCTGTAGCACATGTTGAGCATGTAGCATACAGACCTTTTGCAGGACAGTTTCTGTGCCCGTTTTGTACAGCTGTGACCTTTGACCTTTCCCTTGGCCAAAGCTCTTTGTGCGTCCGCCCACACCAGCCTGCAGCTGTGTCCTCCGTCGGTTATCTTTCATCCCGCCATCGCCATAGCGATATGTTCTCATGTTACTGTTCATGATGCCGGGAGCATGAAGGCACATATAGATCTGTCATGTTGTTGTTGTCTTTTGTTTGTTTGTATTTGCGTGTTTTTTCTTAAACGTGATGCAGTGTCGAACCCGAGCCTCCTATGGAAGCAGACTTTGCTTGCATCTCTGCTTGCATGCAACAGCTCATGCTTTGTTGGCTCCTCTTTGCTCGTTAGCCGTCGGCTAATCAAACGTGTCGACTGACGAATCAAACGCCCACACATGCAGAGAAACAGAAAATCAAGCTTTTTTTCCCGGGCGAGCCTTGAAACACGAGCAGAAACATCCTGGATCTCCTGGGGGGCTGGGATGTCGGCTTCCTAATGTCGTCCGACGGAGGGGCGGGGCAAACGTTATGTTCTACTCTAAAAGCTACTTTTGTCCAGATTTGTATTTTATTTTAACACGTTGAATGAGTCTCATTTTTACCTTTATGGTCTGAATTTGTTTAGGTCTGGGGGAGTTGTTAGTAACAAGTTAGCCATGGCTAGCATGAGCAGGTTTACATCATAGGTATATACTGTAAGTGTGGTTCTGAGGAAGTTGTTAGCAATAGCCACAGCTAATGTTAGCAGATTTACATTTTATATATACGTATATAAGTAGTTAAGTCTGTAAATCTTTTTAGCGACTCACTAGCCATGGCTAGCTTAGCAGATTTACACTATGGATTTTTAGTCGGTAGTCATGTGATACCGTACATGCATTCTATTGGTTGACGGCATCCGGAAGTGCGCTACGTTCCGTGAGTCTCTGACTTCCGTGAGACACAAAAGTTTTTGTTCGATCTGTCTGGATCTTTTCTTGTTTCCTGCTCCAGAGGTTTAGTGAATTTTTCTTTCTTAACCTGTAAATATGGATTTAGTTTCCTAGACAGCGTCTGAAACTTGGAGACCGTCTTTGTGACCTGCAGAGTGTCGCTAGCTTAGCGCCGTTGTGAAAAGCTTTAAGGCAACACCATAAAAACAAGACATTACTCATATCTACTGCTGGCAGCTCCCCAGCATTGTTCAGCAGGGGAAATAAAGTGTGGAATAAATCAAAGTTGTTTTTGCATAGATAAAAATGTTATCCGACTTCTCGGCAGCGGCCTTTGACTTGCAGGATATTTGCACTTCAAACGCCGTCCGCCAGCCGATGTTCCTGTCGGGGGGTCGGGTTCTCCGACCACAGGTTCGTCTCCCGGAGAAAAAAGATGGAGCAGTTTGGGTCGTCTCTGCTGCTCCTAGCTAAGGCCAGAGACGTACCTGGAAAGGTGCGTCTCAGGAACACCTCGGAAACGCTCCGATTTGTCCGACGTTCAAGCGACGCCGCGTTCCTTTCTCGTCTTCGGGGGATCTGCTGTGATCGCAGCTCCAAGCGCCGCCTAAAATGTCACTTCAGTTTCCATATGTAATAAAAGGATGAGAGTATTAGCGCTCGGCTGCCAGTCTGCGATGCCATTATCGCTCCCGCGGGAGACATTACGGGATGGGGAAACAGCACGGCGGAGGAACGCCGTCATTACTCACCTCCATCTGCAGCGAGTAAGAGCATCAATTACCCCGACAGAGGTGGAGTCTGCTCCATGTAATTCAAAGAGGTGGCTAACGGGGGCAAATTGTTAGCCTATTTGAGGCTGTTAGCGATAACGAGGTTCACCTTAAAGGCCTGAATGCAAAACGAGTTTTCCCTGCAGCTCCTTGTGGGAAACCAGGAGCTCCTCAGGAAGAGGTTGTTAGTTTGAATCCCATTTGAAAAGAACATGCTCGGGTAGGTGTTAGCTTTAGCTTCACGGCTAAACCGTTAATTGGGTTCATGAATGTGATTGATTGGGTTGTTTTGTCTCGGCATCACGATCGGAGCGATAAAGTGTTCTGGTGTTTGTGGGACTGGAACCACCGACCCTCAGAGGAGTTTGAGCTAAATGCTACCAAACTCTTTTGTTATCCGACGCGTTTTCTTGCTTCCTGGATTTGGGCGATCGTGACCCCCGGATGGTTGTTACATCCTGCTTCAGAGCGGTAATGTTTTGTAATTGTCAGTGTTGGTGTGTTCGTCTGTTCGTTCGTCAGTCCACCAAATATCTTTACTGTTGCAGATAGAAAGATGAAACAAAAAGCACATGACTCAGGCAGCAAAGGGGATGAAAATGAGATGACGACCTTGACCCTGAGAAAACTAGGCGAAAGTCAAATTTCAACTTTTGTACACTCAGGAACTGGATAAGATAGAAAGATGAGGGAGAAGGCCAGTGTGAGTGAGACCACTAGCTAGTAGATCAGAGCACTAGCTATGAATTTTGACCTATGCAAGTATTTCAGGGTCAAACTTTGAATTCAGAGGTGTTGCGGGATGTTTCAGTCTCTGACTGCCTTGGTTCTAGTTGGTTCTTCATCCGGTGACCGGAGAGAAGCGGGATGAGAGCTGAAGCTCTCCGGGGAAATCAAGGAGGGAAGACGGCCTTTAAATTGCGAGTTCGTTATCTTTCTCAGCGAGGAGTTGGGATGCTTCCCGCGTCACCGATAGATTCTAGATCCCATTACGGAGTGGATCTGCGGCGGGAACCCCGCTCTGAACCGGACCATCCTTGACATTATCTGGTGGCTCGCGTTAAAGCCGCCGTAATCGCAAAGAAATGTCAACGCGAGCGACGCAACAATCCTTTAGAACACGCAACCTTTCTGCTGCGCCGCGCGCTAACAGCTAACAGCCCAGCGTTCGGTCTCCGGGGTCTCGTCTGGTAAATTTCCCTGACATTTACGAGGAGCGATTAGAGGCGACGGCGGTGGTGGTGGTGGGGCGGTGTCCGTTCCGAACACGCCTCTAAATCACATGATGCGCCAGGCGGTAAACACTGCTCCGCGTCGGAGGCCGGGATTCGCTCAGGACGCATCTGATGATGATACCCACGTGCAGGTGGGGCATCAATAAAACCGGGTGAGGGCGCCGGCGCCTGATTCTGGTGCGGCGTAGGTCTTTGGTAAACAAGTTTCGTCTCTGAGGTTCGCATCTCGCACAGATCTGAGGGAGCAGAAATCAAAGATCTGGGGCGCGCCGCCGCTTTAAGAAGGAGTTCAAACGCAGCATCAGAAATTAGTTTCTGAAAAGCCAACTTTACGCCCTGCTAGATGAGGGTTCTATCTTTAGACGGCTCCCATCACCCGTGTGTGTGTGTGTGTGTGTGTGTGTGTGTGTGTGTGTGTGTGGGTTGTAGTCAAAGAAGAAGAAATCAATTTAGAGCCTGAAAGAAACAGGATAAATAATACAGTAAATAAAGCGACGCTGGCAGGTTTGGTTTCTCACGCAGGACCAGGATGAAGACCGTCGTCGTCATCATCAGACGGGTTCCCGCTGGGATCCAACAGTAGGAGCCTCCGATCAATCAGTCACACACATCCCAGACGACTCATTAGAAGCAGGTTTTTATCGGTTAATGTTGACCAACATGAACTTACAGGCTGACCTTTGACCTCTGAACCAGACCAGAGGAAAGTCAAATAAAAAATAAAAATAAATAATGTCCCCAAGGGGATTTAGAAAATGTTTGTTCTTCTTCTTCCTCTTCTAGCGTTGTGTCAAGACAGAAGTTTTCCATCAGTTTTTTTTTGTTTTAGTAATTTTCCCGTCGCCGCTGACGCCGCCCAGACCGCCGCGGCGCCGCCTTTTCCACGCGTTCGGTTACGAGTGACAGAATCTCCCGTCGCAGAACGCCGACCTGTTGGTTGAAGCGTTCTTTCTTTAGATGATGTGATCGCGGACCAGACGCCGGCGGTTTGCCGGGCGAGCGTGGGCGGCGTCCGAGGAGCTCGGAGTGAATCCTGTGAAATAAACTGGGATTGTTTTTTCGCATGAATGTATTCCATCTGATATCCACCGGGCTGCTGGATCCTGATCCTGTTTCCTGCGTTATGAATATATTACAAGTACACAAAGGAAGCAGTCTTATTTGTGTGGGGGGAGGGGTGGAGTGGGGGATTTCGGGGGGGCTGTGGTTTTATTGAAAACTGTCATGAGTAGTTTCTGGAGAAAGTGAAAGTAGGACGCGGCTTTACTGCTCCATCACGAGGCGTTCAGGTGCGACGCGGTCACTTGATGAACCATTCAGAAACCTGCGCCTTCCTGCAGGTTTGTAGGCCGTCGCCGCCCACAGGAAGAGGGTTTTAAGCGCACGTCCACGAAAAGGCGTTTGTGTAAACACACGCGTGTAAAGAATTCCTGCCCACAGCTGCTGCTAATCCCATCAAAGCGAGCGCGACGGCCGATGTTTCACACAAAACGAATGAGGATGAGGAGGGTCGCTCGAAGCGACGAGGCACCGGCGCTTTTATTTTTAGCAGTGCCTGTGTTTGTTTGTTTTCCAGCAGGTTTACGCTAAAACTACCTGACGGGTTTTCATGGGCCTTGGGGGCGGAGCCCGGTTGGGGTTAGGGGCGGAGCCATAGGTGTCACAATAGGTAATGAGGAACGTTTGAAGTGTTTGAGTTCTTCTGTTCGTTCACCTCAGATCAGGGTCGTTGTGGACGCCGGCGCCCAAGTCCAGAGGTGTCATAATAATGTGGTCGCCATGGTAACCACATCACACCTGCATCTGCTGTGACCCCCCTCTCCGGTCAGGTTAAGGTGACGACGTTCACCCAACAGTTCCTCCATCTTCTCATCCAACTGGGAGGAGCCAAAACCAGACGCCACGTCTGGTGGGCGTTCCTGCGACGTTATTGATCTTCAATCGTCGCCATGGCGATGATGACATCATGCCGTTCTGACGTTCTGGTTCTCCTGCAGAGTCCATTTAGAGCCTGTTTTGTTAGCCTCAGACGCCTCCTGATGCTACAACCGCGTTGAGCCCCGCCCCCCTGCTTGTGTTCTCGGAACATCAACCTCAGCCCCCCCTCACACCCCCCGAGGAAACGTTTACATTTTTTATGCAAATCATGGAAAAGAAATTAGCTCGTCTCCTTGTGACGCCGCTGCACATCTGCCGCGCACGACGCTAAAGGCTAAACCCACGCGCCGGCGCCGCGCCATTTAAATCAGCTGTTTGGAACAACATTAGCTCGCGCTAATAGCCGCGCGGCCGCGTCTCCTGCAGGCAGAAAGAATTCTGCCTCCCCCCCGCGGCTCGATTGGTTTTAAACCAATCAATGCGTCTATTTCAAAGCTTCCATTTCATTTCTAATCGTCTACCCGCGTTAGGGCGATCGATGGGCGGACGTCGGACGCCGCCGCCGCCCGACCGACCCGACAACGGATCGAAAACCTCGTTTACCCGTTTTAGTTTCCATATTTGCATGTGGCTGAGAATCTGTTTGACCCTCGCTGAGCATTAGAGCTCATCGATACCCCGAAGGACTCGCAGGAATAAAAGACGACCTCCAGGGTGATGATGTCATCAGGGTGGGCGGGGTGTGCCAGAAACCTGCAACGCTAACGAAGGATAAATAACAATAGTGAGTCGTTTATCAAGTTAAAGCTTCTATTGGCTCAGATGTGTCAGGTGACCTCAGTAGGGAACGAACGATTGATTGGTTCGTCATGACAGCCTTGAACTAGCATGGGGGGGCGGGGCTTTAGATCAACTTCTTGTCCCACCAGGATGTCGGGCTGGTGAGTCGTGACCCCTCTCCCCCTTCCGTTAACCTCGCCGCTGCAGAGAAATCCGCCCTCGCACCAATTCCCACGTGCACCCCTAGCACCGGCAGCTCCTCCCACACAGATCACGGATGCTCCGCCCCCCCCAGGCCAGAGACCCGGGTCTCTGTGGACGAAGGAGGTCCAGAAGGTCAGAACCAGTCGGTTGAATAAAACGAACGCTTGAAAAATCTGCTTCTTTCTTGTCGTCTCTAACACAGGAAACAGTCAGACATGGAGCGTCTCTGATTGGACGTCGCTCCTCAGCTCTGCTCTGATTGGATGGAATCGCTCCACCTGCTGATTTCACACTAAAATGTTCCGACTGGATGAAATCAGATCGATCAATAAGTCTAAACGACGGAATCAGGATCATTAAACGCGTTGATTCACTTCCGTCAGTGGTCATGTGACACATCAGGCTCAGCAGCATCATCGGCCGCCGCCGCCAGCCACTAGAGTCGGCTGGCACGTCACGTTTATTGTTTATCAATATGTATCAATGCTGTTTACTGATTGGAGGAGGGACGTGTTCACATTCGATCCGGATTCAGGTGGAACTGGGTTCAGATCCCAGCAAGGAGAAAAAAACAGTTAAAAAGATCCAATTAGGACCGGAAGCTCTGAGATCTGGTTTCTGGAGCAGCTGATCAGGTATCGATTAGGAGGAATAAATATCGGTAGCGCGTGCAGCGCTGACGCCCCCCCCCACCGTGGAGCTGTCACGTGGTTCACCATCGCGCAGCTCCGTGAGAGAGAGGACGTTCAAACCGACCTGAAGTCGACGCGACGCGGTTCAAACACCGGAGCGGGTCCGCTGCCCCAAAGTTCTCCCCGGATTTACCCCCCAGCAGGAACCCCCGCGATCCGGACCGGGTCAAACCCCCGTCCTGGAGACTTGGTTCCGGTGCACCGGCAGCTTTACGCTCCACTCCCAAGTTTGAGACCGCGTCGGTTTGTCGGCATGAACCAAACGGCCGGAGCGACGAACGCCTACCGGAGATGCTCCAAGGGAGGGAAGGTAAGACAGACCCGACCCGACCCGACCGGACCGGTTCCGACGCGCGTGCGTCCGCGCGCATCGCGTGGATCAGCTGTTCGTGTTTGCGTCGCTGCGCACTGGAGGTGGGTTTCTGATGGATCAGGTTGAAGGGGCATCGATCCCAGAACATCATGATAGGTTTGATCTGGTTTTTTTAATCAGCTCCACACCCGCGTGAGGAAACTTGAGGGGCGTGTCCAGTCGCGATCTGATTGGCCACCTGTTCTGTTTGTTGTTGATCTTTGTCACTGAAACTGATTCTAGATGTAATTTTTTTTGGGGGGGAAGCCTGATCCAAGAACTGATCAATCTGGATTGGCTCTAGAATGTTCTCTCTTGCCAAGATCCGAATCAGATCAGAACAGAACCAAAGTTTCTGGATCCTTAAGAAAACTGAGACTGGAATCAATATGATCCAGAATCTGGGGGGCGGGGTTTCCTGGAGTCACATGACCTGGTTCAGAGACCCAGAACTGAATCCATGAAGAATGATTAAGGAATTATTTTTCCACGTTTGAGGATAAATTGTTTTGGACTCTGCTGCTCTGTGATTGGTCGGATTATTGTAGTTATTCTAGTGTAGAATGTGACTAACCCCCTCCCCCCCCCCCCCCCCGCTGCCCCAGCTCCCACTTTGGGCCCCCCAGTCAGGAAAACCCCGGTTGCGCTCCTGCTGTAGACGAACGTTCTGGTGCTAATGTGACGGTGAGGGGGGAGGAGGAGGTGAGATGAAAGGGAGGAAGAAAACTGTGTGGGAGGACCTGGGGGGGGAGTGGGGGCGGGGTTGTCCCCCCCAGCATCAGCATCCAGCATCAGAGGAGCTGTGTTTGTTTATCAGCGAGAAACAAACAAACATGTTTACAGGAAGTGAGCGATCAACTGAGGCGTTACCTGGAGACGGTTTCCTGTGTGAGGAGAGAATACAGACCATAATAGTTGAAAGGGTTTCAGGTTTCAGAGACCGCCCCCTGGTGGATCCAGACGGGGGGGAGGAGGGGGGGAGGGACCCGGCTTCAGACCGGTTCCAGGGGAAGACGCTCCCTTTCTGGGGTTGCCCGGGGCGACGGGCGACAGGATCCGGTGACTTGACCTCCGTGGTACCCGCCCACAGGGGAAGGGGCTCAGGGGGCGTGTTCTGTTCAGATATGGTCATCCTAAAGTAGGAGGGGACATACTGACCTCAGGTGACCTCTTGGATGAGGAGATCAGAGCAGATCATTGCCTGGCTCCACGCCTGGCCCCGCCCCTTTTTGTTGCCCGTGCGTTAACGGTTGCTGGGAGGCGCTGGCGGTCTAATTTTGGCGAGTTTTGGCTCCTCATTCTCATCAACCCTGAGAGAGAAAATAGATCCTGAGTGAACGTTTGTCTCCAGACGGTGGTGGTGTCCGTTTCGCTGCCGGCCGGCGGCCGCTTTTAGCCCGTTGGCGGCGGCGGCGTCTGGAATTCCAGACGGTTTTGTTTTGTTCTGGTGGAGCTGAGGGTTCCTCTGATCAGTCTCTCAGGACCTTCTATTTGCAGCCGGAGACAGAGACGCTTGATGGCGGATTAATGGCGCCCTGATGCTTCTGATGCTGGCCTCCAGCTGGACCGGGGCGTGGCATTAGGGGTTATTATGGGATGCTTGGGATTCCACGTTGCCAGCATTCTCCTGTGTGCTCGGTGTGTTTCTGCCATGAGTGTTTGCTGGAGATCTATATGATTTCACTGCTGTATCGCCTCCAAAGACCATCATGCATTGCTGCAGCACCTCTGAGCTCCGTGGCGACGGAATAGCTCCTCCCCCTGGCAGCTGATCAATCGTTTCATTCATGGTGGATGAATCAGAAGCGTAAAGATGAGAATCTGAGCGAGAAGATGAAGCTTCATCACAGCAATCTGTATTGATGACTTCGGTGGTGATTGGATGATTGATTGATTGATTGACTGATTTAATCTTTCAAATGAAGTTTTATTTATTATATTCTCGAGCAGCTTTTGATTTTGTAATTTTTATTTCATCATCATTTAGGATGTTAAAGTTGACATAAAGAGCTTACACGTCATCAAACATAAACGGGAAGAGCTGGATAGAAGCGTTTAATGACGTCACGCTGCGGTTGTGACGCGGTAGAAGCGCACCGTCAGACCGGATGAGGGCCACCTGACCAGGTTGAGGCGAAGCCTCCGTTTCAGGGTCAGTGCATGAAGTGGCCACTAGAGGGCGGTGTGGTACCGCTGCTGTTCTGGTTCTGAGGCTCCAGTTCTGATTGGACCTGATCAGCTTTTCTGTTTCATCAAGCTATAACAAAAATCCATCAATAAATAAAAATAATGCTGCAGTATTAAAGTATACTCACTGCAGTATTACAGTGTACACACTACAGTATTATAGTGTACACACTACAGTAATATAGTATACACACAGTATTATAGTATACTCACTGCAGTAATATAGTATACTCACTGCAGTAATATAGTATACAGACTGCAGTATCATAGTATACACTACAATATTATAGTGTACACACTGCAATATTATAGTATACTCACTGCAGTAATGTAGTATACACACTGCTGTATTATAGTATACACACTCCAGTATTATAGTATACTCACTGCAGTATTATAGTATACTCACTGCAGTAATATAGTATACACACTGCAATATTATAGTATACACACTACAGTATTATAGTATACTCACTGCAGTAATGTAGTATACACACTGCAGTATTATAGTATACACACTCCAGTATTATAGTATACTCACTGCAGTATTATAGTATACTCACTGCAGTAATATAGTATACACACTGCAATATTATAGTATACACACCACAGTATTATAGAATACTCACTGCAGTAATATAGTATACACACTATAGTATTATAGTATACTCACTGCAGTATTATAGTATACTCACTGCAGTATTATAGTATACACACTGCAGTAATATACACACTGCAGTAATTTAGTATACACACTGCAGTAATATACACACTACAGTATTGTAGTATACTCACTGCAGTATTATAGTATACTCACTGCAGTATTATAGTATACACACTGCAGTAATATAGTATACACACTGCAGTAATATACACACTGCAGTATTATAGTATACACACTGTAGTAATATACACACTACAGTATTATAGTATACTCACTGCAGTATTATAGTATACTCACTGCAGTATTATAGTATACTCACTGCAGTATTATAGTATACACACTGCAGTATTATAGTATACACACTGCAGTATTATAGTATACACACTGCAGTATTATAGTATACACACTGCAGTAATATAGTATACACACTGACATGGTGGCCAGTTATGACTCTGATGACCTCCTTTTTTTTTCGTATTGTTTGTTCGTATCTCCGTTGTCGTTGCGCTCTTGGCTCTTCAGTTCCGGTCATCTTTATCCCAACGCGTCCTGAGGACGCCGTTGTAGCCCCGCCCCTTCTGGCAGCTCTTTTTTGCTCCGCCGTCTGGTGGCGACACGGTCAAGGAAACACAACCAGACCTCCGCCTCGTCGTATTTGTACAGGAAGTTGTTTAGAGATTACATCTGGAGCCACATCTGAGCGCTCTAAACACACACACACACACACACACACACACACACACACACACACACACGCGCGCCAGCAGGTGAGGTGGGCTTTCTTGTTGCAGCTAATTCTGCTGTCGCGGCGCTCTGGCGCTTCAGGCTGAACTCCTGCTGCTCATGAATTCCTTGAGGAAGCGGGAGTTTTATTACATCCTGCAGAAACATGCAAACACAACACGCCGCCGGCGCGCGAGGAAAACGCCACGCCGCTCAGCCGTGACTCGCCGCCGTTTTCCCGGAGATGATTGACACCCCAGGAGAGTGTAATTGCGCGAGTCGCCTAGACCTCGCTGGCCCTTTGAGCGAGCGGTCAGCTCTGCAAAACGCCGAGGTCGTGACAGCCCAATCTGGCGTCGGCGCACAAACAGTCAACAAGGTCCTACGAGACAAAAGGTGCGGCGATGGCGAGCGGGAAAAACGGGAGTCTCGCCCCCGAAGGCCCGAGCGCGCATCAAACTGGACTGAAACCTGCTGCGCTTGCAGAATCTGAGGCTGTCAGTTTGTCACAACAGATTTTTCCCAGAGGGGCGGAGCTTCAGTAGCTGCAGGATGGATGAAGGCGGGGTTAGCGACAAGCTAGCGTCATGTTTCCCAGCGTTTTTGTTGGTGGATAAAAGATCAAATCCGTTTCTTCACTGATTACATTTGAAGTGACTGTGGAGGCGGAGCTTCAGGCTTGTGGCGTCCATGCTTA
Organism: Antennarius maculatus; assembly: GCA_013358685.1. NCBI lineage: Eukaryota > Metazoa > Chordata > Actinopteri > Lophiiformes > Antennariidae > Antennarius > Antennarius maculatus. The sequence goes on from CM023624.1 coordinate 993,796, forward strand.
ACTTGTGATGGTATAAAGTGGCGGGGGGTGAGTGGGCGGAGCTGCAGTTTTTGGTCTTTCCAATACTTCCTGTTGTCTCTGGAGGAGCATCAGCAGAATAAAACAATCACCGGCGTTTGTAGTCTTGTTAGCATCACGCGGCGCCCGGTTAGCATCACTCTGCTGCCTCAGTGGGAGGTTCCAGCTCGTCGTGTCTGACAGCAGGACGCCACTTCCTCCAAATGAACCATTCACTTCCTTCTACAAGACTCTCACATGAAAGGGAAAATGAACATGTTGTTGTTGTTGTTGTGCTGCGGGTGCGTTTGATTCTGCGGTTGTAACACGCCCACTGGAAGATGAGTCGCGCCGCTCACCCTCATCCTCAGCAATCCCACGCCGGAGGCGTCGGTCGGGCGTCCGGAGAGACGGATACAAATATCCGAGTTCACGGAGACGATCTCCAGCGCCGGTGTCGGAATGTACAGAAAGTGTTTTCTCGAAGGAGCGCTTGAAGATGCCACCCTGACCTCCCTGTTCTGGAAATAAAAGCTCGGTAACTTGACAGCGGGAGGAGAAAACGTTCCCACCTTTTCATCAAATCAACCTCAGACGCGGTTTTTACGTGACGCCGCCTCGTGATGCGTCGTTTCTTCTGGATTAGTCGTTTTACTTTCATTTAACCTTCAAACGACCTCCCCGTGACAAACGCGAGGAAAACTCTCATGAAACGCGCCGTCATCAGGAGATGAACGGTAAAAACGATTGGGACTCGGAGGGACGTCTATGTTTAAAACCCAACGTTTTAAACATGCCTGGAGTTTCTCTTATTTCCTGCGACTGGAGCTTGACCTCGTGTTGGTTTCTTCCTTGTCCTGGCAGTATTTGAATGCAGCGTGAGGTCATTCTCTACTGCCAGCCAGAGGGATTTTGGGTAGGGGAGGTAGATTTTACCCTATAGGATCGTAAAAGCTGCATCGCACGAGTGTCTGTTGGGATAGACTCCAGCAACCCCCGTGACCCACGACAGGAGAAGCTGATAAGAAGATAAATCAATAAAAGACCCGTTTCGATCCCATCGATCGATCCGACGTGAATCAGTCGTGTGATGTCATCGTTGAAGCATGCGTTTTTAATCGACAGGAGTAATTTAGATTCCTGTCGTGAAGCTCGGAGTCGATGAGACGCCCGGCGAGCGACCGTAGAAAGTTTGCCTCAGATAACATCAGTCAGGCTTCTTTTCCGCGTGGGCGGGTTCTTCCTCTTAACGTCGGGTTTGGCAGCGCGGCGTTCCTGCCCCGCGTCCCTGGTGGGATCATAACAGCCCCGTAGCTTATTTAACAAATGCATGGCGCCTTTCCAGACCGCAACCTGGCGAGGGGAGAGGAGTGGGCGGACTTCAGACTGCTCCTTCAGTGGAAACACAACTTCACTTAGTTGATTGTTGTTTTCTAAAAAAAAGCTTCGTTCTTCGGCAGAAAGATGACGTCTGGAAAGCCAATCAGACCCAGAGACGAGTCGTTTTGCTTCCTGTTGATTTATCGCCATCGATCAGAGCGACTTCTACGCTCAAGTGGAAACGGAAGCGTTTGATATACGTCCTGTGAGCTTTGACTATTGGAATAATTCCTCTTCTAATCCAGATCTTTGATATCCTGTCTTATCCCGCCTCCCGAGGAGCGCTGAGGTCCCGCCTTTGACGCCAAAACGGCGGGTCACCTGAGGCCTTCTGGATGTGATTGGACCGGACCCCCGGGGGTCAGGGGTCTCCACAAGGGCATTCAAACGTTCAAAGGTTCCTGACCATTCACGCTCGCTCTTCTGTCCTTGTCTCGCCGCTTTTCCAATCTCTGCCTTTATTGAAATGTACACCGCGGCCCCCACCTGACGGAGGCCACTTGGGTGACTTATTGCTGCAGGAGCCGGTGTAGAAGCGGCGACGTGACGCCTCGTCCGTGTTGAACAATAGATGATTTGTCAGGTTAATTCTCTCCGCCGGCCGCCAACAACACGCCGATCCCCTCGCCAACGAACGCCCGCCACCTGAACATAAACAGCGTTTTTATTGTGCTCGAGCCCGCCAGCCTTCGAATCATCACTCTCTAAATCATCCGGGGGTGGAGAGGCCACGCAAATGCCGCCCCCCCACCCCCCTCGCCGACCTCGCCACCGGGTGACGAGGTCGGCGAAGGATCCTGTCGTCCGCCATTAATGAGACGAACGCATCAGTAAAGCCGTTATCCGTCCCCTCAGCTGGCTTCAAAACAAACCCCGCCCCCGCGCCACCGCCACTGAACCTCACCTGCTCGTATTAGTTTCACTTAATGGGTTCCGTTTCCCCGGAGACGCCACAATCTGGGACAGGTGTGAGAAACGAGACGAACCCTAACCTGGTTTCGGCGCTGCTGCGGAAACAAGCGTGCAAAACGGTTGCTCGGCGACGGGAAGCTGATGCCGCAGATGGGGCGTCGCCGAGTCGTCTCTGACAGGAAGTTAATGAATTTAACGAGTTTAAAGATGAAGATGCCTCCAACTTCCGCTTTGATGTCGTCACCGATTGATATCGCCGCCACAATTATTAATACGAGCAGATTATTAATAGTCTTATAATTAAGTTGATCAACTGTTTAATCATCTCGACCATTCATTCATCTCTTCTTTCGTCTAATTATAGTATAATAGAACAAATTAAAGAATGATTCTCATTGGCCGTCAGGTTTTTAATGGGCTGCAAGCTCATGTCTTCAATCTGGCTGTACAGCATTGGTTTAGCTTAGCTTAGCATAGCAGAAAGATATGAAGGGATAGTTAGCTTTAATAAAAGAAGAAAATTGATTAGCTTCAGGAGAAAGGCTAACTCCGCTAACGCTGTTGTCACAAAAACTAACAAAAAATCCAACAAATAAAAAAACTTCACTTAGTTGATTGTTGTTTTACAAAAAACGAGTCAATCGTATCAGTCGAGTTGTTTTATCTTTATTTCAACTTATTTAAGTATTTTTAATCTGCCTGTAATTCTTTATATACAGCGATAAAGAACAGCATTGAGTTAGCTTAGCATAGCACAAAGACTATATAGGGAGGAACAAACAACTAACAGCTACCTTTTAAAAAGGAATCAAATCGATGAGCTAACTCCGCTAACGCCGTTGTCATGAAAACAAAACAAAAACAACAAATAAGAAAACAATCACTTTATTGTTCTGGTAGGAGAGACTATTGGATCAATAAACACTTGACATTGAAGAAAAACAAGTCCAGAATTATTTTAGCTATCTATCAAATGGACAAACGTGATCACATGACCTTTTCCAGGCTCTTCCTGCTGATTTATTTCATTTCCTGGAATCTTTCCACCGGATGCATCACACAAAATTGAAAGATGATCGTCCTGGGATGTTCCCGCCATCCATCACTCGGATATTGAGTCGACACGAGCCGTGAGTCACGGAGATCGGAGATCACCTGACGGAACAACAACACGACGACACGTAGCGCTGTTTGTCCATCAGCTCTGCGCAAACATCCGGACCGGATTCTGCTGATACTTAACAACCATTTCCTGTTTGTACGCCGCCGCCGCGTGAAATGTGACACTAATTTACATGCGGACAATGATTTCTAGCGAGATTACACCTGACTGATTGATGGGCACCCCGTTGCCCCAGAAACCACCTTGAGCACCTTGATACGACTCCCGTTATCAGACGCCGAAGCGGATTCCCGTGGTTAATCATCCCAAATGGGCGTTCCAGGAGATATCCGCGTCCGCAGATCGGTAATGAAAGACAGCCGCTTCAGCATTTCCGAACACGGATCGTTTCGGAGATGCAGGCGCGTTGCCAGCGTGTTCCATTAGTCACTCGTGTGACGTAAAAACATCCCCGTCCCACACAGGATGGGAGGTTAGCGGCATTAGAAAGTTGGGAATCTTTTGGAAGGACGTTAAAAACAGTGAAGCTCATGATTCGATTCGATGCTACGTAAGAGAAGCAGCGTCATGGCTGAATGCGAAACCACACCCTCCAGGAAGTTCAACCACCCAATCAGGCTGCAGCGTATCTGCTTATTTAAAACGTCAATCTTGCAGTTTTGCCAAGAAAAAAAAAAGTACGTCTTTGACCTTAGCTGTTATTGCTAGCTTACTTAGCTAACTGGCTTCTATCTCAAGCTAGTAATCGTGTTATACTTCAAATGATCACCATGTTCGTGTTTTTTAGCTTCCAACTTGTAGCTTTAGCCTTAAATCTTTTCTGCTGACGCCGTTTAAGGAACTTTTTGATGTTCCATTGGATACCAAGTTGTTTGTTTAGCGCAAGTAAGTCTAAAACATTTAGTCCGAACCGAGGATCCAGGAACTTTCATCACTTTGACAAAGATTTCAGTTTTAGTGCAACCAATAATGATAATCCAATGGGTTTGTTGACTTTAGCGTTTAGCATCTTCTGATAAAAGCTCAAATCTCGTTTAGTTTTCTTCATTCGTTTCTTTACGTATAAATTAGTCTAAGATAGATGGAAGAACAGACTTACACTTCCTAAATTGCAAAATCTGACTTTTGTGAGTTTAACTTCTGCCTCTGGTAAAAACATAAAAGGCTTCACAGTCGAGGTGTCGATGAATTTTACCTGACGGGTCCCTGAAGGCCTCGTGGTGGCGTGGCGTAGGTGATAACACACCTGCGTTAGCATCCGTTAGCAGCGATAGCGACGCCGTTAATCATGACTTCCTCCTCGCCAACGCCTTAACATCTTAAACCGCTCGTGTTTGAGACGTGAAGCCGAAGCCAGATGTCGTGCGGCGGGATCGCGGTTGGTCCCGGCGGGGGGATGGGGGGGGGGGGTAAAGCGATGAATCCGATCCGACGCCTGCTGTTCCAGGCAACTGCTCCATTAATATTCCGATGCGCTCCGTCACGGGGTGGAGGGAAGCAAAATCCCTTTTAAGTCGGAAAATAATCACCGCAACTTTTCTGCCTCGCCATCTGTTCCGGAGGAGCGACCGGCTGGAGGGGGGAACGCGGTTTACTCCGTGTCACGTCTTGTTAAGGTGCGTTAGGTCGCCGCAGAACGAGACACTTCACAACTCCAGAACTTTTGAACAGATTAGAATCATGGGAGTTCTCGATCCGGCGGCCCGATGGCGGCGCCGGTACACGTCCTGCATCGAGGCGATTAGAGTTCCTTTACTTGCCCGGAGTCATTAGACGCCAACAAACCGCCGCTCCGATGGTTCATGACGGCAAAGGTCAGCACAAACCGCTCATCGAGATTACTGAGATGGAATTCTGGGATAGCGAATCAGCTGATAGCGTTTGTCTTCATCGCTTTTCGCCCGGAGCTGAAACCTCGAGTTGAGTTGACGTCTTAACGGCTGCCGTCGTGTCAGGAAAGGACGATCAGGTTCGGTTCAGTTTGAGACCAGCTATTATTAATTTAAGACTCCGGGTTTGGAACCCGTCCAGTTCCTAAAGGGCCGAGAACCTCTGCAGACGTTCAGGAGCTCCCGGAGGCGTCAGCGGAGTTTAGCTTTTCTATTTCTAAAGATTTGATGAGTAAAACTTTCTGTTCAGCCAGAGACTGAATAGACAGTGTCATCGTTAGGTCATCGTGGAGCTAATCCAAGTGTGGGCAAAGAGGCGGAGCTCTAAAGTTGGGGCCTGAGGCACTTCATCAGGCGGTCTTTGGGAGTCTTCTTTGGGGGTCATGGGACGGTTCTGGACCAATCGAAGACAGTCTGGTTTGTGTTCTGGGACCCCTGGTTCACATAGGAGGTCTAGAGCTTTCGGAGTGATCGTTGTAGGTTAGCGGATCAGGTGGACCTGCCCTTCAAGGAGGCTCCGCCCATCTCCTCTCTAATGTGAATCAATCAAGTCCTGTCTAGACCGACCGGAGAACTGATCAGCGAAGTGCTTTATTGATAACAAACATATCTATAATTCATCTTCCATCCATGCTTTTGATCACATGACCACCAGGAAGTCAACCAGTAGTGTGTAGCGCTACCCTGCTAGCGCCCTAAAACACCCAGTAAAGCGTCTTTTCACTTGAAATCACGTCAGGGAAACGTGGTCTATCTCCGACACTTGATTATTCGGTAGTGTTTCATTGGCTCTGCCGTCGTCACAGCACTAGTTTGCCGCGAGCCGCCATTGGCGCTCATTGTTGGGTGGGTCGGTTCCCCCGCCGCCAGTCGGACGGATATAAACGCTTCCTGTTTACGCCTGCGGCGGTATTCCTGCTGAGGAGGTCGGAGACTTTCCGTTCCCGTTTCGGTTCGTCACGACACGGAAAGAAGAACCAAATCAGTTCCTCCTCTAGAAAACCTCCGTCCGGCGGGAGTCAAGGGAGGCGGCGTTCCCGTCAGGAGTTTAAGCAGATTCTGGAAATTAATTCCAGCCACTTTTAAATGAGATTCGCGCGAGGCGTGTCTCTGGGTGGAGCCCCTCCCCCAGGTTTTGAACCAACAACGCCGGCAGCTCATATCTGGAGGCGTTGATCCGTGAAGGAGGTGGAGCCCGAGGGAAATGTTTCGACGCTCTGTTTTTACAGATTATTGATTTAATAATGAAAATCAATACGCTCCAACCTGGGGGGGCGGAGCGTTGGGCGTTTGATTAAGACATAAGAGCAGCTGCGGCAGGAGGCGGAGCTTCTTCTCCACCTTCGCTGTCATGTTTATTCCAGATTTAAATTAAATTTTAATGAAGTCTCCAGAGCGCCTGCTAGCGGTCGTGAACGGCATCAGCAGAACATTTCAGTTATTTCTACTTCCGGTCCCTGAGGGACTCGAACTCTTGCGTGTCTGAAAACTCTTTGACGGGTCCAGGAATCACGTGATGACGTCAGCCTATCAGGAGGTTGGATTTGCCTCCTGGACCAGCGGGATGCAACCGGATGTTTGTTTCCTAACCTGTTGATCGCGCGACCTTTCAAAATAGAAGCCACCTGGTTTCGGACGATCAATAATAAATCGATGATCCTCGTGCTCATCGTGACCTTCACGCGCCTGTCAACCACGCGCGTCTCATCCCGCGCTGCGTTCGCGCAGTTGAGAGGAAGCGTGAGGAAGAGGAGGGTCGTGTCCTGCCCCTCCCCAGGAGGAAACAAACAAACAAACAAACAAACAACAACAGCGCTCCAACTCCTCCGTGATTTATTTATTTCGTGCGTGGCGCGCGCGGGAGGAGCCGTCGAGGCGTCGCTCCTCGTCACCGATTGGCTCCGCCGTGACTGGAAGCCCCGCCCACTCACCGGGGCTCTCCGGCGGAGCTTCTGAACCGGGAGCGGTCCGATCCAAACCGGGACGCCGACATGAAGGAGAAGAGTCTGATCGAGACAGCGAAGATGCAGGGAAACGTCATGGTAAGGTGATGCGCTTCCTGTCCGCGCGTGCGCGCGACCCTCACGCGCGTTTTTTGGACGTTTTCCCACATTTGGCATCGCTGAGGTGCGTTCATGCCCTGTTGGATTTTACGGGCAGTTGGAAAGTTTTGGTCGCGGTTTCTTTTTTGGGGGAGACGAGGTTCGGTTCTGTGATGCGTTTGAGGGCAGTCGTAACCTTTTGGTGTGAGGGGGGGGGGGGCATTAATATTTCAGTGCGGGTTATTACCTGGCTGGGGGGGATGTCGGATGGATGGAGTGAATATCAAACGTCCCGCGGGGCCGTCGGGTGTTAAAGGTCAGGATCCTGTAAAGGTTTTTGATTCTTACCCCCCCCCCCCAAAAAAAAATCCTCTAACCCTAACCCCCCCATGCTGGATCCGTCTTCGCTGAATAAGCCCTTCTGTCCAAACACTTCTGGCCGGTTTGGGAGGTGTGGGGCACAGTGGTGCAGATTCAGGCTTTTCTGCTGCTGGAGATGCTCTGTTACCCCCCCACCCCACCATAGCACCACCCCTTACGACCCCCCCCCAGCTTATCAGCTGCTCCATCCTCTCTTCATGAAAAACAAACACGGTTGTTTACCAGAGGATTTGGCTGAAGACTGTGATCTGATGAAGTTGTCTGTTGATAAATGATCTTTTTTTTTTTTTTTATTCCTTTAATTTAGTTTATTTATCGACAGGAACTGAATTTAACGTATAAAACGTATAAAACAAATATTTTGTTCGTTTTAAAGCCGCCTGCTTTTAAAAAAAAACGTATTGATGACTTGAGAACGAGCCGCAGACGGGTGTTTTGGCGTTTCTACGGCGGCCCTGAAGGGACAAATCAATTCGGGGTTCTTGATCAATACATTCAAATAAATACTTCCTGCCGATTTATCACAAACCAACAAAGAAGAAAACCACCACTGTTAAGCGCAATCCCTCATTGGAGGGATGGTGGATTAAGGGGAGGAGTCTGGTTGTCGTGGTGATAAGATGCGGGGATGATGTAAGCAGGTTGAGGGCGGGGTTTTTTTCGTTTAGTTATAAATCGTAAAGTCGGTTAAACATTAAATGTCTCAGTTGACTGAAGGCAGTTTGTGACGCTGCCACCTAGTGGTGGGAGGTTTAAATACAACAGATATCAATTAATTTACAAGATTAAAGTAAATGAAATCAAAATAATTTATTCTCATATTGAACAGGTTGATAAATGATGTTTGCATCCAGATCTTGATCCGGATCTAGAACCAGATCCAGATCTGGTTACCGCTGTGATGAGCTGATGACATCATCCCGTGGGACTGAACTCGTGATCTCGTGTGCAAATTATTACATTTATTGGATTCAACCTGCTGCCTTTGCCCCCAAGCAGAGGGTTTTGGTTTTATGCCCCCCCGAACCCCCCCGTCTGCTCTAATGGTCCTACAGTCACACCTTCACGGCTGCCGGTGGCTCGCCTGTTTCAAACGACGTGACGAGGAAGTTCAATCACGCCGCTGTGCGCCCGCCTCCACCGGCGGCGGCGCAGCGTCTGCTGCTCCAGCATCAGGACCAGACAGACATCTGGTATCCGTGCACCTGTTACCCACTTCTTGTCGGGGGTGACTCAGCATTCCCGTCCAAACGAGTACGTGTTGCTGCTTGGAAACGTCACGCAGGGATTGAACCGCCTTTAAATCAGACAGTTATTCCCTTTTTATGGAAATGATTCTGATGTTTGTTGGTAAATTACTTTAAAGTCTATTCAGTTAAAAATTGTTAACAGATCGTGCTCTTATTTTGAAATGTGTCCCAGCATCGAGGCGTTGACCGGAGGTTAGCATTTAGCATGCTAAAACATTCATGAATGACTTTACGATCTTCATCATCATGTGGTTAAACGGTGTTTGGCTAAGTTGTTGTCAGAGGTGTTATTAATGCTATTAGCTTAGCATCTAAAGGGTTTTTAGGAGCTAACTTTAATGTCAGGGTTGTGAACACGACCACACTCCTGCCACAGGTGTTCTCTCTAAACCTCCAGGGGGCGCTAATGAGCTCGTCCAAAAATGATAGGGGACAATGGAGCTTTAGCCAAAATGCTAACGACATTATTATAATATATTAAACATGTAATATGTGTTTATGTAATTCTGTTATTATTTATATTTAGACCGAAATTTTTAGCTAGCAGTTAGCATTTATTAGTATCTCTTAGTTAGCATTTTAGCAAAAGTTGAGGTCACTAGTTTATTTTATTTGATAAAATCAATTTTTTATTTGCACAACTTAAAGAACAGGAAGATGAAAACAATAATGTTTAGCTGTTTAGCTGCAGATGCTAATCCTAGAGTGCCACCTAGCTAGACTGCAGCCCATTTTGGTCATGCTGATTTAATTGTGGGTGACCAGACTGCAGGCAGAACAGCTTTGGCTCCACTTCTGCCAATGGGGGTGTCCAGTCTTCTAAGCTCCGCCCCTTAGCATAGCATTTTCGCTATAGTTTGACTACAATGAGCCTCGAACTACCTCTACAACCACATGAAACAACGACTTAACATCGTGTGACGCTGGTATTTCTTCTTCTGTGGTAAAAGTCTCACTCAGGATGTTACCCGTGTTCACAAACACGTTTCCTCCCCGTTCACACGGTCGCCGCTGAGCGAGGGCGGCGCCACGCTGAGTGCAGCAGTGCAATAATGAGGCGACAACAGCTGACTGTTTGTTTGCTCCGCCCCCTCCATCCTCACGCTGTTTGCATCTTGAGATTGAGCACCGGCGCTCGTTAGCGTCTGATTGCTGCGGCGGTTGTCTTTCATGAGGCGCAGCAATAATTGGGGTCGTTCAAGTCGGCGTGTTGATTTCAGTTTTTATCTGGAGGTATTTATCACGCGGAGATGAACGCTGAGCAGGAAGCGACTGATTAGCATCTCTGTTCCTGAGGTAATGGCGTCATCGCTCACTGATACCTATAACATTCTGGCACATACAGTGTGGGGGGCGGGAGTACAGGCGGTCTGACGTTACTATTATTGACAGTCTTTTAGAATATCTGATTATAGATTAGCGTCATAATTAGCTGCACTGTTTCAGGCTAATGGGGGTTAATTTAAAGTGCATTCATAAATTGTGGTGTGTGGCGTTTGCATGTTAATTAATACGCTGATGACATCATTTTGACGAAGGAGCGCCGGGTCGATTCTGGGCGTGGTCAGTTTGGTAGATTTTGTGTTTGCTTCAGGACTTTACGGCCTTGTTTTCAATCCCTTTGGGACAACCTGACAACATTTTGTTGTTGTTGTTGTTACCATGGTAACCACTTGCTGTCGGCGTAAGAAGGCGTTCGTGAAGGGTTGGATGAGTCGCCCCTGCTTTTCACTAGTTATTTTCTGTTTTGTTTTGGGCACAACGGTCGCCTCTATAAAGTCACATTTAACGCCCTGGCAGCCGCTTTTAAATTGGCTGCTGATGCGGTCACAAAGGGGCGGAGCCAGAACGACTTTTAACCATTCTGTTACGTCTGGATGCTCGCTTGAATGTTCCAACCAGCAGAGTTCATCTTGTGCATCGTGTAAATGTCCATCAGGGAGTAATCGGCAGGTTGTTTTCCGTTTCCACCGGTGTATATAGTGGGGTCGTAAATCCGTATCTACAGTAGGTTCATCACGTCTCCGCTCGCCTTCCCGTACGATGATAAACAAAGAGATGAAGGCGTTCTTTCCCAGGAGGCCCGTTTCCTCCTCTTGCAGGAGAAGCTCTGTGTTTGTGCCCGGCATTAATGATCATCTCCCACAGTAACACTCGTTAGGACTCGGACGCGATAAGCCGGCTGCCACCACTTACTCACGGCATCGAGTGTAATTGCGTTTTCGCAGGCGGGGCCGCCCGCCACCAGCGAACAGCGACTCAATTTGTCTGAAATCGCTGCATCTCTGCAGCGTTTACCGTCCCGCGCCTGGACGTTTCCAACACAGATATGCGCCTCCGATAAGCAGATTTAGTCTGCGAAACAACACGAGGAGAATTTAGATGATGGAGAGCGGCAAAGCGAGGGAGGCTGACAGACAGAGGGGCAGATGGAGGGAGGAGAATAGACGCGCAATGCCAGTTTTTTGACTTTCAAATTGGACTGAACACGCCGAGAGTTTTGGAAAGCCATTAAAAAACGGAGCTGAGGCCAAATTTCTGACAACATTAGTCCCATTCTACGAGACGAGGAAATAAACATCCTTTTCATTCCCGCTCTGACTCTAACCTTGATGGAGGCGAAGCCGGAAAAAAAAATGTTTTTACAGAATAGGATAAACAGCGACAAGTCGAGCCGAAGCAAAATACAGGAAGAAAAGACTCGTGACGGGAAAACGTTGAATTTGTTTTATAAATCCGTCACAATGTGAGATGATTATTTACAGCAATAAATGACAGAATGTCAACAGTGTTTACAGAAGAAGAGTCAGATAAACTTTTAGACTTTAGACTTACGTCATTTTTCTCGATTATGCGTCGGTTTTCAAAAAAGTACTTGAAAAATAAAGTCATTTTACTCAACTTGACATCTAGAAATACTGAAATCATAAAATCACTAGTAAACCATTAAGCGCACATAATATCATGTTACTGTACAATATAACAGAATAAAAACATGATATATTATTAGACTGTAGCAACCCCGCGACCCTCGACAATAGAAGAAGCTGTATAGAAGATGAATGAATGAATTAATGTTTGTAAGTTTAAAATAGATTCTTAGGAACCAAATATTATTAAAATTCATTCATAAATAAAGTTCAGGACAGAACTGGTAGTGGTTATCTATGGTTTGACCAGGAGACGAGTTAATTCAACTTATGTCGCTTTTTGAATTATGTTGCATCTCCTGGAACCATTAACAACGTAAAAACCTGCATAGCTGTGAACTCAACACTGCCCCCTAGTTGTCAGGTTTGAATCCAACATAAAATGAAGACGTCAAGATGTTTTGTTCCTCCGTTTCAGGACCAGACTGTAATTGAAACACCTTGAACGCACCTCTGGACGAAGACGAGGCGTTCACTGTCACAGACGTCGGTGAACACATGTGACGTATTGAACACGGACGCTCTCCTCAGGCCGTCGATGATTCATCAGAGCTGTTTGATTCCTGACTCAGGAAAACGTCTGCTGGAATTCTGGGTAATGATGTACGTCTCCGTGCAGCGGGCTGTTAGCTCGTCGTCTGTAGCCTTGGCGGGGCGGAAGGTGGTCGAACGCGTGGAATTCAATTAGCCTCTTTTCGGAGCGTGCCTTCGGATTCTCGTCCGTCTCGTACGTAAGCGGCTTCCGTTACGGCGGCATCAATCAGACGCCGACCTCTGTGTTGGGCGCCGTTGTTGTGCTCCCTTTCCGGGCGGAGGTGCTATAGGCGGGTCCCTAATGAGATCATTAAAGCTAGCCAGACAGGAAATGAAAAAGCACCTGTTGCGTTGGGAGTGTTGTGTATTCCCTAAACATTAGAGGAATATTACCTTGGGGCGCCGCGGGACAACACTCTGTGCCGCTAAATTAACTTGGTGCATCCACGTCGGGCGAGGCTGGCGCGTTATTAATTACGATATGGATGTTAGGGATTCATCTGAATTAATTGGGGCGCACTTGAACGCCTCACTTTCTCTCCGCGCATTAAAAGCGGCGCTAAGGGCCGCGTCGCCCCCCACCCCCCCGGAGGACCGGAGTTTGATTCCTACAGACAATTAAAAACCGACGATTCTTGCGGCTAAGCTACATCATTAGCGCCACCAGGTGTGATGGGTGTGAGCAGACGAGCATTTAGCATCCGATAGGCTGTTACTCATCTCGCCGAGGCGGAGTAATGAAACGCGGCGAGGGAGAACAGGCGAGCCAAGATGGAGTGGAACGCCGTCTCGCCGCTGGGAGATGCATTTTATTCCAGGATTTATCGCCGCCGCTCCGTCTGCTGGAGGTTATCAAAGCTGAGGTCGCCTCGGGGGGGGGGCAAAAAGTTGGGGAAGTGACTCCGCCTCCTACATCCGCCGGGTGACGCCCGGTTATTCCATAAAGTTAACTGGATGTTGGATCCTCCGTCATTCCAGATATTTATTGATCCAGATCAGAGCGTATTCCTCCGCCGCACAAACTAGTCCTGTTAAAATCTATCAATCTGGATCCATAATCTGATAATGTGATGTTTACCAAAACGAAATAATCAATAACACATGTAATCGATCATTCCTTCCCATGTTTCCGACCCTCCCTAAAAAAACGGTTTGGTCGTTTTTATTTTGTGAAATGTTTAAAAAAAATTTGGATTTAAAGTAAAATGTAGAAAACTGGCTCCGCCCCTTTTGTACAGGAAATAATTTACTTCACAAATTATCTCTAAATGTTTGAAAAAGCTCGTTTAAAACCCCAAACCCCCCCCCTCCTCCACGCCGCTCCTCGTTGACCGATCGGCGCCGTAATGAGGCGGCTCCGACTCGCCGGCTGTCAGGCGGGGGCGTGTCCCAATGCTTCCCCCCCAGAGCCTCGCAAAGGTCAACGTGCCTCTTAATCAAACATCAGGCGGGCCCCTCCCCACCCGCTGTCAGCCGCTGCTCGCTCCCCGCCGAGTTTAAAGTTCACTCCCATCTGCTCCCTGAAAGTCACCGGCGTCGCTTCCGCCGCCATAAAGCCGTCCCCCAGGAAGGTTTGATGGGCGTCGCCGGCAGCGGCGATGATGGTGATGGCGTTAAAATGAGGTCGTCTGCGTAGCGACGAACGCTGAATGTCAGGGACGCTGCTTTCATGAGGTGTCTTTTTATTTATCGGCGCTCGTTACGTTTGAAGGCGGGGTTTAACCTTCTGTGACATTTATTCCGGCGGGAAAAATATTTCACCGGGTTCCACGGGGGACGCAACGAGGGTACACCATCACATCCGGGGGGCGTGTCTATGCCTCTAGACCAATCAGAACGTTTCACAAAGAAGCAATCTGTACCTCAGGAGGCGTTTTGGTACGATCTTATCACCTAATCCGACAAGATTCATCTCATCTGCTTTTGCCTTGTGGGTCATGTGGGTTGCTGGTGCCGATCCTAACCGAGGTGGGGGGGACACTCCAGGTGTGACGCCGGTGCACCGCTCATTTAAACATCATATCTAAAAGAACTTTCGGACGCATTGATGAGTTTGTGGTGAATATTTTCCGTCCTCCTGGGTTTTCCCTCATGCGGACTCAAACGTCCTATCACAGGTGGCGTCCCGTGGAGGTGGGAGGAGCATCCGCTCTCTGGGGGCTCAGCTGTTTGTTCTGGAACCTTGAGAGGAAATTTGCCTGTGGATGAAAAAAGCGTTTGGTTCCTTTTCCTCTCATCCGGTCATCAAACCCATCGATTAAACCGTCTCGCTTTCATGCGGCTCTTTTAAACGTAAACGCCTCGCGCCGCCGCCACCGCTGGACCTGAAACGCCGGTCGGGGGGGTTTCATCTCGCCAGCTTCCCGCCAACACGTGGAGCTCATTACTCATTTACCTCCAGACGCATTCAGAACCTCCTCAAAGAGAGTCCTGAAAACGAATCTCCTCCGGTTCCCGCCTGCGAAGACGAGTCCTTCATCTTCAAAGCCCCGCCCCTGGGGTGCTGGGGGGGTGGAGGGATACGTCGCCACGAGGTCTAATCAGGTTTGCCGCGGCTCATTGGTCGTCCGCTGGCTGCAGAATCACCAGAACCACTATTTTCTGAAGGCAAATTGGTCGTGAGGAAGACGTCCCCTAATGATGGCCTCTAATGTAAAGCTAATGTCGTGGTGATCAGCCGCCGCTGCCGGAATCTCAATCGTGTGTGAAGACGAGCGAGGAGGAAGATAATTGCCTCTCAGGAAAGTTTACAGGAAGTAATTAAGAGGAAAAGTTGGCGGAAGTGTGCGTGAAAATCCGCAGCGGCGGTGATAACCGGACGAACCAATCAGGAAACAGATTCACAACAACGCCATCCGCAACCGGCTCAGTCCAGTCGGATGGGGGTGAATTTGATCGACCCGCACTGACCTTTGACCTCGGTTCATCCAGGATGTCAGGGATGAACTTGGAATACCAAGTGATACCTTGTGTCTGACCTCTGAACCCATGGGTCCCGGCGCCGTGTGGAGGGGATCAGCCGTCCGCTTACTTCTGGCCATTTAGTCTCTGTTAACACAAGACAGGAAGTGTTCTTCTGTTCCCCCAAACATAAACCAATCAGCTGTTCGGGAATATTAGCACGTGTTCTATACATAACGGGAATATTAGCATGTATTCTATACATAAAGGGAATATTAGCACGTATTCTATACATAACGGGAATATTAGCATGTATTCTATACATAACGGGAATATTAGCATGTATTCTATACATAACGGGAATATTAGCATGTATTCTATACATAATGGGAATATTAGCACGTATTCTATACATAACGGGAATATTAGTATGTATTCTATACATAACGGGAATATTAGCATGTGTTCTATATCTAAAGGGAGTATGTGCATGTGTTCTATATCTAAAGGGAGTATTAGCATGTGTTCTATATCTAAAGGGAGTATTAACATGTGTTCTATCCCCAAGGGGAATATTAGCATGTGTTCTATACCTAAAGAGAATATTAGCATGTGTTCTATACCTAAAGAGAATATTAGCATGTGTTCTATACCTAAAGAGAATATTAGCATGTGTTCTATACCTAAAGAGAATATTAGCATGTGTTCTATACCTAAAGAGAATATTAGCATGTGTTCTATACCTAAAGAGAATATTAGCATGTGTTCTATACCTAAAGAGAATATTAGCATGTGTTCTATACCTAAAGAGAATATTAGCATGTGTTCTATACCTAAAGAGAATATTAGCATGTGTTCTATACCTAAAGAGAATATTAGCATGTGTTCTATACCTAAAGGGAATATTAACCTGTTTTCTCTACTGGAAGGGAACCCTAGAGGAAACTATCTTGAACACAGATGCTTCTAAGCGTCTGAGAGGCCCCTCCCCCGTACAGCGATGTAACTCCGTTTCTGATGATGTCATGAATCCAGATGGGGTATCTTTAAAAAGCGACCCCACCAAACACGTTTCGGATAAAACTCGGTTTCGTATTTTTGTTTGTGTCGTTCAGTTTCTGGTTTCGAACAGATGTTCTCTTTCCTAATTAGGGCGACATTAAAATTCCTCCTAACTCTAAACTTCTTTTTGTTTTGAACTGAAAACTCTAAACTCCCGTACAGAACAGGCGTCAATCCGAACGTTTAGCCGAACCGCGGACGAACCAAACGTCTGTCGGCTAAACCTCGTGAAGCTAATTAGCCTCCGGCTTAGGCGGCGGAATTAGCTCTCGCTGCGACGTCGATCCCGTCTGTAAGCAAGGCGCTCATTGACATTCACAGTCTGGGAAATGAAAGCTGCGACCGCGTAGCTTCCGTGGCTAAATTGAGCTAAATGCATTCTCTGGAAACGGCGGAGAAAAGCCTCGCCGTCTCGGGGGAAATACATCAACCTATCCGCTCGCGCTCACATGGGCGTCCGCCGCCCGGAATCCACGGATAACGACGTCTAGACAAATTTGTCATTGACATTTGGCGTTCTTCTCACACAGGAAGGAATACAAATGAATATGGCCGCCCTGTGTTTGCACAGCAGGGACCGTTGGAGGTTTGTCTAACGGCGGCGGCGCTCGGTTATCATTAGGCAACGGCGCCACACGCCTCCAGTTTATTGCTGTTTTTATTACTTACTGACACCTGGAGTGAAGCATGGCGTCACAGCTCTGGAGTATTATTCCCGCTTCCTGTTTATTCGCGTCTTATCGAGGGAGAAAACACCGGTTTAGAGCGGCGGCGCCGTTAATCAGGCGAAGGCGACGCCTCACTTTTAATAAATGCGACACGGGTGAACTTTTTTTACACGGGCAAATATTTGTTTTCCGCGGGTTTAGCGCGAAGAATATATATAAGCGCTGTCGTTGCGACCCCTTTAGGGAGGGGGAGGGGAGCGATTTTAAAGTGTCACTTTTATCTGGCGCGCCATCGCTCGAGCAAATCGTGAATGATGAGGCGAGGTGCCGCAGGATCTCGCAAATAAAATGCTCTTCGCCGCCGCCACGGAAACGAGGAGGGGAAGCGACGTCGTCCGGGGGGACGGACTTTGTTTAGGCCTCACAAACAGTCGCGGATTCGCGTTCGTCTTCCCGGCGCGGCGGAGACGCAAATAACTTGTCAGAAGAGCCGACGGAGCGCTTGGCCTTTATTGCCTCCGGTGGCGTTATGGTGCCTTTGAGTCCCCCTCCAACCCCCCTCCCTGTTTCCGCAATAAATGCGAACCCGGCCCACGTTTACCTGGGGGGCCCGTGTGACTGAAATGCCCCTTTCATCGAGGAGGGTTGTGTCTGTCTCAATATCCCGGCGGTGCTTATGGATGAGGAGGAGGAGATAGTCCAGCGTAGAGAATCCTCGTTTGTGCCCCCCCCCCCTTTAATCCCTGGGGAGGAGATTGGAGGATACAATCAGGACAGGAGGAGCGCCGGGATCCGGGTCCGAGGGGACGCTTGACGGACGGCGCCCCCCCCCCCCCCACCCTTTGCCTCTTGTACTTGCCAGCGTGGTGGCAAGGGGGGGTTGAGATATCCCAGGTTCAATCCTGGCGCCTTATCTTCTTATCCCCCGCCCCAGCGGCTCCGGAGATGAAGCCGTGCGGCGGAGCGGCGTCCGTTAAGCTCCACCGCCGCCGCCGCGTTTGAGGCTCCGCCGGCGTGTTTGAGGCTCCGCTCTGACTTTGTTTAACTTACAGTTTTCTAAAACACACTCGTTCAGGTTGGGAGTGTAACCGATAAGATTTGAGAAAGGAAACGCGTCCTCAGGGGGTTTGGAGAGGGGGGGGGTTGAAGTGTTGCAAGGACGAATGAAAAAAAGAACGATGAGTCCTCACTTGGAGGCGTTTCTAATCCCGACTTGGACGCGGAGGTAAACAGATGGCGCCGGTTTAAGAACGATGCTTCTGTTGGGTCGACAGAAAATGACAAAATGACATTGTAATAATCCAGAGAGGAAGACGAGTTCTGGTTCTGCTTCAGCAAAAGAAACGGATTAGCGGTTGAACCGTTCCAGGACCACCCGTGAAAAAATGAAATTTCGTGATATAGCGACAAACTATTTAATTATTTACGGTAATTTAAACGTTTCTGAACCCTCCCCATACTGAAATCAAACCACCTTCTATCTGAATTACCTTTTCCCACACTCTGATAGACTGTTTAAAGCACTTTTGTAAGCGTTCCCAGACTCACAGAACGCAGCGCACTTCCAGTTGCTGTCAGCCAATAGCATGCGCATACGGTATCATGTGACTACCTATTAAAAATCTGTGATGTAGTGAAGCCGTGCAGCTTGAAACGCGAATAAGCGAGGGATTACTGTAGTTCAGTACCAGGAACCAACCCAGTCCATCTTCACTCCATCTTAATCCCATTTTTTCTCCACCCTAATCCCATCTTCACTCCTGCATTATGTTGGATTAATGTGTTTTTCCTGTCATGTTCTCTCCGGTCCAGGATGGACGGTTATTGGTTATTGGTTGTCCAGGAGACGATAAACTTCAGGATCACCCGGGCGACGGGGGTCGGGGTTTGGGAACGTTTAACGGTGACATCACACTTCTGCGTGGGCGTGTCTCGAACGTTCCCATCGCTCCAGATCTGTTCAACATTCAGAAACAAAACCAGAGCCTGAAGAACTTTTGACGTTTAATCCTGTTTAAATCGGGATGAATCCATTTTCCCTTCCCGTTAGCGGCTAATTTGACGTTGGAGCGTAGCGTTAGCGTGATGTGACAGGGCGTCCTCCCGCCGTCACGAACCTTTACGTCATTGAAAGTGGCGCTCGTGCTCCTTCAGCCGTTGCTGTCACCTGATTGGCTGAGGCTGCCATCAATCAAACGGCGCTGAAGTGGTCAGACGGAGGAGTGGTTCTGACCTTGGACTAAACTAAACTCCATAACGGGTGAAGGCAGAATTAATTTGGAGGTAATAGACGAGTATTTATGACGCTGTAAAGTCCTCGACCTGAAGCTTTTACTCGCTGCCATCCTCTCTTCAACGCGGCATGAAATTAACTCCACGCCACTGAAGTGGGCTTTTCCTGCTTCAATTTCACTTCTGACAAGCTGAGGCTAATGGAGGCGGCGCCTCGGATTAATGTCGCCCCCCCACCACCACCACCACCGTTCCTCGCCTCCCCCCCACTCGGATGAGAGACGACGGCGAATCGGACCGTCCGTCACATCCAAGACGTCGTCATGTAGCTCAATTTTAACGCTTAAATTACATAATTAAATTCCAATCTGATGTTAGTTTTGTAAATCTAAATTCTCAGTTTGAAAAAAACATCTAAATGTTTTAAAGAGTCGTTTAGTGTTTAGTGGTTTTTGTGGAGGAGGTTCTTTTTTTTTTTTAACCTTTTTTGTTTGCAGGTTGATTAAAAAAACTAATTTTAGCAAAATTTTTTAAACATTTTTCCTCATTATGTAAAAAAATTTCTGACCGATTAAAACTGATTTTAAAGTGATATAAATCGAAATTCACTGGTTTAAACAAACATCTAAAAGTTTTTAACGAGTAATTTAGCGTTTAGCTTTTAGCATTTAACGGTTTTGTGGAGGCGGTTGTTTTTTCTTAACTTTTTTGTTTGCAGGTTGATTAAAAAAGTAAAATTTTATCAAACTTTTTAAAACATTTTCCCTCATTACGTAAAAAAAATTTCCGACTGATTTTGATTCAACTCCGCAGAAGGATTTAGCCCCGCCTCCTTGTCACAAACCCTGCCCCCCACGCACAGCGTCCTCGGATCTAAAGACGAACTTTTCTAAAACTCGTTAAAACAAGGGAGGGACCCTGAAGATTCCGGGTTGGCGTTGCTGATTGATGGAAGCGCGGCGGCGGCGGCGGTGCTGAACGATGTTGGGGGGGGGGGGGCGCTCCGCCAGATTGCGTTGCTGCTCTGCGTTTGGGGAGTCTGGTCTCCTTCTGAAGCGCCAGCGGTCGTCCTCCACGTATTAGAACCCAGATATTTCCTGGAGTGTACTTTCCCACTCTTTTAGTAATTGAGACGCGCCGCCAGAGACGAAAACTCGGGTTGGCGTCCAAACATCTATCTTTTATTCAGACTTCCTTCATCTCCTCGATTCTTCCCCGAAGATTCCTCGTTTTCCTCCGCGGTATCTGCATCGGCACGATATCCTCGGTCCTATTAATAACAATCCACGGAAAAAAAATAACAGCAGAACGTCTCCGACAGGTTTTTATGATGAGGAATGGCTCGGTTGGGCTCGGGAGCGTTGTGGGTGTTCGGAGCCGGCCCATCACTTATCTAAACCGAACAGAGTCATGCTCTGAATGTCGAGTTATTAACCGTGGCTGTAATCCAAATTCAATTCCGGGGCCCGATTGAATTAGCAAGAAGCCGAACTGCTTGCTAATCAAAAAAAAAAAGAAGAAAGAAACAACCCATGTTGTGCGACGGCTTGTGTTCCATCACGCCCCGAAAACAGGAAGCAAAATCGTTCCTCGCTGCCATTTCTCCGCTTTGGCTCTATTAATATTAAAAGCGTCCACCGCTGCAGGTTTTACCCTTGAAAATTTGATCATGATTTTCTTTGCGGCGCTTGGTTTTCACCTCCGCCCGGCGCAGGCTGGCGGGGGCTCCATCCCGCTCACAGACAATATGTTGAAATTGCCTCCAGTGCTTCTCCAGACCTCTGGGACTTTTTTCATTTTGTGCTCGTGATCCGCGGGAATGGAAAAGTCGCTGCTCAATAATGGAATAAATGGGTTTAAAGGGTTGAGGTGGAGAGTCGCGTCCTCATCCAGGTGTTAGTTAACGGCAGGCCGGCGGCGGAGACGACTGCTGAGTCATGATTTAATGACTCGTCACTTCAGGAGCTGCTGAGACTCGAAATCAGACAATTAGTTTATTTCTAATTATTTAAGTCATCGATAATAATATCAATATGCCTTCAATGTTGTTTACAGTCCAGGTTCACACAGTGAAACAGTCCAGGTTCACGCAGTGAAACAGTCCAGGTTCAGACAGTGAGACAGTCCAGGTTCAGACAGTGAAACAGTCCAGGTTCAGACAGTGAAACAGTCCAGGTTCAGACAGTGAAACAGTCCAGGTTCACGACAGTGAAACAGTCCAGGTTCACGCAGTGAAACAGTCCAGGTTCAGACAGTGAAACAGTCCAGGTTCAGACAGTGAAACAGTCCAGGTTCAGACAGTGAAACAGTCCAGGTTCACGCAGTGAAACAGTCCAGGTTCACGCAGTGAAACAGACCAGGTTCACGCAGAACAGACCAGGTTCACGCAGAACAGACCAGGTTCACACAGTGAAACAGTCCAGGTTCACACAGTGAAACAGTCCAGGTTCACGCAGTGAAACAGTCCAGGTTCAGACAGTGAAACAGTCCAGGTTCACGCAGTGAAACAGTCCAGGTTCACACAGTGAAACAGTCCAGGTTCACGCTGTGAAACAGTCCAGGTTCACGCAGTGAAACAGTCCAGGTTCAGACAGTGAAACAGTCCAGGTTCAGACAGTGAAACAGTCCAGGTTCAGACAGTGAAACAGTCCAGGTTCACGCAGTGAAACAGTCCAGGTTCACGCAGTGAAACAGTCCAGGTTCACGCAGAACAGACCAGGTTCACGCAGAACAGACCAGGTTCACACAGTGAAACAGTCCAGGTTCACACAGTGAAACAGTCCAGGTTCACGCAGTGAAACAGTCCAGGTTCAGACAGTGAAACAGTCCAGGTTCACGCAGTGAAACAGTCCAGGTTCACACAGTGAAACAGTCCAGGTTCACGCTGTGAAACAGTCCAGGTTCACGCAGTGAAACAGTCCAGGTTCACGCAGTGAAACAGTCCAGGTTCAGACAGTGAAACAGTCCAGGTTCACGCAGTGAAACAGTCCAGGTTCACGCAGAGAAACAGTCCAGGTTCACGCAGTGAAACAGTCCAGGTTCACACAGTGAAACAGTCCAGGTTCACGCAGTGAAACAGTCCAGGTTCACGCAGTGAAACAGTCCAGGTTCAGACAGTGAAACAGTCCAGGTTCACGCAGTGAAACAGTCCAGGTTCACGCAGTGAAACAGTCCAGGTTCACGAAGTGAAACAGTCCAGGTTCACGCAGTGAAACAGTCCAGGTTCAGACAGTGAAACAGTCCAGGTTCACGCAGTGAAACAGTCCAGGTTCACGCAGTGAAACAGTCCAGGTTCAGACAGGGAAACAGTCCAGGTTCAGACAGGGAAACAGTCCAGGTTCAGACAGGGAAACAGTCCAGGTTTCTAAAGTGAAACAGTCCAGGTTCAGACAGTGAAACAGTCCAGGTTCAGACAGTGAAACAGTCCAGGTTCAGACAGTGAAACAGTCCAGGTTCACGCAGTGAAACAGTCCAGGTTAAGACAGTGAAACAGTCCAGGTTCACGAAGTGAAACAGTCCAGGTTCAGACAGTGAAACAGTCCAGGTTCACGCAGTGAAACAGTCCAGGTTCAGACAGTGAAACAGTCCAGGTTCACGCAGTGAAACAGTCCAGGTTCAGACAGTGAAACAGTCCAGGTTCACACAGTGAAACAGTCCAGGTTCACGCAGTGAAACAGTCCAGGTTCACGCAGTGAAACAGTCCAGGTTCACGCAGTGAAACAGTCCAGGTTCAGACAGTGAAACAGTCCAGGTTCACGCAGTGAAACAGTCCAGGTTCAGACAGTGAAACAGTCCAGGTTCACGTAGTGAAACAGTCCAGGTTCACGCAGTGAAACAGTCCAGGTTCACGCAGTGAAACAGTCCAGGTTCAGACAGGGAAACAGTCCAGGTTTCTAAAGTGAAATAGTCCAGGTTCAGACAGTGAAACAATCCAGGTTCACGCAGTGAAACAGTCCAGGTTCAGACAGTGAAACAGTCCAGGTTCACGTAATGAAACAGTCCAGGTTTATAAAGTGAAACGGTCCATGTTCACGTAGTGAAACAGTCCAGATTTTTGTTGCCTAGCCACGCCTCCTTTGAAGACCACCTTACCCCATGTTTGTGGAGACAAGTGCTAGCGTGCTTGCTACTAACTAATTGTTAATGCTAATAGTGAAAACATATACAAAGTTGACGTGTTCTAACATGACATAATCAATGTGCGAACACATAACAGCTTCAGCTTCAGTCCTCCAGTCGGATCCTGATCGTTCCCCAGTCTGGTCTCGTCAGCCGTTATTGACTTGAACCAAACATGAAAGCCTTCATTGGAGGATTTTCTTCCTGTTTCCTGTTTTGCGTCCGGCGGTCGATGATTAACGGAGACGCCGCTCGGGTTTCCGAGCTGCTGCTGCTGCCGGTTGTTGCTGCTTTTGATTTTACTGCACGCTGAACACCTCTTCCAGTTAATTAGGTACACATTTAAAGCCCTCCAGCAATTCAGGCTGCGTTGTTTCTCCCATTTTCTGCTCCATTCCCAGGCTTTTACTGTGAATTATCTCCATTGGAAGAAGCTTAATTAATGAATCAGAGCGGAGGGAAGATTTCTACCACGTAAATTGAGATAAATTTTGCATGAAAGCCTTTGCAGCACGCCTGTTTCATCGTGTGTACATGTGTTTAAGTGCAGAACCTGTTTTTGTAGTGCGTGATTGTGTTTGAAATTCTGCTCAAAGGCGACTATTGATGCGAGCGAGGCGTTTGGTTTCGTTTCTGGTGGAGGTGATTGAGGAGTTCGGGTGCGAGGAGGCGTGGAGTCAACATTAGAAACACAAATAAATCAGCATGAAGTTTCACGCCACTCCCGTGTTCATCTGGATTGAACACCGTGGTGACAAATAAACAACATATGTTGATGTTGATGACAAACTTTCCTTCTCATCTCCTCGTTGCGTCGTTGAAAGACGTTGCGTCCTTCGGCAAGGATTCCAGCTCGTCTTCAGCTACTGACTCCCGCTGCTCCGAGCAGTTTTCCGTTGCTGACTATAATCAGAAACTGTTGTGGTGTTATTGTTGTTGTTGTTGTTCAGTCCGACTGTCAAAACCAACAAAAACATCAGCTGAAAGGTCCCTCTGACCAGAGGCCAAACCTCTTCGTTTCCACTAAAATAATAATCTGATAGATGCTCTGATCAAACTGATCATAATTGATACATCAGCCAATCACATGGCAGAAAGAAGGACCAGCAGCCAATCAGTGAGCGGCTGCTCTTAACTGATTTGCTGCCTGTTGAGCTGTGCAGGAAGTTTTCTCAAGGATGGTCGTCGGTAAAGGTCGAGCGATCCTAAAGATGGGTTTGACTTGTTGGGTCCACAACTGACCCGACTGACCCGACCCATTTGTTATAGAAACCACTTCTATAGTTGAACGAATAAAAACAAAAGTACGCAGCTAAGTTAAAGATACAGACTCCTGCATTTCTTTGGGTCTTGGCGTTGAGTTCTTCCCGTCTGTCTATCGGGTCTTGGTATCCGACCGGGAGATTTTGTTTGATCCGAACCGCCAACCAACCACAGAAACGGACACGAGTGAAAAATGGCCTCCTCGGTGGAGACAGAAAACGTTATTCCTTGGAGACAGGGGCTTGTGAAATGATTTACGACCCCAGAAGAAGGCGGACGATGTGGACCTGAGCCCCGTCCTGGGCGGATCGGACCACCTCCACCACCGTCTTCGTTGGGCAGAGCGTTCCATCACCGGTTTAGGGTAATAGTGATCAAGAACAGCAACAGGAAGCGTTTTGCTTGTCTATGCCGCTCAGATACAGGAAATGACATCTCAATGATGGTTTGAAGACTTCCTCTCCGTCTAGCTGATGAAGGTCAACAATCGTTTTTTCCACAAGATTTTATTTGAGCTTCGCTCTTTGTTCCTTTTTCCAAAGTCGGTTTTCTCGCCTCTCTGGCAGCAAAGACCTCTCAGTGTTGCTCATCAACCCGGTTGTTGTCCCTGAACGCCTGAAGGTTTGACCTTTCGGCTCAGAACGGATCAAACGGATCGGTCCAGGCCTCCAGGGCTTTTCTTTCGTAGGGTCGTCACGTCAACGGTAATCTCCTGAAGGGATGTGGTTGGACTCCAGAATCCACATCCGTACCCGGGTCCTAATCAAAGATAGATTAACAGAAAACTTTATCAGACCGGAATCCAAGAGGAGGAAGCCATCTATGTTTATCTGATCGTATTGGAAGGGGTAATATTGAGGGTGGAGTCGATTTGGGGTGGATTGGGATTAAATTGGGACTGAAGACCAAGTAAGACATGAAACGCAAAGTCAAGCTAAAAAGTATGTTAACTCACCGGCTACCAACATCTATAGACGTCAATGACGCCCTCAACAACAGCGGGAAAACACGATAAATGTCCGGAGCATCTGAGGAAGTCCACCGAAGGAGATTGATTTGTACAAAGCACTGGCAGATAATGAGTTAAAGTTGGTCTTTGAGGTCAAACCATTTCCTGAACCACAACTAGATCCGGTTCAGCCTCAGGGAATGTCGACTTTCCTGTCTGGCCGGTCTTTCTAGACTTTTTCAAACCATTGCTTCCTTTTTGATCTCAACCCTCTCCCGTAGTCGTCTCATTGACGACCAGCTGTCCTGGCTAGCGTTGGGCTAGCCTATCATTGCCCAAGCTCTTTAGCTTTGGCCACGCCGGTCCTATAAAGACTACATAAACTTAGATTTGTCCTGAGCCAGGCCCAGGATCAATCTTCTGGAGAGGCGGTATATATCACCGCCATTTTATTACCTCCTGTCTCAGGGAGCGATTGAATCGATCTGGCGGGCGGCGGCGGTGGACGCCTCGTCCACCTGGAGACCCACAAACACACAAACTCTGGTCGGACATCCAATAACTTCTCCCTGTTTGTTCGCTTCGGTTTAGCGTTTTATTCCCGCACCTTCCTGGTTGGCCCTCCCCTCTGCCGTCTGTCTGCTCACCTGCCAAATCAAACACACACGCACACACACACACACACACACACACACACACACACACATACACACACCTTTGCCTCTCTGAAGCTGTGATGGAGATGTAAGGAACGCCGTTTGGCTGTGTTTTTGCTGGCAGACGCGTTTTGTGGCTTCCACGACAGATTACCGCCCAGTTTAGTTCGAGGTGCTGAACTCGCCAAAAACGCACAACCACGAAAAAAAGAAGAAAAACAGAAGCTGCCAGCCTCTCGTGGGGGAAGTGGGGAGGGAGGAAGGTACCGAGAATGAATCAGGAGGGGGGAGTCGAACACACTGTCTGCAGCTCCTACAAGTGAGAGTTGGAGGAGGCGACTTGTCTTGGAGCGACTGATAAACCGGGAGTCTGCGAGGAAGATCGAGAGGCTGCGAAAAGTCAAAGAGGGATTGGAGGAAAGAGGGGAGACGGTGTTGTGGCGGGGGTTGGGGGGCAGGAAGGGAGACGGCGGCGCGAGTGATGCCGGGGGGAGCACATATTTCTAAAGAGCTCGTCCCGGCGAATGGATCGCCGTGCAATCCTTGTCGCGACGTGATTGAGCGGACGGGGAAGGAAGAGGGCTCCACGGATTCCGCCACTTGAGGTGAAGCTCGTCCGGAAGACTTTTCCCGCATTGAGGAA
The DNA here is from genome assembly GCA_013358685.1 of Antennarius maculatus. Taxonomy (NCBI): domain Eukaryota; kingdom Metazoa; phylum Chordata; class Actinopteri; order Lophiiformes; family Antennariidae; genus Antennarius; species Antennarius maculatus. The sequence continues at coordinate 1,020,727 of CM023624.1, forward strand.
GAGGAGAGAAGAAGTGTTGGGGGGGCTTTCAGTCATGTCAATGCTCATCGCCACCCAGCAGATCGATACCACCACCTCCAAAATGGTAAGAGCGCGCCGGATGTTCGGCTGCACGTTCGTTTTTCAGTCGGGCCCCCCTCGTCTGACCGCCGTCGGTCCAGGCGGCGCTTTGGTCGTGTTGGCGTCGGTCTTGCGTGATGCTGTTGGGGGGTTTTCAGTCAGAGGGCGGCGTCGTTGGAGCGGTGAGTGACACATCGGACAGTTGTTGGTTTGACAGGCAGGTGCCGTGTTGGGCGGTCCGTCGTGACTCTCGGGCTGAGGTTGGATGATGTCGTAAATCAGACATCAACCTGTCTCCTTAAATCACCTCATTTGCATATTCTTCATATGAAAGTCGGTAAAGATTTCTGTCGTTGGTTTTTGGCACCGGTTCTGGGTTCTGTTAGAGAGATGGCGCCGAGAACCAGATACCTCAGAGAGCCTTTTCTTAGTATTTGACCGCCAATCAGAAGCTGGATGATGGTTCTGTAAACCTGAGGAGCCCAACCCCCGGAGCATGGACCGGTACCGTTCTGTGGGTCAGTTGGTCTGTGGGTCAGTTGTTACCGGTCTGTGAGTCAGTCGGTTCCGGGTCACACAGAAAGAATCCAGAACTTCCATAATTTCTGTTTTCTTTCTGATCTGGTTCTGAACGATGTTTAGTTCTAAATGAGCAGATTCTCTCCTCCACGTCTGTCTATGAGTTGCTCTTGACGCTTGTGGAGATGCTTGCCTCGGTCACATGACTACCGTCCTAAAGGGGCCGCTAACACAGAATACATTACTGCTAAACTGAAACTCCCAAGCTAGCAGAACCAACAGAAACAAACACTGGTGTGACGTTACGAGGACGCTGCTAATAAAGTTGATAATGAAGTTGGTTCTGAGTTCCTTATCGGGTTCTCGCCGCTCGGGTGTTTCTTGGAAGCAATAAAGGTTCCTCGGAAACGGAGAAGAACAGTGTTTTTGCTCTATTGCTTTGCTCCAGGGTTGTGTTCATGATCCCCCGTAGACCTCTGCTAAAGCCCGCCTCGATCCAATCCATTGATGACCCGCTGGGTCACATGGGCACTGGAATCTGTCCCAGCTGTCATTGGAAGAGAAGGGTTTCCTGGTCATCCAGGGTTTGAGTTGTCTTTTGAGGCCAGAGGGAGTTCTTGCGGAACCCACAAGGGGGTCTGGCCCGAAACTTTTCTCCCATGAGGAAACACTTGACTCGAAACCATTAGAGGACAAACCGTTTCAGAGCTGCTGCTCAAACTTGTTCAAAGACTTTCAAAGTCCAACCGGAACCAGGGATGGACCAGCAAGCAACCTGAACCGGATTGGAGTGATATTTTAAAGTCGGCCTCATCCTTCAGTTATAAACCCACCGTCGCCCCCGGTGCCCGTTAACCGTGATGATCCGGATCCGGCACTCCAGTCTCTCGTGTCCCGACGCCGCGGGTCGACTCTTTGATTCCCGTAGATCAGCCGATCGGCAGCCGGCGCTCGGGTCTTTTGGTTCCGATGAATCGGATACGTCCGCGGGCCGACAGCGCCCATCATTAAGATACGTCGTTTCCACGCTAATGGGGCTAATTCCGATTGCTGCATTCCATTGAAACCTGTTTAATTAACCCTTTAAATGCCGGAGTGGTGTCACCTGGTGGGAAACGAGCGCTGTAGGGGTGATGTTTAAGGACGTGTTGAAGTTGGTTCGCGTTCCAAAATTCTGCTCAGGTTTCTGTCGAGAAGAAGAGAAATATTTATGATTAGTTCAAGAAAAATATATGACCAAAAAAAAAAGAGAGGGAGATTTAGTATTGATCCATCCTGAAATGACACATGATTGACCGCAAAGCCTGAAATATGAATAAGTGATTTCATCTCCTCTGTGGCCTTTAAGTTCTACACTAATCAATCAATAATTCATATAAATCCACACATTTCTTTGCCACTCGTTCAACCTTTTCCCTTCCACAGTCAGGATTCCAGGAGACAGACTTTTATAAAGCGGACTTGAAAAATGACTAACGTGGAATTGAATGTATGGATTTTTTTTTTTTCTGGCCTCCAGTCAAAACTGTGACTCGAATGTTTGAGCGAAAACAAATTAAAACGCCATCAGATAGCGACGGCAGGTCGGCGCGCGAATAACAAACCTGTCTCGCTAGCTTAGATTAGCGGCGCAGCTGTGTGGTTGAAACGGATTTATCTCCCTTCAACGTTGCCGCCGTCGCCCTGGAAACCCTTGTGTAACATCTAATTGGACGACGGGTGGACGGCGGGATTAGGGCGTGTTTCCTGCAGCAAAACCAGACAAAGGATATTAACATAATAAACGATGTGACTTGTTTGGACAGGAAGTCGATAAAAACTGGTGGATATTTGTTCCAAACGTCTTAAAAACACAAAAACGTTAGCACGTAATGCTATAGGTAGCATCTTCATTTCTGTCTAATTTAAGGCTAAGAAAAAGATCTTAAGTGTAATGCTAACGACATGCAAGAGGTGAGGCATTGAGTTTTGCTAATATTAGCACGCTATTTAGCATTGGTGAGCATGTTAAAGAAGGATAATACTATCTTTTAATCCAACATGAACTGACTCATGCTAAACCTGCTAACGTAGCGTGCCTGAGCATACTTTATATGGTGAAGGCATGGGACTCCTACATCAAAAGTGCTGAATGCTACCTCTGTTAGCTTAGCAACTACAGACAACGGTTCAGAAAAGTTGTAAATAACTTTCCAGTCACTTTAAGTTTCAATCCTAAAATGACTCTTAAAAAAACTTTATTTAAAACACTATTATTTGCTTAATCTTCACTGCAGAAGGTATGCTAGGCTAATAGGTGCTAATAGGTGACTTCCTGTGCAGGAGAGCTCCGCTAACGTTCACTGTTTATCGTCGAACCCTTGGATCGATCTTCTTCAAATGACGCACATGCTACATTTTTTAGCTTAGCGGCTACCAGGAGGCTTCTCTGCTGCTAATAACCAATCAGAGAGGAAGAATATTTTGCTGACTCAGGAACTTGGTGATGTGAAGTAGCGTTGACGGCGTTTGGATAATTCCATCTGCTGCTTAGAATAATTGCGTTAGCGCCGCGTCGCGCCCACACTAACATTCATCACCGTCACGCGGCGGTGGCGGCTAACTCGGGATCTGGCGTTTCTTCCCCAGGAAGACAAATCGTCCCTCCGCTAACGGAACCTTTTGATTGGACGGCGCCTCCACCGCCGGTTCTGTGTAGGAATCCGCTCGACGCCAAATTCCCCGAAACGCGTTTTCCCCTCCAAATTACCTTCCGTTTGATATGCCCTCCGTGTTTCGCCCTCCGTCACGGCTTCATCCCTCCTCCCTGCTGACTCCGTCCCCCCCAAAACCCCTCAAAAATTTCCTGGAGGCTTCATCCGGCCCGTTTCAAATAGGATTGGGACTCGCTTTTTCATGCTTCCTGTCACTTGGCGCCGGAATCCCACGCCTGCTGCGGACGCATCATAAAACTGCAGAATTGGCAAACCGGCTATTTGTCATTTTGTGAGATTTGCTGCCCCTTCGCGACGCTTTTGACGTGAGCGATCACCGCCGCCGCCGCTGTGCCGGGCAGATGGAGGTGTCGATCAGGGGGAGGTGTCGGAGTTGAGGCGGACAGGAAGTGACAGCGCCGATTAATTTGGTTGTTTAAGTCCCACGACATCGGGCCGCGGCGCCTCCCGCCTCGCCGCAGCCCGTCAAAGCGGGCGCAGAAGAAAACGCGCGGCGCTTTCCAACGCCCGTATAAATCCACCCTGACCGGCGCTGCCATCAGGGCGTTGCCCTCAGGGTCAGAGAGGCGTGGCTTGATGGGAATTTTCTGTTTCATCCAATTCCAATCATTTTAGTTGAGTTTTGTGGGACCCGAACTACTTTCTAGTAAAAAAGTAGTCCCAATCTGTCGGGATGAATTTCACGTAGAGCAGAAGAGGAACCCGGGGCTCCGTTTGAGCCAATCAGACGCCGTTTCTCCGGGGCGTCCTGGCCCTTTAAATCTTGGCGGCGCTGGTGATTTTTCCTGACACCACAGATATCGATCCTCCTGTTTAATTCATGTCACTTAAAGCTTGTCAGGATGATTGACCACCCCCCAACCCCCCCACAACACCCCCCAGACAGCATTAATTGCTGTCTGACAGTGACACAGCTGGGGACCGACTTCCTCCTCCTCTTCCTCCACCCTCAGTTTATGATGGAGGAAACGATTTAGAGGCGGCGGCGTTCCTCACAACTACTAAACGTCCGGCCCCTCGGTCACCGCCGCGTGAAATAAGAACCCCCATCCGTCACGGCGGAATCAGATTTATGTTGACACCACAAATTTATTTCCGTCCCTCTCTGCCTCCGTGGCAACGCAACATGTCGACATTGAGCGTAATATTTGGAGACAAAGTTTGGGAGCGGTGAGTCCTGATGCTGATTGATGAGAGGCGGCTCACGCCCGGCGGGAGGGGGCGGAGTCGAGAGCTGCTACCCGCCGGTAACGGCGATGACATCGCCAAGAGGACGGTTGCCGCACAGGAAGTCCTGTAATATGAAAAAAATAGAAAAAAAAAAAAAAAAAAAAAAAAAAAGCAAAGCGATTTAGCCACACCCCTTTCTACACGGGGGCGTGGCCATGTTAATCAGGTTTGAGGCTCACAGGGCTGTTCTGCTCAGAGACGCACGCAGAAAATCAATCAGTGAATTTTGTTTTATACAAGAGAACCTGGAGTTACGAGTTGAATCTGTTCTGAATACACATTTAATCATTTAAAATGACTAAAAATCATTTTAATCCATTCAGCCTGGAAAAAAAGGCTGAACATCAGCTGATGTTATATCCATTTATTTTATTATTGTTATTATTTTATTGTATTATTATTGTTGTTGTTGTTATTATTTTACATGTTATTTTATAATAACCGTACCACACAGTCGACCCAGCTGAACCAGTCTCATGGTGTTCCTGCTTGTGCTGCTGTTTCCACTCGTGTTGTCACTAGAGGGCGGTGTTTGTTTGTTTTACCACACCGGAGGCCCTACCTGACTCTGGGGGGGTCAGATGTGTATTTATGGGGCCTTAAATTGACTTTTTACGCGTGATTCGAACAAAGAGGAGGAAATTAAGCCGCTTGTTGATGTGTTTTCCTGTTTCTGGCTTCCAGGAATCTCCCACCAGGGATGGATTATTCATGGGGGTGTGTGGGGGGGTCGATAATTTGAGCTCCGCCGTCCGTTTGACTCCTCTTGAGGAGGAAGCGATGGCGATATGATGTAATCTAATGAGGATGGAGGGGGCAGGAGATGTCGCCAAACTTTTATTCCATTATTGATAATCGGTTTGAAGATGTTCCACATGTTCTAGTCCCACCCCCCCCTCAGTGGACTTCCTGCTGCGGCCCCCCTTCCCTCGTAATCACATCATCTGCAGGGCCTGAAAGTCAAATTGGATCTGGAGCCGGAGATGGATCTGACGCGCACAAACACACGACAACCTTTTCTTGGAAATCGATGGTAAAATATTTTGGCGGGCTGAGCACCGCGGCGGCGAAACACGTGGCGTCGGTGGCGGCGCGACAGCGGAATACGTGGCGTCGGTGGCGCCGCGGCGCTCGGCTGCTTTTTAATCTGTTTAGGAAGCTGGAGGCGGAACAGAGCGGCGGCGAATACATCAGAGGAGGATGTTCAGCCCCCGCCAGCGATGAGGGGATGAGTTATGACCGCGTGGGGCAGAAATCCCAGCATGCACCGCAAGGACCTACCAAATCAGATTACAGATTGAGGATTTATTGTGTCCAGAATAAATGCTCCTCCACAGGGAATGGGATTAAAACGTTAAATATATTCATTCTGTCTGATATTATGGTTTATAATGAGGTCCAGACTCGTTTCATAGCCAGATTTTAATTAGCATCCCAAAATAAGACGTTTTTCTAGAATAAATTAAAATACTGAAAACAAACTCTTATATTGAAAGGACATAAATTTTGTTTATCAGAAATCTCAGATTAAAATAGTAAAAAAAAACAAAAAACAGTAATAATAATAATAATAATAATAGTAATAAAACTCAGATCAAAATAGTTTCATGACGTTAGTTTAGTCCAGTCAGACACTATGAGAACAGATGTTTTAGCTCCGCCTCTAAGCCTTTGAGGTCATGTGATCACGTGTTTGTTTGTCAACATCATGAAAAAGTTGTCTACAGATTATTTAATTATTTTCAAATGAATTATCAAAATAATCCCGTATATTTTATAGCTCTATCGTGTTTTTAACATCTCTAAATAGTTTATAAAAAACCTTTATTTTGTGGATTTTAAATCTAAAATGTGTGTAATATTTAAATAATCTATTTTGTTAATTGATCAGACATGTTAATGTTAAATATTTAGATTCAATTATCTCAGATGTGGCGATTTGAGATTATTTTAAATATGTGAAAATTAAAATAATTTTTTAAAAGATTCAAAGTTTTCTTTTTCTTTCAAGGCGCTAAAACGTCAGTCACGTGATTCAGTTCATAAATGTTCTTTATTAAATGGTGTAAAGTAAATAAATCTGGGAACGCGCTGAACTGGGTGGGGCTGATGACGTCACCTCGCGTCCCAGAATCCGTGTCACCTGTCTCTACCTTTCCCGCCACGCGGGGGCAAGCGTGCTCTCCGCGCGAGCCCCCACCTCCCCCCAACGGACCGGATGGAGGACAAACTCGAGCCGCTGCACCGCAAAGTCACGAGAAGTTTCCGGCTCCGCGGTCGCTCCACCGCGGTTCACCTGCACGTCGACACGTCCCGGTCCCGGTCCCGGTCCCCCGGGTAGTCGGACTCTACCGGACTCCGCCATGGCGTCTCTCTACCAGAGGTTCACCGGGAGGATCGACACCGGCAGCTCGTTCCCCGCCCCCCCGGAGGCGAGCCGTCTCCTCGGACGCGCGGCGGAGGCGGACCGGGCGGCGGAGCACCGGAGACCCCGGCGCGGCGACGAGGACGAGGACGTAAGCATCACCTGGGCTCGCGCTGACCGGAACTTGTTTTGTGCGTGTTTTAAATATAATTGATGCTTTGTTTCGGTTCGAGGCGCAAACTTGTCAAACTCGCGCGTCACCGGCTGTCACGTGGTGACGACGCGTCAGGTGCGTTTCTCTGAAGGTTGACGCGCGTCATCTCCCGGTTTACTGTTGTTTGAACGAGATGTCCCGTTTTCTGCCCCCCCCCCCCCTTGTCCTTCCATCAGCTGATGGAGGCGCGCGCCAAGGGGGGCGGGGATTCATACATTTAATCAGGGTCACCTTTATAATCCGTGGGGGTTGGGGTGTGTGCAGTGCTTCTGATGTGACTGAATGGGATGCGCTCTGAAGACGGCTCTATGACGTCATTTCCTGTCCAGGTGTGAGAGGCTGAGACGATCACATGACCTCATTTAAGTGTCAGGGCTGACGTCGAGTTTGATTGTTTCATTAACATGAACATATCTCCTAGCGATGTTAGCACTGTCAGCATGCTAGTGCCTGCAGACCCCAGGTGATAGCATGTTAGCATTAGCATCAGATATTTAACTGATGCCTACATGTTAAACTTCTGCTGTTTTGTGTTTTGTGTTTGCTGTTAGCATTAGTAATTGCTTACAAACGATAGCATGACGTGTGTAACGAGTAGCAGGCTAGCCGGTTAGCATTTTCTTTATGGGACCGACGTCACGCTGGCTCTCGTGGTAACATTTCGATATTTATTTCCACCTATTGGCTGGGTCATGTGACCAAAGCAGTGATGCCACAGTGAGATACGTTACTACTAATATTAGCAACCTAGCATTTTAGCATTAGCATCATAAAAGTAACACTAAGCTGCAGCGAAGACATCAAAGCTGTACGCCATTGATCTGTTTCGTGCTGCGTAGCTTTTATCTTCCTGCGTCAACCGCCGTCCCGGGGGGTGTGGTTTGGTTTCCTCCCCTCTGATTGGTTGGTGGGTTGTTGTGCGATCAGCTCATTTGTAACGAGACTCGGGAGGGAATCAGTTTCCACTTCCTCGGTCCGACGGCTTTGTTCCTGGATGTGAAGGAGGAGTCGTTGTCATGGCGATGAAGGGCGGGGCTTTAGTAAGAGGCGTGGCTCTGGTTCTGGTTTTATTCCAACAGATAATAATGATGAAGACGGAGGAGGAAGAGGTGGTAGACATCTTCCTCACTCCATCACCAGGCTGTGAACACACAGGAAGTGACGCCGTCTGGCTCGTCTTCTGGAGCGTCGTCCAATCGTCAGTCGGCGTTCTGTCACATGACCTGTAATCTCTACATGATGCTAAATCCAGAGCAGCTCGTGTTAACAAATAGACCCCGTCCTTTAGCGCTTGTGATGCGATACAAACCGGCCAATCAGAGCGCTGGAGACCAGACAGAATCCTCCTGTTTTTAACCCCTGTCTGTCTGGAGCGAACGCGGCGGCTAACGTGCAAACGGAGGCGCTGTTTAGGGCGTGTCAGAGGAGGGAGGCGCCGGCTGCAGTACCTCCGGTTGGCCACTAGAGGCTGTCCTCACACTAAGGAGCGAGGCTTCCAGAGGGGGGGCTGGAGGCTCCTGCAGAGGGGGGGTCTGCAGGGAACTGAAGGCCAGCGCCGCAAAGTGAGGTTAAATCGATGATACGGAGGGAAAGGGATGATGAAAGGAACATGGGGGGGGGGGGGGGGGCAAGGGAGTCGGGGTGGGAGGGTAACGAGGGAGGGGGGGGCGACAGACAAGATGAAGGATTTGCCTTTAAGGCAAAGAGGCCATGGAGACGGACGTTTGATCAGAACCAGAGGAGGATAATTGAATAGAGGATTAGATGATAACAGATGAATGGTGTGTGTGAGGGGCAATAACGACAGGAAGTGACCTCGCCGCTCGCCGCTGAGGCATGATGGGAACAGGAAGAGCGTCGCACGACGTTCTGCCTTGGCCGAGGGGTCGCTAATCACATCCCGGAGCCAGGAGGGACGAGCGGAACCAGGGTGGATCCGTCCCTCTGGGGTCGGTGTTGGCGTCGCCATAGTGATGAAGGTGTGTTCTGATTGGCTGCTGCTGGTTCAGCCTCGGTCGTCCAATGAACGGGTCACGTTTGGGTCGAGATCGTGGAAAAGACGGAGGGAAGTGATCGGAGGTGAGGGAGGGGGAGGAGTCTGGGCTCCCTTAAAGGGACGGTTCGCCGAGGTCATCGTCCAATCAGAACGACGCTGATGGAAAGTTTCAAAACGTGATGAAGACGTTCCGCTGAGGGACTCTTGAGCTGTTGTGGAATCGTAATCAAACAGTAATGATCTATAATGATTATTGATCTGATCACGATCAATCAACAGGAAGTACCACTTTTAAAATCTCGCTGATTTTGCTCGAAGCGTTTTTTCCGTTGTCTCTTCCGAACTTTACTCCTCCAGACGTCTCCGGCGGGGGCTTTTAACCGCCCCGCCTTAAACACCGAAGTCTCCGTGGGTGGGGGAGGGGCTCTGACATCGTTTTGATGCGGAGATGGGGGTGAGGGAGGGGCGTTGCGGTGAGTAAAACGGCGCGGCGGCGCTGATTGTCAGGTTGTTGGGAGTGGAACATGGCAGCTCGGCGCTCGCCTGCGACGAAGAGGAGGGTGACGGTGCATTATTGATGCGGCGGCGTGTGAGGAAGCTAAACGCCGACATCACGCCGCAGACCGGGGGGGGGGGGGCGGCGGCGGCGTCGCCGCCGAGCGTTCGAGCGAATGCTGCATGCCTTCCTCCTGGTGAGGACCCGTTCAAGTGGAAGCTACCCAAGATGCATTTCTTTTACCTCGAGAAAAGACTGAACTGACTTGTTTGTTTTGCTATCTTTTAGCTTAGCGTGTTTGCTAGAGCTAACTAGCATGTCTTGAACCCTAGTATGAAAGCGATAGAGGACAGGGAGGGCTTCCTGGTGCTTACAGGTGGATGCTGGGGCGGTGGGAGGGGCTAAAGGTGCTGAGCTCCATTACGGATTCTTTTAGAAAACGAAGGTGTGCCACAGGGAGTGTCCTCCGTTAGGAAACTGGGCTACCTGGAGGTTTTTTGTTCTCCGAGTGCCTCCAAGGGGTCCAGTATCTGCCCTCCAGTCCTACACCCGCCCTTATATGGCTTGTTTATCGCATTAGCCCCGCCCCCCTCCGCCGTCAGCTCGTGTTTCGCTGTCGTGTTCTGACTATGACTCATCATAACCACCAAAATGAGGCGTTCCTGATAACGTTCCAGCCGATTGCCACCGAAGGAACAGGAAGTAATCATCCAATCAGATTCTCCAGGAGCGTCTGACCCCAACTGTCGCTCTCGGGGGGGTTGGGGGGCGGTGGATGGATTGAGTTTTCTCGCTCCAGAGCGTCTGCTGGTGTCGGATCGATACCCGAGCCGGGGTCGTTTCCAGGACTCTTCACAAACTGGAATTGCTCCCCGTTCCTTTCCTTTGACCTGTTGGATCCTGAATGGAACGCAGCCTTCGATCGTCCGCACCCCCCCACCCCCCCCACCCTCAGATCCATTTCCTTTGTTTGCCTTCGCCTTTTGTGACCCGGCGTCTCGGTTCAATGGCGTCTGCCTGCCGAGGCGGAACATTGCACCGGCGCCCGGGACTCGTGTCCCCGAAACGGACTCGGGTGAGGGGGGTGCAGGGGTCACTGGGGGGGTCGCGGCTTTAGGGACTCGATCTGACAAGTCTTTGTCTGGAGTCCACGAGAAAATAATCCTAAAGTATCCGGATCGCCGTCTGGGGGGGTTTATTTTTCTCATTCGTTAGCACTTCCTGTTTCTAAGCTCCTCCTTCTTAATGACATCACACATCTTCTGAAAGAAAACAAGCTGAGATTTGAATGAATCAAAGTCCTTGTCTTTTTTTAAATAATCCTTGTAATTTCTTCTAAGAGGTGGAGCCACAAAGCCCCGCCTCCTGTTACTCATTCTAATGAGGAGGCGGAGCCTAAAGGGACCACAGTGGAAGCAGCTTCCTATGTTGTTCCCATCACACATTCAGATGAAGATCTTATCTCAGATTGATTTTTCCGGCCTCTCCTGATGTTCACAAGCTTTCAGGTAGATAATAACCCCCCCAGCCCACCCATCTCATTCAACCCCCCTCACCCCCCTCCCCGACCTCCCCCCCTCCCAGGCTAATCTCACGGCTGCCATCCACCCAAAGCGTCTACATTGAGAGTCGCTGCCCGTAACAAATGACCTCGGGTCGCTTTATTTGTTTTGAATCCATACAGCTATTACAGGACATCGCAGGGCCGTGACTGGGCTCACAATAAACGCCCCCCCCCCCACTCCAATCCAACCCCCCCACCCTTTATGTGTGTGAGGAATTACTCCCAGATATGAACCGAAGGGAATTGGAAAAACATTTGTTTTTATTTTGGGGCCCCAGTATATTGCTTTTCCGCGGTTGCGGAGGTGTTAGTGCTCGGAGCGCGGAGAGAGAACTTCATTTGAGTGATAGAAATAGAAAATAATTTTTTGGAGAGCGGTGGAAGAAATGGCTTTATTTTGGAAGAGGACTCCTGGATGCTGTTTGTGAGCGAAGGAAGATAAGAGGAAACGCAACAAACAGGAGCTGGAATATTCCTGCCTCGCATTAAAAACACCATTTTCAGCTCCGACGGCTTTTTTTTTTTTTTTTTTTGAACATGTTTGCAAAAAAAAAAAAAATCTTTATTTTTAAAGACAGGAATCTAAAATCTGTTTTTTCTTTAAAAAAAAAAAAAAAAAAGTTGCATTAGCGGCAATCTGCTCAGAAAGTGACAAAACGAAGAGAAAAAAAAAAACGAAAAAGACGGGAAATTGTTGAATTCAAGGCGACTGCGTTCATGTGATGCGTTTCTTTCATGGAGGCAATGAAAAAATGTTCTTTACAGGAGGATATAAATGAGAGCACGGTGAAGAAGCGGTCGAGTTTGATGCCATTCTGCAGCCGGCGCTGCTCTCTGAATGCCGTGGTGTCCTTGAACGCAACACAAGAGGAGCTGCAGGTCTTCCTGGCAACGGCGTCGCCACACGGCAACGTTACCTGCTCTCCACAGATGTGAGGGATGCTAATGAGGATGCTAAGCGGCCAGCGCTAAAGCTAACCCGTACGTTCAGCTGGGAGCTCATTCTGATTGGATACAGACCGAGCAGGGCGGAGCTAAAACTCAATCCGGTTTTAGCTCTGCTCAGGTGTTCCCTGACCTCCAATCAGCTGCTCACCTGTGCGGCGGCGCTAATGTCTGGCTAAACCGTTTAGCAGCGATTGTTCCCTCTCACGCGGAGGAGTCAGATGACATCCCCCCCCCCCCACCTCCCCCAGGCTTCCTCCCCCCTCATTAGCCGGACTCTCCCCCGCTGATGAAGAGGAGCGCCGTCCCGATGCGTCCCGTCCCTCGGAGCATTAAGTGAAAGCTAATCTTGGCAGCGGCTTTCTGGCCTCCATTAGGCGGCGTTAATGTGGAGACGGAGGGGCTGGAGGTTGTTTTTGTTTTGCATGATGGGAAACGCGGTAATGGCTGTGGGTGTGGCCGCCGCCGCCGCTTAAATGCGGGGATGCTGGCGTGATGTCACGGCAGACCGGAGCGCCCCGGGTAGCGTTAGCAGCGAGCGAGGAGCGGAGCGGCTCGGACGATGCTGTTCGATCACCCGCTGGCGACGCCGCTGGGCCTCCACAGGAAGCCGTCCCGCGTGGAGTCGGCCAAGAAGTTCTGGAGGGTGAGTCTGAGGGGGGGGGTCGAAGCGTTGGGAACATTTGGACGGGTTGGAACACCAGAACTCGGATTTAAAGAGAGACACGCCCTTCCTGTCCAGTGATCTCTTCATCGTTTGACTCCTTTTGTGCTAACATGCTAACGTTAGCTGCAGGAGACACCCCGCCATCAAACGGCGTTTGGCGTTTGGACTCGTTTCCGATTGGACCTGGTGTGTCCTTGGATCACAGGTGTTCATAGATCCTTGATCAATTGGTATTGGTATTGCTTCATGGGTATTTCGTGAATTGAACGCGATTAATTTCAACTCGACCACCGCTGCCCTTTGGACCCCAACGCCACATAAAGAAAGATGGCTGACTCTCCCACTCCTGGAGCGTCTTTAGGACCCATTAGAAGTCTCTCCGGTCAAACCGTCTCTCTGACTAATCGCTCCCGACGCCGCCGTGAAAAACGAGCCTCGTAGAAAGTTTCCGTTTGCGGGAAGAAAAATGGGCCGGAGTTTGGAGCTGACAGGAAGAGAAGACCGGCCTCAAAGTTTGTCCATTTCTTTAAAGGTTATCCCGGGAGACTCCCGGGGCCCTTAATGGAGCTGCCGCGAGTCTGGAGGTAGGACCAAAAAACCGCGATGGGGAGCGCCCGGCAGAGCCAGTCGATATCTGGCGTTCCCCCCGGACGATGGCTTTAAAAGGGTAAAGACGGATTCCTCTGCCGGCGCCGGAATACAGATGTGAGCGGCGCGATTTAGCGGAATGAAATGTGGAGTTATGTCAGGAGAGTGTTGATCCCCCGCCGTCTCCGTAGATTTGTTTTCTCTTCTTCCTGCCTGCATCAATCTCGCCACCGGGAGCTTTAATCTCCATCGCTCATCGCGAGCGCCGAGGCTAACGTCTCTACGTCGGACGCCGTCGACCTTTACTCCCACCCGATTGGTGCCAACGCTCCGACACACTTGACTCCGGTCCGTCGAGCGTCAATCAAGACCGGCCTCCAGCTCGGTTGTTACCCGCCGACGCCGAAGAGGCCGCCTTCGGATTTTGAAGCGGAGGCTTCGAAACGGAGGCTTCGACCCTCGGCGGCGGCTGAAAATGTACGGATTGTTTTCAGTGTCCGGAGCGGAATGGATCCATATTTTATTGATCCGGCTTCGTCAGTTTCCTCAGTTTTTCTTCAACATCATCGGCGTATCGAGAAATATTCTTTTATTACTGAAAAACAAAACAAAAAAAAGCCCGTCGGGATTTCTTTTTTTTCGTTTTTTTTTGTTTTCCAATTATCCCGATGGTTTCACAAGATGTTTTTGATGCCCATGCCGAATGAGACGGGAACGTCTTTGCTGATCCAAGTAACTCTCAGCTCCTCCGCCGGCGCTTCATAAAGTCGGCGAGGTAGAAGTCATTTCAGGGTCAGTTGAGTTTTCTGCTCTCCGCTCCTTCCAGCGATTGTTGTCCTCCCTTCTCCTCCTCCTCGCGTTTCCATTCCGAGATGATTCCTCTTGTTTGTGGCACCGCCGTTACATCCGGTTACAAGTTCCCTGGAGGCGACCGCGAGAGTCATTCCGGGTTCGTCTAACTTTTTCTCGTCCTTGTTTACCGAAGCGTTTGACTTCGCCCGTCTTTATGCCCAAACCGGTCGGCGGCGCTTGTGTTTGCGTGAGCAGTTTGTCTTACGGCTCATTGTCTCCGGTGCGTCCCGTTTCGGAGTCTACCGTCATCTCTTCCGGTCGTCCAGAACAAACATCGTCTCAGCGAAAAGTCGCTTTGGGTGGTTTCTTTTCTTGCTACAAAAATCTACCTTCATTTCCTGTTTGAGCTTCTTTCCTTGGCTGGTTTTTTAATTTGAGGGTTGGCAGCGGAGTCAGGAAGACTAGCTAGCAGCTAACACAGTAGCATCAACGCTAGCTGAGCGCTACAGTTGTCATTGGACAAGTTTGAATCAAACCGCGAGTCGGAATCAAAACGTTCCGATTTGCAATTCCGTCCCGCTTGTCGCCGTTTCCTCCTCGGATGCGTGCTGTTACACGAGGCTGATCTCTGATTGGTTTGTAGCTTTGTGCGCCACCCCGTCTCCTCGTCCTTGTTTGTCTCTCCGTTTCATCTCCGGCTCACCGTTGTCCCGATTCTGTCCGTCTTTCGTAGCCGACAGGAAGTCGCCGTGCGTCGGATCTCAGAGGAAGCTGTGATGTTTGTTGTCGGGTGTAATTTTCCTTACAAAGAGATGATGATGCAGCAATTAATCAATTCACTGACTGATCAATCAGCAGTTCAATTGTTTAATTGTAAAATTGATCAATCATTTGATGAAGCGCAAGAATTAGTTTGTGTGATGAGATTTGATCCAGTTAGAGTCCTTAAATAAGAACCAGAACCCAGTCCTCTGGAACGGTCCAGGTTCACGCAGTGAAACGGTCCAGGTTCACGCAGTGAAACAGTCCAGGTTCACGCAGTGAAACAGTCCAGGTTCAGACAGTGAAACAGTCCAGGTTCACGCAGTGAAACGGTCCAGGTTCACGCAGTGAAACAGTCCAGGTTCAGACAGTGAAACAGTCCAGGTTCACGCAGTGAAACGGTCCAGGTTCACGCAGTGAAACGGTCCAGGTTCACGCAGTGAAACGGTCCAGGTTCACGCAGTGAAACGGTCCAGGTTCACGCAGTGAAACGGTCCAGGGTCACGCAGTGAAACGGTCCAGGGTCACGCAGTGAAACGGTCGAGGTTCACGCAGTGAAACGGTCCAGGGTCACGCAGTGAAACGGTCCAGGGTCACGCAGTGAAACGGTCCAGGTTCACGCAGTGAAACGGTCCAGGTTCACAGTGAAACGGTCCAGGTTCACAGTGAAACGGTCCAGGTTCACGCAGTGAAACGGTCCAGGTTCACGCAGTGAAACGGTCCAGGTTCACGCAGTGAAACGGTCCAGGTTCACGCAGTGAAACGCCCCCTGACGTTCACCCTGCCACTTTAAATTTGAGATGTTTTTCACGTTCATGGTAGGTAACATTAGCATGTGCTAACATTTGCTACGCAGAGCAAAACGCACTGTGAGCATGAGGTCATTGAGGTCATTGAGGTCGCTGGAAGGCGGCGTTGGCGTTGGCGCCGACCAGGGATCCATTACCGTTTGGTGCGGGTCCAGCTGGAGGCGGATCCATTTCCATAACTTCCTGTCACATCGTGAGAGAACAACAACAACAGTAACGTTTATTTATGTAGCACTTATCAGAACGAACTGCAGCGCGCCGCGGCGAGGAAAGACGGCGCTCCAAATGGCACCAACGGGTCAGGAACTGAACCAGTAACGTGTCGCCTTCAGCTCGTCAGCTCGTTGGGCTCCGGCTGACGGGGGCCATCAATCAGCTGTTGGGGGTGTCGGGGTAATTTATGAGCCTCTTAGACGAGACGCGATACGGTCTCGTGCTGTGTTTACCCCCAGCGGCGGGGGTCGGCTGGCGCTTAAAGGAGGGGGCGGGGCTCTGAGGTTTCACCTTCAGCTGCCACGTCTGATTGGAGCGTTTTAAAACCAGTTGGTTATTTAAAATTAACGCTTCCTGCTGGATTTTTCAAAATAAAAGCACTCGAGAAAGTGATGTGGTTGCATTTTGAGGCTTTTAATGTGAAATCTTTGAGCAGGAAGTCTTTTTATTCTCATTTTTATCCTTTTTTTTAAAACTTTTACTGTAATTTTACGTCTCCATGGAGTCTTTTTATTCCACTTTTAGATCGTCTTCATCTTTTTCAAACCGTTTCGTTTTGATCCTCTTTCCTCCAGTCGTCTCTTCTGTTCACAAACCGGATGAAGGCGCTTTTGTTTTCTCCGTTTAAACGGGTTCTTCCCCTTTTGGTCGCAGCTCTAATGAGCTTCTCTGTGAACACAATGCTAATGAGAGTTTGCTAATAACCTCCTTCGATCGCGTTGCAGGAAAATGGAATTAGCTGCAGCGAGCGGCCCGGCGAGGCGTTTTGGGGGGGCGTGAACGCGTCGGGAGGCGCTCGCACAGATTTCCTGCTGCGGTAATGAGTTTACATTATCAGATTTAGGGATAGCGTTGTCAATATTAGATGAGCAGTGATTCCGGGTTCCTGCTCATCCGGATGCGTCCGGCGCGGCGGCGGCGGTTAAATCTGCTGTTTGTATGCATCGCCTGACGAACGGACAGGACAGACCTTTTATGTCCACATCAAATATTCATGCCGTAATGGTCGCTGTGACGAGGCGCCGCCTTCCTCCGATGCTAATGGAGCGTTTGTTCCGCAGCCCCCGTCAGAGGGAATTAGACCCGGGACGGGCGGTTTGGGTCGGTCCAATTAAATTCAAGCAACGTCGGCTTTTATTTAAATTGGTATTTAACGTCAGATGGGTGATTCTGATTGGGCGGGTAAGGGTTAACATGAATAAACAGGCCCAAAGGGAGGTGGAGCCTATCCGGGTTGAGGGGCGGGGCATCCCTCACAACTCTTTAAGGTCTAGCATTTCTATTTAGTAGTGAAGATCAGGCTAACCTACGCTAACGGCATCGGCGGCCTGGATCGCCATGGCAACAGATGCTGAAGGAGACGGTTTTTGGACCCTGGTCTAGAACCTTAAGACCCCATCTGTCCTCCTCGCTCCAGGCCAGGATCTTCTCCCACAATGCACCTCTCAGGTTTTTAAAGTAACTCCGATGTGGACCCAGTGCTTGAACCGGCCCCGCCCACAACGACATCGTCCAATCATTGTTTGTGCAGCGGTGTCACGACCAACTCGTTCATGTGTTAATAATACAGACGGTGGTATAATCCCCCCCCCCCCCGATGTTCCTCTGCGTGTCAGCGAACAGCCTGTATCTCCGCCCCCCCAGAGGCGCCGTCTCCAGCGCTGACGGCGAAAGAGACGGAGCCTCTGAGGTCCTCGAGACGCCGCGATCGGCCGAGCGCCGCCGCTTGGATTCGCCTTTGATTTGCCAGGCTGAGTGCCCCCTCCCCCCCCAAAACACACACACACACACACACACCCCTCAACAAACACACCCACCTGCTGACACGTGCTGAGTGTTGGCATTTTCCAAGGTGGCGACGGCGGAGCATCCAAACGCTGCTGAGGAGTCGTTTCAGTTCAAACAGAGTTCTGATCGGTGACGGGAGGCAGCAGGAAGCAGAACCAATCAGAACCAATCGATCAGAACCAATAAGAACTGATCAGAACCAACCAGAACCAATCAAATCTAATCAGATCCTGTCAGAACCAATCAATCAAAACTGATCAGAACCAGCCATAAATGATCAAAACCAATCAGAACCAATCAAAACCAACCAGAACCAATCAATCAGAACCAATCAGAATCAATTAGTACTGATCTAATCAAAAAGATCCAATCAATCAGAACTAATTAGAGCTAATCAGAACCCATCAGAGCCAATCACAACCAGTCAATCAGATCTCTGTAACCAATCAGAGCCGCAACTTTTGCCCCAGAGTGAAGGACCTCAAACAGGCCACGCCCTCGACGCCACTGCTGGACAGTCTGTTGTCATGGTGATGGAAGCATCATTTAAATAAGACTACCTTCTGGGGGCGTGTCCAGGAGGAGGGCCTGAAGCCTGATTGGCCCACCCCCACATCCTCAAGCATGACTTGCTTTCTTCTGAGGGGGGGTGGGGGCTTTTCTTCTTTACTCTTCCTCCTCCTCCACTGCATCGTTTCATTCCACCTGCTGTGATGTCACCACGGTGATGTCATCTCCTGCCAGATTAAGCTCCGCCTCCTGACCCGCCCCCTTCCTGGAGGTTGTGACATTGAATGTTGACCCGATAACGGCGCCGGCCGTCAGATTCCGTTAGTCGTTGTCAGAACCCGCCTCCTTATCAGTCGCCCTCGGAGACGGGGGGCTTTAACGAGTTACTTTATTGCCGCTTTGAGGAAGCACCACCGCCCGCCCCCCCACGCCGCCGCCGCTGCTGCCCCTCCCCCGGTGCTCCCTATCTGGATAATTACCTCCTCATCTCCCGATCTGGACCCGTCCTTCCTGATGTTGCGTCATCACATCAAGACGTTTTAACGCTCTATTCTTCTAGGCTCCGCCTCCACGCCACCGTGGAAACCCGAGGGCGTCGCCGACGCCTCCTAACCGCTGACACATTCACTCCACGGTGAGGAATGAAACCACGGCAACAGGTGAAGGAACGGAGGGACAGGGCGCTGGCGGTGACGGATGATCCGTCAGAACCCGGAGGCTCCGTCGGATTCGCCGTGGCGTCGTACCGGCGCCCGGTCGGGGGGAGGAGTGGCGTTTTATCTATTCATTTATTTATCAGCGGACTCTTCTTCTCCTCCTTCGTCGCCTTTATCTTCAAACCCCCCGAGGAATAACGGAGACGACTCCGTTTGGAGCCTCCACTCGATTTCTCATCCAGGCAGCAGAATAAATTGCTGAAGCGCTCAGTTTGGCTACTTCCTGTTTGTTGAACGAGTCTTAAAGCAGCGCCCCCAAACTTGGTACTTATTTACGGGCCTGGTCCGGGTCCCATCTGGACCCGGATTTGCTCCCAAGTCCTCTACGAAGTCCGTCTAGTCTACGTTTGGCACCAAACCGTCGTTTTGCGAGCTAACAATCGTTCATACGCTGATGACACCTGATGAGGATAATTTTCCGATGGCCCCGGCGACCCCTTCCTCCTCCTCCGCCGCCGTCGAGGAGAAAATAGCCCCTCGCCCTCCCCTCCTCTTCCTCAACGCGCCGCTGGACTCGTCCATTACCTGCCGCTGAAATCCATTTCTGCGCCTCCAGGCTTGGATCAGTATCGGAGTCGTCCTCCCGCCCGGCGCCGAGATGCGTTCCGGTGCCGGGGCCTTTTAGCGAGGGCCTTTTAGCGAGGGCCTTTTAGCGAGGGGCCTTTTAGCAGGTTCGGGGGGGGGGGGTGAGGGATGCTATTATCCAAGGTGTGTTAGCGCGTGAAGGAGCGACACGACGGCCAAATCAGCCACTTGTCATCTCCTCCAAGAGGATGTGAGCGTCTGGGTAAAAATAGCCCTCTGGGTCGCGCTAGCGGCGCATGCTAACTCACCTTTCTGTTCCATTATTGATATTTTCATTTTTAATGGGCCTGAAGATTCAAAAGGGCTGCTCGCATTCAGCTCAGGACTTGAAGCACATTATGGGATGCAAAACACACAAAAAAAAAGCATCGGGATAGAAAAGAAGGTAGGAAAAAAAAAAAATCTATTGAATGAAGCAGCCGCTGTTGTCATGACAACAGAGCCTTTCAAACAAGATGATCTCCATGGGATGACTGTTACCAATATTTCGTTATCATTTATTAGCTCTGAGAGGAGCTGGAGAGACGGAATTAAAGCACAAATGGACTCACAATCTCAAATTCAGGCTCTTTGCTGCGTAGTTTTTACTAAACGTTGCGTAATTTAGCTTCATGTTGCTAATTGCTAACAGTTTGGATCATGTTTATTCTGGTGCGCCACAGGGTTCTGTTCTGGAGCCACTTTTTTTCCACACTTTTATAAATTTAAAAGTTTTTCATGTCAGAAAAAGTGTTAAATAAACTCATACAGCAAAATAAATTTTGCTCTGGCAGTTAAAAAACCTTGCATTTCAGTTACTGCCATTTATGCTAGTGTAGCAATGCTAGCATTAGCACCCACGGTAACGCAGTAGCAACCTTAACTTTGGTATAAGTTTACATGTTTATGTTCATTTTATTGATGTTAACTGAGTTAGCTACAAGGAAGCAAATTTGGTGCTAGCTGTAATTAACATGCAGTGGACTGTCTGTTTTTTTTTTCTTGTTTAAATAAAGTTTTGATGGTGATATATGCAAATTCACTTCAGGTCTGTCCAGAAATGCACTGAAATGTTGGAACATTTTAAAGCCACAACTGGACACTGTGGAATTATGGGAAAGCAACGTTTTTCCCAGAATCCCGATGCCGATCCATGTTTGAAGTGGAATGTGGTAGCAGCACCGCTGTGTGTGTGTGTGTGTGTGTGTGTGTGTGTATACAGTATACTATATACTGTACATATATGTACCCTTAACAACCAGGAGGGGGCAGTAATTCAAGAGAAGCATGGCCATCACCTGCAGTTTTTTTTTTTTTTTTTTAGGTTACAAACTAACTAAAAATCTCACGTTTGTGTTTTTTCATGCTAAGCAGAAATAGCTTGATGCTAAGGAAGTTCATGCAATGCTAAATTGGTAAGCTAACACCATCTAAGAGAGTTAAATCCAACCCGTTTCCCGTTGACTCGTTTCCTAACGATGTCCTGAAGTCTGACTCAAACTTTTGGAGGCGATGCTAACGCTAGCGTTAGCTTCAGCTGCTGCGTTGATCCGCCTATGAACGACTCACGTTTCTCTGAAGCATCCCGTCCCACCGGCACGGCGCCGGTTCCGGCATTGAAAGGTTTTGATGCAGCGCTGAAGCAGCGCTGATCGATGGCGGCGGATGACAGAACCCCCCCATGGGAGGGGGGCTGTGGGGGGGGTGCAGCTATAACTCAGAAAGAGCCTCCTATTGGCTCCACAAACGGCCGTCCTGGGACACATTTGAAGACGCGCTACGAGCTCACAAGCTAACGGGGAGTGTGTTTAACGCGTGTCGCTAAGGAAACGGAAAACAGGCCACATGATAATGAAATAATCACGTATTTAACGCGCGTGAGCAGATTTTAGAGTCTGAGGTTCACCCAACGGACGCTTGAGGCCTCCGAGCGTCGGATTCGCCGCAGGAAACGACTGTTAGCTTCGCTAGCGTCACTGCTCACGTCGCCGTTAGCTTACGGAAGCTGTTTGAGCCGTGTGAACGCTAAACCGCCAATGGAATAAAAATATTAGCTTCCTCTTTTCGAGGGTCTTCAGAAGTAACAGTTGTGTTTGTCTCTATCGCCACCTGGTGGCGAGGATGTCATTCCCGTTGATTACAGACGGCCAATCAGATCCATCCGCCACCTCGATTCCGATTCGCTCCTGTTTTGCTCCTGGCTGAACGGGGAGGGTTCGGTTCCCGCTGCCTCTGCCTATCCATCCATCACCGTCGCCACCCATCCATCCGTCACCGTCGCCAGCTTGAGGTTTGTCGCCCTTTAATGCAGCTAAAATGAGGTCGCCCGACCGTGCAACATCCGTCATCAGCCAATAGGGCGCCGGCCCAGGTTGGGCGTCGTCATTTTGGAGCTGATTGATTAGTCCTTTCAGTTTCGTGCATCAATCAGAGCTGGGGGGCCATGGGGGAGGAGGGGGTTCAGGGTTTCTGCAGCTGAATGATTACAGATCGGGGTGTTCATTCTCGGACAGGACCTGTCAGAACCAATCACTTCCTGTCAGGAAGTGGACCCTGGGAGGAAGTTGGAGTCATGTGACTTGGACTTCTGCTGAGTCCAAGGCTTTGATGTGAGGAACGTTTTAATCAGGATGCGTTCGAGAGCGTTGGAGTCCGGAGTTTCGAAAAGCGTTGCGGCTGATTGCAGCAGTAAAATGGGATGGATCCGGATCCAGATCTGGAACTAGATCCGGGTTTCTTTAGGGGAGTGGGGGCGGGGCTTGAATTTCCTAACAACATGAATTAAACATGAGAATCTCCGGTTTCTAATTGAACTGTTTGAACGTCCTTCGAGTTGCAAATGAAAAAGAATTAAAGTTTCATCACATTTTTAATTGATATCCAGTTTGCAAAGCGCCCCCCCCCTTACCCACCCCCCCCACTTCAGCTGACTCGCACGCGCCTGTGGAATATTGAATGGCTCACGCGCGGCTCCCGCATCCCGCGTTTAAAGAAGAGATGCGCGGCTCCTCTCCCTCTCTCTCCGCTGTCTCCTCCTCCTCTTCCTCTCTCTCCTCTCATCCTTCTTATTTCACACCTTGGCCGCAGCGCGCGCGCCGTCATTTGACGTCTCCGACCCTCGCGCCTCCTGCGTGTGAGTCTCGCGCCGCCGGTAGGGAACCATGACCACCGCGAAGGAGGGGAACGCTCCGCCGAAGGCTCCGCAGCAGGACCAGGTACCGTCCGCCGCTCCGGTGTCGCCCCGCGCCGCCGCGTCCTGCTCCGCATGCGGCGCTGCGGCGACTTTTAGTTGCTTGGGGGTTGGGGGGGGGGGGACGAACCCCGCACCCGCAGTTTGGACTCCGTTCCGATCCGGTGCGCATCACGACCGGAGGAGGACCGAACGTCCTCCCGGTGATCAGCGGTCGTTACGCGCGGGAAACAACGGGCGGTTTGTTTTGAGTTTAACGGACAAACGGCTCAACAGTTTGAACCGTTACGATCCGCGCGGGATGAGGCGCCGACCCGGTACCGGTACCGGTGGCGCAGCGCGGCTCCGCAGCCTCCATCAGCCGGTCGGATGATGATGATGATGATGATGATGATGACCCGCCTCCACCTTCATCAGGAGGGTGGAGCTGGAGGCGGGGCTATCTCACCTGAGCCTTGAGGGACACCTTCAGCCCACAGGAAGTGGGTCAGATGGGAACTTCTCCAACTTTCTCTTATTGAAATAAAACTCGAGCTGTGATTGGTCCGACGCTCTGACATCACTGGAAAGGACCGCAGTGGTCCCGCCTCCATCCGACGGCGTCCGTAGAGATGGCAGAGGTGCAAGGGATGCTGGGTAGAAGATTCCCGCCCTTGTAGCGCTGGACCCAAACGCCGGCGTCTGATTGGATCGTTTTGATGACAAATCAGTTTGTTTGTTGTTGTGAACAGTCTCCTCTGATTGGTTCTTAAGACAAAGCTCACGCGGCGTTACCAATTCGATGCAGATCCGGTGCTGCTAAGCTAACATCGCTAGCACGAGCCTCATCTGTTGTGATGTTAGCAGTTAGCTGCTTTCTGAAAGTTAGCATCTTCAATGCTAAAATGAAAATCTATTATTTGAATAATAAAAATCTAAATATTTCTTTGATCCCTTCTAGAATTCGTCTTCAGATGTTCAGGAGAATACTTTGATGTCTTTTCGTGAGGCGTTTTGGACTGTAGGATTTTTCGGCGTCCGAACTGAAACAAAAACGTGACTTGGAATCTTTTGGTCCAAATTATTTTAATATTTTATCCCAACGCGACGCATTCTTGCACCATTTTCAAAATACAATCCACAGTGAAACATGGGGGGAGGTGTGGGGGCGTGGCTTGTGCGCGCTAATCGGACCTATGGGGTGGTCCGGATGTGTCAGAGGATTTGCTGGAACAGCAAATAAATCCCGGCTGTCGGGGTTTCCTGAAGTGTGACGCCTAAATTGAAGAATTACTCGGAACACATTAGGAGGGTAACATCAGCAGTGCAGCGCAGACGTGCACGCGTGTCCGTGCACATGTGGCGTCCGGCGTGCACTGACACACGGCGCAGTGGTTACGTGAGGTGCAGGCGCAGTCGGCTGATTGATGGTGCGCTCAGCGGTTCAGGGACAGAGGACACGGATAGAGGGCAGCTCACCAGAGATAGAAGCCCCCCAGTGATCATCCACACACACCGGCGCCACGCACACTCATCATCGCAGGGGAGCGGGGGGGGGGGGGGGTCAAAGGTCGAGGAGGCACGGTTCGCTGATTTACTCTGTTTAGGAGTCACGCTTTGATTCGCTCCTTTAAAACAGAGGAGATTAAAAAGACTCCAAGAAGATCAATTAAAGCTTGACGAGCTCGTAGTCGACGCCTCTCTTTTCTGATTGGTCGCTTTGATGTCGACATAGAAGCGAAGGAAGTCAAAAAAGAATGTTTTTTGTGATTTAAACTGAGTCCAAAGTGTTTTGACGGTTCTAATAAAACCACATACATAAATTTTTACTCCATCAGATTCTGACAGAATAAACACGCCTCCTGGGTGGGGCCTGACAGGGTGTCAGCGACCTTCCCCGGAGGGGGTGGGGGGGGCAGATAGGGGGCGGATCCAGGCTGAAATGTGCTGTGTAATCTTAATAATCATGTCTTTGTTGTTGTTTGTTGTTGATAACACGTTCTTGCTAAAGCTAACGGCTAACCTTGTCTACACGACGCTGGGTTTTGAGGCTCTTGTGTGTCAGCTGACTTTGAGTTGACATCAAAGCAGTGCTGGTTGTGTGGCGTCCGTTACTGGGGGGGGGGGGCTTTGAGGGGCTTCCAGAACCAGAACCTCAGATCGGGCGGCGGATGCCGCTTCGAGACGCGGCCCGCGGGACTTCCTGAGGTGGTTGCGGCGCGGCTTTGATGTCTGCCGGTTGATGTGTTTGCCGTTTCCTGTGGCGTCGGCGGCGCATGACGCTGCTGCTCCTGCCAGATTGGACTCTGCTGGCAGCTGATTGGAGGAATCTGGTGTTGAAATCGCGGTTGCCAACAGGCGGATTTATTCCCAATCCCTAAAAGTCCACCTCGTTTGTTCGGCGCCGTTTTTTTTTTTTCTATGATCCCTGTTTAATAACCTCATTCGATTTCATTAAAATCCCAGAATGCATTTTATGAAATATTGATAAAATGTTTATTTGAAGCGGCGCTGTCTGCTGCCAGCTGATAAATCCAAGCGTCGACAGGAGGAAACTCCTTTTTTTAAAAAAGATGCAGAAAGGTGTAAATATTGCAGAATTGATTGACTTTTTTTGGGGGGCGGGGGGTGTTGGGGGGGTTTTTGCACCGAGCGGTTTTAATTAGCTGTGTTTTGTTTGGTTCCCTCGCCGTGTTGGGGTTGCCTCCGCCGCGGCCCGCTGATGAACAGCTCGTGTGATAAGTGCTCGAACAGATGTTAATTAAAAGAGCAACTTACCCACAAAACACGGCGGCGCACCGAGGGATCGGCGGCGGCGCCGCACCTGCTGCGGTTGTTGCGCTGCCCGCCACAAGTTTGACGTCCAGAACGTTTCTCAAACCAGGTTCTACCGTCTTAATGCTAACGAGTGAGCTAGTGCTAATTCTGATGACCAATAAGAAGCCATCCTGCCTGGGGTCATCTTAGCTAGAAGAAGCTAACTTGGCTTATTATCAGTTTAGAACCTATTTTGTTCTCAAGCGTTATTGGCTCGCTAGTATGCTATAGCGTGAGGTTATTTGTGTGAAAATATTATTTTTTTAAGCAACCAAGCTAACTAGCTTAGCTTATTTTTGTTTTGTTTTTCCAGTCCTGAATCATTAGCATTATGAAATTTAGATCAGGAAAAATATATCTCAAATTATCGATAAAAAATTATCTTGGCGCCAGTGAGCTAGTTAGCTTGGTTGTTTACAAGAAAATACTGTCTGGACATTTTGAAGTTGAAGTTTTCCAAAAGCTACGAGTCACTCTTGTGGAGATGCTTGCCTCGGTCACATGACTACCTTCTTAAAGGGGCCGCTCCGTTTTCATGCTGGTCGTATTTTGTTTTGTTGGATATTTTTCTGACGTTAAACCGGTCCGTGACGTTAAAAACGTTGGAGACCGCTGCCATATTGCGTTACTCGCTGCTGCATGTGCAGTCGATTCCTGAGCTCCATTACGAATCTGTTTTAGAAAAGAAAGGTGTTCCACAGGGAGGACATTTCTCTGGTTCTTTTTGCTTCTCATGTCGTCCATTGGTCTCTCTCTTCCTGTCTGGGTGAAGTAAATCCCGCTGTCTCGGTAAATTTGCGTATTTTCACCACTAAAACTTTATTTGGATTCACGCGGAGACGACGGAACACGGAACCGAATCAAAGCGGGTTTAGAGGAGCGAGGGGGGTGACGGCTCGACTCACTTTTGAAATGCAAATGGATAATGGGCCAATTGCTCCCATTTGTGAAGAGCCCTCCGCTGATAAGAGGGATTGGAAGATTGATTTAAAAGGGGGGGGGGGTGCTGGATGCCCCTGGTGGTTCCACCGTAGTTCATCTCGGGGGCCCATTATGACGAGGAGAGCCGGGTCTGGAGTGGAGCCGAGAGGCGAGATTGCCAGGCAGCCACGACAATTCATCACGATTGTTGTCATGATTTAAACGTTCTTCGCCCAAATGGCTTCTAACGCCTGGGAGACGGTTGCTCTAATACAGCAATAAATATTCAACGGTGGGAGCAACGGTCAACCTGAATGTCACGACAACGCGTCGTCTCGTTAATGGACGGTGGAGGAATTTCCAAACGGTGCGTTAAAACCGCCTCATTTAGGAAAAAGGTCAGCATTTCTCCTGCCAGGTAGCCTCCTTTGTTGTCTCCTAAGTCTGAGCGGAATCTGCATACAGGTCCCATTAAAGCGTCCCCTATACCCCACCTCCGTGGTCGTATTTGCATAAATAAAAGTACTCGCCAAGAATCTTAAACCTCGGCGCTCGTATATCCAGCCGGGGTGAGGAAGATTTATTCCTGATCGTTTGTGCCAGGATAAATCTTTTCCTTGACGGCCGGCAGTCGTCTCCGGTCGCAGGTGTCTTTTCTTGTAAGATTAATCTTCCTGCAAAAGCTTGAGGGGCGTGTCTGTCTACCATATATGGTCGTCGTGGAGGATAATACGTCTTGTAAGGGTTTGTTTATCGGACTCTCGCCACTCCGCTCCAGACGTGTTTTCTGGCCTTATCGACTGGCGGTAATTAGCGACCCGGGGCAGGAAGGCGATCGGGAGGCGCCGCGTTCCGCCAGGCGGCTAATTAGAACATCCAGCGGTGCCAGGATTGTGGTCCTCCTCCTCGTCTTCCTCGTCTTCGCCTCAAACATTCAGAGTCACAAACGATAAGCAGGTGCGCGCTGAGCTGTTAGCGCTAGTGTTGTCGCCTTGATGCCTAAAGGGGCAATTCACTACAAAACCAACGGGGGGGGGTACGATTCCCCTTAAACACCTGAAGGAGAGTCACCCCAGAACCCTGAACGATTAGCATTAGCGCTAATGTGCGCACGCCCAATGAGATCTGTGCACCTGTAGCGAATACAGGAAGTGGTGGTCACCTGCCTCAGACGGACAAACGTGAACGTCTCCAGGAGAAATCCGAGCAGGACGTGACCGACCAATCACGATGAAGGAGCCCAAACTTTGGCTCTTGAGCTTCCCTTTTTTGGGCGCTTGGCCCCGCCCACCCCGGCCCGGCCTTCCAACCGTTGTTGGCGCTGACATTTATGGGCTGGAAGCTTTAGTGTTATTGTTATGGCTGCCATCGTTCTGGCGGCGGCGCGGTGCTGATGGCGCTCCAAATTGACCAACTGGAGGATTTTAATGTGACAGCTCATCACATTACGGCGACAGGAGCGTGAAAGTTGGCGCCAACGCATCATTCTTCTCCACTTGAAGAGCAGGTACCCCCGCCGTTGTCGGGGGTGACAGCGTTTTTACCCCCCCTCCCCCCAGCGACTATTGGCAGGCGTGATGCTAGCGATTACACCAACTTTTCTGGCATCCGCTGGGCGCGCTCCAAACACCCAGCGGCGTTTTGTAGTTTATAATACGGGTGTTTTTTTGGTTTTTTTTGGGGGGGGGGATCAGTGATTGTGTCCCCATCTTGTTCGCGACTGAAATCGAATCAAACGCTCAGCATCTCCTTCTGGAAAACGAGCAACGCCGTTTCCCGCAAGCGTCCGACTTTGTTCGAGCATACCGCCGCCACCGACGCTAACGCTAACGCCGCCGCGGGAAGCCTGATTGGAGCTTTATTGTTCTGCACATACAAACATGCGGAACTCCGGCGCGATTACTGGAATTGGCATTACTTGTGAGGCGCTAATTAGCTCGGAAAGTCAGTCCCGGAAGTACAATTTAATGGGTTTTTCATAATCTCGCTGCTTCCCTCGGAAACGCCACGAGTCCTCGGCGGGGCCACGCAGGGAAAAAGTCCAAGTAGTTTGTTTGATAATGAATAATGTTCCGCGACACACACGACCAAGCCGGGACACTTGGGGAGCGATCGTACAGTAAGAGGCAGCGATTGAATCTTTACCGTCCTGAGATTAGACGTCCTGCCGGAGACACGTTTCCACTCCGGAGTTTATTATCTTACCGCCCGGATCCTCGGGGCGCCATCAGCCGCCGCTGAATTATGGGCTCTACCTCTGCTTATATCAGTGAAATACAGGCGCTGCCCCCCTCAGTCATTTACTATCTTATCAGAGGGGGTGGAAGAAAACCTCCTTTGGGTCTGAATGAGGCTTAGAGAGGCGTTCAATGACTGCTGATATCATATATTTAGAATCAGCCGTCACTGACCCCGAGTTGCTTCGGGCCGATAAGTACATTAACGGTAATAGTCGGTGATTCCCCCCGAGGGGCGGGGCTTATCGTCCCGACCCGAGTCTTGACGGCTGTGTTAAAAAAAACAACTGCCTTTAAAAGTGGCTTGTCTGGCATTTCATTGGCCGCTCCGTGAACCGCGGCGCGTCCGTGTTCACGAGCCACAGTTCACAGGCTAAACTTTTTGACGTCTCCCGCGGTAACGCAAGTTGTTAAGTGGCGTTGCATTCTGGGAGATGGATGGAGTAATTGGGAACCACGTCGGACTGATTTCTACAGTCGTCGTTTGTCCCGTGTTAGCGTGACATCGTGTGATGAGTTGAACTTCGACCTCCTAGTGGCTGATATGGGTACTACAGCAACCAGTCACACTTCAGACTGAACTGAACTGATTTTTTTGCACCAAAATAAGAAATTGCCAATAATTTTACCTGTAATTTATAATTTAATGTGGGCGTTTGCACCCTGAGTTTAGCTTGTAAGGCGGTGTTGGTTTTTGGGTTAAACCTCTGTCTTTCTTGTGTATTTCTTGTGTTAAAAAATTACTGATACTGATTTGATTCCCTTTGGGCATCAAATCAGTATATAAAGAAAAAAAAAAATTAAACTCACCTTTATATTTAACATGCAGTAAATATACGGATAGAATTCATTCACTGAGGGTTGTAAAACGTGAAGCTCCTCTCAGGCGTTGGTGTAAGGCGAGGTCTTGGTAATAAATGGATTGTGGGACATTAAAACTTCTTTACAAGGACAACATCTGTTTTTATGCCAATAAGGAACAAAAGACTTGTTTAAAATCAATGTTAACGCACATGTTTACGGCGGCGGTGGAGCGTTCATTCGGCGAGCAGCAGCTTCTAATGGACGCTGCAGATTTTCAGCGGAGCTTTAAAACCTCTATTTTTAGTCCGCGGTTCAATCGCGTGTTTCAGGAGGGTGACAGGAAGCAGAAGCGGCGTGAGTCACTGTTTATCCCGGGCTGTCATGGTGAACATGGTTCGTAGAGAAGCATGATTCCTGCACTTTCGCAGCCAACACCCACCCTCCTCCTCGCCACGGCGCTCTGTGAAGGCCACGTTTGATTCGAGGCTGATGGTGAAACGCCGTCGCCTCTCGCCTTCTGTCTTTTCTCCACGGCGACACGTCGGCGTTTTGACAGGGTTACGTAAACCTGCGACGCTCCTCATCTCACATTTGAATGCAAGCTTGATAAAATCTGGTGTTTATTCTGTTTGTTTTTGTTCTACTCAAACGCTGGACTTCCTGGTCTTCTCGTGGAGGTCTCGGTCCGGCCTACCAAAGGGACTTCGTTGGGTCTTGCCGTCCAGTTGAGCCTGGAGGTATTTTGGCCCGATCCCATTTGTATCTCCCTTCTTTCAGTTATGTTGAAGTCAAACCGGCCGTTCCGGGCTAATAGCCAACATTTATTTCCAAAATTGTGACTTTAGCCTTGTTGGAAAACCCAAATGGTGCAAATAATAGCCTTCGTTGGCTCTCGTTTGCTGTTAGCTCCCATTGGCGTCTCTCTGGAGGTCCAAGGTCCAATCAGCTTCAGCCAAACGTTGAAACAAAGCCAGAGAAACTTTCCAACTCTTTGTTGTTGCTGCTTATTTTTTTACACCTTAGATGAACCCAAAGACGCCAAACTGCATTTTAACGGGCAGAGGAGCCGTCTGTTTATTCCCAGCTGTTGGGAACCAGGGAGTTTGTTGTTGTCGTATAAAACAGAGCGCCGCCGAAACACATTATATTGATATTCGATAACGTGCGCGAGCGTCTTTCTCTGATGGTTGTTGCAGGAACGGTCAATGGTTTTCGCCACCTCTCTGAAATGATGTTGTAACCTTATCTTCCCCATTTCAGAGCTCCCGTTAACCCGCAAACGTTCCGAGTCGACCCGGCGTTCTCATTTGGCGATAAGCCCCTGCAGTGCAGAGTCCCTGTCCGCCGCACGTCTCAGAACAGGGTCACTGCTCTACCGCCGAGGGATTCTTATTGGGCAATAATAGCGTCTGAGATACCCAGCAGGTGCCTGAATAAACCCCCTAATAGAGCAATTATTCTCAAACAAAAGGTCACCTCAGGCGTGACGACAGGCCCGGAAATCAATAACACTCCCAATTACGACCAAAGCACCAGCCTATGTTTGGTCACCGTCCGCCAGCCATCCAGGAGGAGATCAGATTTCAAGGCAACCTCATTCCCTCAGTCCGGCTGAGACTTAGTTACCGGATTTTATTGGAGGACTCTTTTTAAAAATGCATAAATGACTCGGAGACTCTCTGAGCTCACACGAAAGGGTTCTTCTGAGGGGTGAGGAAGTTTAAGCCTTTTATTTTGAAATCCAGGACAAGATAAAAAAAATCACCGAAAAACCTCTAAAGAAGAAAGTACAAGACTTTCTGGAAGCAGGTGAACCGTCGAGCTTTTTCATTGGCCTGCTGAGGAGCCGGTGGTTCCAGATGGGTCCGTTTGTTTGTTCTTTTTTTGGTTGGTTTGAATCTTAACAGAATTATGAAAAAAAACCTCTCAAATTTCGCAAATTTTGTGAAACAACGGGAGTTTGGGCCGTAAACTGGAGAAAGGGACACACCGGTAATTAATTTGAGTTGTGGGTTTGTTGATTGATTGGTTGGGTTGTCAGTTGGTTGAATAGTTGGGTTGTCAGTCGATTGATTTGTTGGGTTGTCGGTTGGTTGATTGTTTGGGTTGTCGGTTGGTTGATTGGTTGGCTTTTCGATTGGTTGGTTGCTGAAAATGGTTTTCCATGAAACTCGGGGGGGGGGGGGTTGCCCATTAATGGGGGTCTTTTTCCACCAGGGTGGAAGTTGATCGAACTCCAGAGTCGGATCTCGATCGGGGGAAACCTGGGCCACGCCTTGCGGAGGATCCGTTTCATCTTCATGGTGGCGTAATCAATCAAACGGTGCGTCGGTGGACGTCCGGGATAAACCGAGCGTACGACGGGAGAAGAAGAAACTTCAGTTCAGGATGAATTTCCTGTAAACTTTTTAATGTCTATATTCCTGCTCTGTTTGCGTTGTGACAGATGCAACCCGAGATCTTCGGCGTCCGATCGATGACGATGATGATGGGCTCTTTGATGGGCCTTGAAAAATGTCGTTTTCCCCCGTATTTCAGAGCGTTTCCCCACGACTGAACACTCACAAACTGTCTGAGACATTAAACAGCTGTGTTCCTGAACTAAATTTGCACTTGGGAGGACACCTCCATTAAGAGGAGCGTCGATGCCTTCCTCTTTATTACCTGTAATTTCACCCTGAGTGTCTTTTGAATACAGACAGTAAAACAAGGTGTGTTATCGACACGGATGCGAGGGCGGGGAAGCATGGCAAAGTGCGAGATTCTTCGGTTGGATGTGACCCCTCCCCATCCCCCAACATCCCCTCCCCCCCCCCTTTTTTTTTATTTTTTTTGGATTGATTTTGTGGTTGTGAGGTTGCAGGTCGTACTGGCTGCTCTTCCTCCGTCAGGTGGCTGAAAAATCATTACCTCTGGGTTCAGATTGTTCTGCGTGCTTTGGTTTTAATTCGGAACATTTCTCGAAACAATAATAATACATTATTTAATAAAAGCCACCTGTCTGCAGACACAAAGCCGGCACTTCATCACATTTCCAGCCCACGGTGATCCTGCATCCTAATCCGCCTGTAAGAGATTGATGGTTTCTCTTGTGTGTAGAGAAACACTTACCTTGTTCCTCTCAGGCAGTAAATCTGACAAATATCCAATAAGTAGTTTGCCCGTCTGTGTGCTCACAAGAACAGATGAACAGATTTAAAAGTTCTATCATTCCGGTAATGACTAGAACGGCACTCAGTCAAGCGAATATCTCCACCAAGGGCGGCGATCCTCCACATCTGTCTGGGTCCCGCAGACAACGGAGATGTGGTTTGAGAAGATAAATAATTGATTAATCATAAAACCGCACCCAGGTGGCTCGGATCCCTTCGGCATCCCGTCGGCACGTCGACGGGTTCGGCGCCCGGATCGCTCCCGATGGCGCCGCGTTTGATTCGTTTGCATCCGAACGGATCGGCTTCTGTTGGGAAACGATTTGAATGTGGACGAGTGGACGGAGGCTGCATCGCGTTGCGAAGCTGCTTTACCACAAAATATCATTTCTAGTCCTTGTAATCGTCGATAATCCAGCCAATGACCGCAAGTTGGAGGCGTGGCTAACGGGGTCAAGGGTCACCGCAGGAGTTTGGAGCTGATTGATGACGAGGAGACGATTTAAAACCTGGATAATTACTTCCCACTAGCCAACAGCCACGCCCCTGGTGGTCTTGGCCCTTCAGGCTAACATTAGCTTGTGTTCCCAGCACACTCCTCCAAAACCCCCTGAATAAATCCTGCCTGACTTTTATTCCTTCATGTGAATTAATCACAAGGTAAACTATAATGGATTACCAATGGAAAATGTAATTAAGCCACAAAATGAGGTTATTAAACTCTATTTTTTACTTGTTTACTTAATTAACCCCTCCTCTGGTGTAAGTCGGAGCAGCGTGATGAAGTCTGGGGTAATTGGATGACAGGTTGACGAAGTAGCGTCGATAGCGTTACCCTCCAGTAATTGGCAGACGCTATTGACTTTGGTGCGAGAGGCGTTCTGCGTGAACAAAAACCTTGTTAACTGTTTTTTTGTTTTTTTTGTTTTTACGGTACGTATCGACACCAGCACACGCGTGAGCGCACCACCCCCACACGGTTACGAACAATAACACACAAAACTTCATGTCAGACTTTAAGAATAACTTTTGTTCTTTGAAAAGATTAAAATCTCATCTGGATTCTCGTTTCAGAGAAAGAGATTGAAGCAGGAAATAATCTGATCAATACCGGTCAAAGTTAAAGGTCCAATTCACCCCAAATTATTCCATCATTATCAACTCATCTTCTTGCCGCTCTAATGCTCAGTCAGGGCTTTTTTTGGTGTGCAAAACTTTATTGCAACAAACCAGCGTGACATCATTGTCCTAAACCGACAAAGTGTATTTAAATTAAAGAACATAAAACTAACGTAAACTGTTTCCTTACGGTTCTGATGACGTCATATCGATATGTGGAAGCGCTAAAGTCCCAAAACGTCGCGAAAAGCCACCACCGTCGTCATCACCACCACGTTAGCCTATTGCTAAATCTGTTAGCAATTAGATTTTTAAGGGAAAGTCAGCAGGAAAACACAAAGGTGTGCAGAGACGTTTCTCGGTTTTGTGATGAATTCTTTAAATTTTGACGTTTAAAATCCCTTCATTAAGGTTGGCTAATGGTTGTGTCACGATGACACAAACGTAGACGCAAAGAAAATGTAAAATTATCCTTTTGAAAAAGCAGCTAAAGAGACTCTCAGCTCCAATTTTTCACAAAATTTCAAAACCAAAAATGGAAATTTAATGCTTGAATCATGAGCTGCGGCAGCAACAGCTGGACGTGGAGGCTGGAGATTCGTTCCGACGCAAAGCGTTGGACGGATAACCCGCTCCCAGGGAAGAGCAACAGCAGACGGCTACGACCGTTAATGCTAAGCTATGCTAATTGCCTCCTAGCTCCATCGCTGGAGGTAATGCAAAGTAACGAGTAGCGCTATCGGCGTCTCCTCTCCGTGCTAAATTATTCAATAAGAGTTGAGACAAATAGTTTTTCTGCGTGACGGCTGGGAGTGGGGTTCATTACAGACACGTTATCCTCGTTAGCGGCGGATTTACTGCCCGCCTTTTGCCGCGCCGCTTCGCGTTTGAGGTGCTCATGGATGCTAATGCGGACATTTCTCTTCCGATAAACCGTCGACCTTCCCGTTTCCCCGGCGCGGCCTGACAGGAGAGCGACTCGTCGGACGACGGATCGCCGCCTCCGGGGCGGTTTTCAGGTGCAGGTGGACGCCGGAGACGGGAGGCGGGAGGATGGATGGGTTTATTTGTTTGTTCTCCGGCTTTCAGTGTTTATTATTTATTGGTTGGATATCCATTCGCTATCATCGCTAGTTATCACCTCCATCGCTCGGCTGCAGGTTCATCCGATCTTCCCACCATCCGTCCGTCCTCCAGCCTCTGCATCATCATTAGCCGCGGCCCGCTGAGCGCGTCTGTCAGCAGGCCGCCGCCGCCACCACCGCTGTCAGGTTCCGACGCTCGTCTGAGAATTCCTTCAGGAACGCTGATGAGGATTGTTTATGAATCCGTCCTGCTCCGGTGAAGTCGTCATTGGTCGCCTGATCGGCCAATGAAAGGGCTCGAAATTAAACGTCAGAAAAGAGAGAATAAGTGATCAAACAAGGAGAACTGTGACGACAGTTTAATTATTTAGTTTTACCTTCACGGATGGAATGAGATGTTTTCTTTAGTGTCTTTGTTTGTTTGTCAGCAGGTTTATTTTATATGAATGAAGCAGGAAGAGGAATTCTGATCACAGGAAGTTCATTTTAAATGATAAAAAAACGGTAATAACAATCATTCCAGTCATAAATGATAAAAAAAACAATCAAACATCTCGATCAAAATGTGAAAATAAACAATAATTAATCCAATTTATAGAAGACAAAAATTCCAAACTCTAAACTGATTTCAACCAATCCCTGTGAAGGGGCGGGGCCTGTCCCAGGCATGTCGGTCGTTAGCGTTTAGCGGTTTACTTTGCTTTTGGTCGACACGTCTGTGATTGTTTGTCGAACGCGCTCCGATAAAAGAACACGACCGACCTTGTATCGCTATTAACCAGACCGTCACGGCGGTGGATGCGGTTGCTAGGCGATGGGGCCGATTCATTTCGGCCCGTTTATCAGCGGCGCTCAAACATGGTCTAAACATTCTGCTTCGTTCAGAGAGCGAAGTCGCCGAGAAGAAAACCAAGAAAGTAGAAAAGATTGAGGACCCAGATCGTAGAAACGCGATCCGTGTCTCCGGAAGACGGGAAAAGATGTGTGTTTAATCCGGAACGTTCCCAGCAGCGCTTGGGTTTTACATCTGAGGCGAGTCAAAGCTGGAATATTTGTTCAGATCTCTGCAAACCCCCCCCCCCCAAAAAGCACAAATGAGACGGTGACGAGTGGCGGCGGGGCGGGGGGGGGGGGGGTCTGGCTCTTTAAAAGCTTCTCCTTTCCAATCAATCTTGGATCTGCGGGCTTCCGTAGATTTAATTATCTGTTTTCATCTTGAATATTCTTCTCCGCTGTTCCGTTGAACTCTGGGGGGGGGAAGTGGGCGGCGTTGAAAACCATCAGGACAGAACCTTCAGAATCACCGCTAATTAATCCAGGAATGCTCGTCCCGTCCTGAACAACAGGTTGCCAAAACAGCGGTGAATTATTTTTGATGGGGTTGCCATGGAGACCCATCAAACTGCACAACCACAGGAGGGGGGGGTGAAGTGGCTCGAAATTACCGTGTGCATGCGTTTTGATGCATCGCCCCAAACGGAACCCGACTGGACGAGTCGCCCCGCCGTCGGTGAGGCGAGCGGCACGCGAAGACGGGGCTTTTATTTCTCCAAGAATAAGAGTCCTCGTAAATTATGGGACGTTTTTCACGGCGGGGGCGCTCCAGCCAAACATTACGACAATGATAAGAGGGCAGGAGTCTTTTTCCTTTCTGCGGGAATGTTCATATTTTGCCAGAGGAAGCGATAAAACAGCAGCAGGCCTGAATGCATTAGCCTGAGTAAACATCAGCAGGAGCGGACGCCGCCTTTTATTAGCCCCCCCGCCCCCGGAAGACGGCGGGTTGTGGGGCATTTCATTTCCAGGACGTCTCCGAGTGCATATTGTTTCCATTTGTTTTGTCGGAGTGACTCGACAAGTGTGCGTTATGGGATGGCGGCTGATGGATGGGAGCGGCGGGGGAAGATGCTTCTCTGTCCTTAATGTCGCCTGGTGATGTGGCGCTCGCCGTCGGTGTCGTCTGGCGGCGGTGAATACCAATCGGTCCGGGTGGGCATAGGGACGCATTCTGCTCCCCCCCCCCCCCCCATCACCATCACTTTCATATCGGGGGTGTTGTGCATCCTCTCCTCCTCAGCGGCTCAGCTGACGTCGTCGTTAAACCAGCAGCTGGAAAGTTTCCAATGCGAAACACTTCACAGGCTGTTCGACCTTGTCAAGTGAGCTGAGCTGCTAACTGGCGTCTCGTCGGCCTCCAGCAGCTCGCAGACAGTTAATTGATCCAAATACTGGTTATTATGGAGCCTCTGTTTGAAGGCTGAACGCTGCAGAACAACAGAACAACTTAAGACGGGTGACTGACTCTCACCCTCTGAACAGCCTTTTCAAGGCGGAACTGTTTCACTGCGTGAACCTGGACTGTTTCACTGCGTGAACCTGGACTGTTTCACTGCGTGAACCTGGACTGTTTCACTGCGTGAACCTGGACTGTTTCACTGCGTGAACCTGGACTGTTTCACTGCCTGAACCTGGACTGTTTCACTGCGTGAACCTGGACTGTTTCACTGCGTGAACCTGGACTGTTTCACTGCGTGAACCTGGACTGTTTCACTGCGTGAACCTGGACTGTTTCACTGCCTGAACCTGGACTGTTTCACTGCGTGAACCTGGACTGTTTCACTGCGTGAACCTGGACTGTTTCACTGCGTGGACCTGGACTGTTTCACTGCGTGAACCTGGACTGTTTCACTGCGTGAACCTGGACTGTTTCACTGCGTGAACCTGGACTGTTTCACTGAGTGGACCTGGACTGTTTCACTGCGTGAACCTGGACTGTTTCACTGCGTGAACCTGGACTGTTTCACTGCGTGAACCTGGACTGTTTCACTGCGTGAACCTGGACTGTTTCACTGAGTGAACCTGGACTGTTTCACTGCGTGAACCTGGACTGTTTCACTGCGTGAACCTGGACTGTTTCACTGCGTGAACCTGGACTGTTTCACTGCGTGAACCTGGACTGTTTCACTGCGTGAACCTGGACTGTTTCACTGCGTGAACCTGGACTGTTTCACTGCGTGAACCTGGACTGTTTCACTGCGTGAACCTGGACTTTTGCTGGCTTAATGTTGATCTAACGTCCTAAAGATGAGCGTGTTGTTGTTGTTGTTGTTGTTGTTGTGGTGAAGGCAGAAGCTTCCCCTCATCGATGTTTGTATGGAAGGAATGACTCATGAAAACACAAGATATCTCGTTCTTGTCAAGCGCGCGTACCACTAGCAGGAAGCAGCTTGTAGCATTTAGCTGCTAACAGAAAGAAAAAGGCAGTCTGTGCGGACGGTGTGATCCAGGATCCTCACCCTCCAATCAGAAGATGACCCGCCTTAAAGGGGAGGTGATGGCTGCTGGATGGTGCATCATCTGTTGCAGCTGTTCTGGTAAATAAACACATATGTTGTTGTTTACACGCTACGAGCCTCCTATGATTACACCATGACGCTCTTTAAAGGCGTCGTTGCTACTGTCAGCCTGTAGCAGCTGTTTGCAGCGGAGCAGCAGATGTTGTTGTTGTTTCACCTGTGGGAGACGTTCAAAGGGGGCGTGGCCAGAGGGGCTGTGGGCGTGACCATCTTAAAGCGTCATCAGTGAATTAAACCTGGTCTGACGGTAGAGGTTCACTTTTTATTCTGACTGTGTAAAAGATGCAGAAGCTTCACTTTCAATGCAAATCCTCCATCTTTATTTCCACCTCCACCAATGACTGTCTTTGATTTAGAAGCCCCACCCCCATGGACACATGATCTATAATCAACTGTTTCACTGCTTGAACCTGGACTGTTTCACTGCGTGAACCTGGACTGTTTCACTGCGTGAACCTGGACTGTTTCACTGCGTGAACCTGGACTGTTTCACTGCGTGAACCTGGACTGTTTCACTGCGTGAACCTGGACTGTTTCACTGCGTGAACCTGGACTGTTTCACTGCGTGAACCTGGACCGTTTCACTGCGTGAACCTGGACCGTTTCACTGCGTGAACCTGGACTGTTTCACTGCGTGAACCTGGACTGTTTCACCGCGTGAACCTGGACCGTTTCACTGCGTGAACCTGGACCGTTTCACTGCGTGAACCTGGACTGTTTCACTGCGTGAACCTGGACAGCCTTTACCCTCTCTGTCCAATCGGTCCTATCAGAGTAACAGAAGGACAAAAGGCGAAGTGATGTCATCGTTCTTCCTCTCCCTCGCAACATTCGCTAACGTTAGCGCTGGTCTTCCTGAAATGCTCTGCGACAGGACGGCGGCGCTATTGACTCCGGCTGCGCAGCTCATTTTAGTCTCTGTCACTGACGATCCATACCGATCCAATTAGCGGCGGCGCCGTGGGGCCGGTGCCTCGCGCCATCAGAACATCACACGTTCGCACACAAGGGCACGGCTTCAGACGCTCCGCTAATGAGATGCTGGAACAGTTCCCGGCGCTACCTTTGAATCGACATCTGTAATTAAAGCGGCGACAACAGCAGCGATAGCTTTCCCGTTAGCGTTAGCTCTTATTGCTACATTCTCCTCCTCCAGCAGCTGATATTAAGAGGAGCAGCGCGGCCTTTGATTCGCAGGAGCCTCGGTGGCGCCTCGCTTCCCCTGACAGACACGCGGCGCCACAGGAAAGTGATGAAATGCGGAGAAAGTGAGCGTTCCGTATTGTTCTTGTTTTCTAAAGACGACTTCTG
Organism: Antennarius maculatus; assembly: GCA_013358685.1. NCBI lineage: Eukaryota > Metazoa > Chordata > Actinopteri > Lophiiformes > Antennariidae > Antennarius > Antennarius maculatus. Next base: position 1,060,210 of record CM023624.1, read on the forward strand.
AGTCGACGCCGCCTTCATGCATTAAAGATGAGAGCGGCAGGAAACACTCCCCCCTCCGCGCCGTCGCCTCATCACTTGTTTAGCCGTGTCATAACGCTGAGCTCCCGCTATAGGGGATGCAAGCCAATCAGAACCCTCCGTCTGTTTCCATAGGGACCAGGGTGAATGGATGTGATTAATTGCTTCCATGGAATCTGCACCAGCAGCAGAAATACCACATTTAAATTACCTATATTATCAGTTATGGGATTATCGATGAGCTCCGGGCGGTCGCTCGCTAATCGCGATCCCATTGGTCCACAGCCGCGGCGGTCCCTGGCTCGCGCCTGTGCCTTTACACGCTGTTTTTTCCCCAGAGGTGATTCTGGAGGTCAGCTGGCGGCAGCGGCTAATGGAGCGGAAGTCGTTCAGTCACAAATCAAACAAACAGGGCAGAAGACGGACGGCGCAGACGCAACGCCGCTTTGATGTCGCTTCCCCCGCCGCCGCCGGCCTTTGACCCGTCCGACGCCGGAATGTTTTATTCAAACGCCAGAGGGAGAAATTTTGTTGGCGGTTAAACAACAGGAGAGGATTTGAGATTAAGCCGCTCACGTTTCATCCGAGGAGGAAGAAGAGCGAGGAAGATATTCCTGATCCCCCCCCCCGTTTCAGGATGAGAATCACGTCTTCGGGAAACGGAGCAGTGACATCTTTACGGCGAGGCGTTTAGGAGGCGTTTAGGAGGCCGCATCCGGAAACGACGGTCATTAATTATATTTATAGCGTTATTTAGCACCCAGCTCAAAGTGATGAAGGAGCGTTTATTAGCCGTCATTACGAGGCGTTCTCTTGATGGCCTCTTTAAGTCTTTTCTTTCATTGAATAAAATATTAAATTCAAAGCTTCTTAGATTTACGGTCAAAAAGTGGTCGATTTGACATTAAAGTTATTTATAATTAACTGAAATAAACATCAACATTGTAGCTTAATGTGGAGCTGAAACATCCTTGAAAACCCGATTGTTTTGTAAAATTTTCATACAATTCGTAAAAGTAACGATCCCGAATTTCACATTTTTAAAACTTAAATGTTTTTGTTAAAGTCTTCAACTGAAAATAATCTAAATATTTAAAAAAATTAATTTTAAAATGTCTTTAGAACCTTAATATTTTTAAAAACGTTTTCCTGTAGATTTTCTCAAAATTTATTTACTTTCTGATTAAAAAACATTAAAATTTTAGTTAAAATTTCTAAATTTATTAATTTTTTTACTGTAATTTTATAACAAGATCTGTTTTATCATATTTCCCCTTTTTTGGCGACATTACATTTAACATTTCATTGCATCCTGATGTTCTGCCATCCAATCAGAATTCTGTGTTGTTTATTTCTATTTCCTTTAAACCTAATAAGTCACTTTTCTAAATTAAATTTGATGGCATCTTTTTATTTTCCACCTTTTAAATCTGTTCTCAAAACTTTTTTTTAATCTTTTCTGCAATAAAAAAACATGATTATTGGAATTAAAAGTCAGAATTAGACTTTTGCTTTCAATAACAATTATAAAAGTTTAATTCCTCCCGTTTCCGTCGACCATCTTTCCTCGCCGTTTGCGTCTCCGGCTCCTCGTTCTGACTCTTAAACGTTAAAGTGTTCCTAAACGCTTTGTGATGAGCGCGTGGCGACGGCGGCGCATGTTGCTGCTGAGACTCATTATTTCGTGACTTGCTGCTGGAGGGGCCGCCGAGCCGAGGTCACGAGTTTGGTGCGTCGTCGTCGCGTCTCCGTGTGTGAGGTCATCATTTACAGCCCGACCGGCTCATTACATGCTGTTGCCGTCGACGACGCTCTGCATCCTCTTGGAGCTCCTTCCCTCCACATCCCTGTTAGTGCCGCGCTGTCAGGGCATGGAGATGCTAATGACAAGACGCTATTTTTAGCAACACATAACTTCCTGTTATATATAATTAAAATGATGAAAAATATGCAGGCGTGTGCGTTCGCCGCTGCACACGGATAGCGAACGCTAGCACGCCACGGCTGCTGCGTCTTCACTGGGAATCGGAAATTAATGACCTGCGCCGGCGCTAATGCTGCGGCCCGGAGGCGCTATGACTTATTCCTAAAGGGGGGTGGGGTGCAGCCGACACGTGCACGTTGTGGCGTGAGCTATCAAAGCAGCAACGCTAACGCTCATTTCCAGTTTAGCTCCCATAAAGCTAGCATAAATGGAGCATTAACTCTCCGGTGGGTCGTTCCCGTCACAGTGATTGCTTTTCTTTTGTCGCTTCAGTTTTGACATCAGAGATTTAAACATTAGCGTTATTTCTTGAAGTTAGCGTCACCAGCTCACCTGCATTGCGATGGAAAGTTTCTATTTGTTTGGAGGTGGAGCTCCAGACCTTTAGCATCGTTCTGTTTACGCGCTACAAAGGCCTAACGGGGCAAAAGTGTGTCCTTTAAATATGCTAATAGAATTTTGCAGAAAATACTGTAAATCAAATTTGAACTTCTGATTTTGATTAAAACGACTTTGACTTTTGTTCGGTTTCCTTGGTGAAGATCTGTCAAACGAGATCGTTCCTTGATGAAGTTACTTTCTACCTGTTCGCTGCTTCCTTGCCAATTCACATGATCCGAGACGCCGCCGAGGGTCAAAAATGCGGGACACGACCCAAAAAGCTACGACCGCAGACGCTTGAGGTTGGGACGCCGGTGCGTCGTCGGCCCTCAGGGATCAGGAGTCCACAAACGCGCAATCCGTCGCCTCCGAACACCTTCGGCCTTTTCTATTATCCACCAAATGAAAAGAACCGACCGTCGCATCGGTGCCTTTCCTTCGGCGGATGGAAAGAGCCAACGGTAAATTGCTTGTCCATTCCGAGAGATGAAACGCCGTGTCCTCCAAAAACAATTTAAACGCGTTGGTTTAACTTTATACTTGTGGACTTTGAGAGACGCTGTCACTCTCGGATCAACTCAAAACGTGGCAGGAAAACCCGCTGGCAGCGCGTTTGGTCACGCTCGGAGCGAACCCACAGCCTCTCGGCTCATCCCCGACGTCCGACGCCTCGCTGCTCGTTTAAAGCTCATCTCTCTCCCGCTGTAGTCGCTTGTAATCGTTTTGTAATCGCTTGTTGCTAGCGTGGCACAGGGGCTCCCGCTAATTAGCCCAGTCATTATTATAATAGCAGATCAGAGGGGTGAGACCAGGAAGGTTAGCCCAGACTTCTGGCCTGTTCCGTCGGTCCGGTCAGCATCTTCTTGAATCCATAGATTCCTGGTACCCGAACCTGGGATGCACTACCAAGACCGGGGTGCACTACCAACACCGGGGTGCACTACCAACACCGGGGTGCACTACCAACACCGGGGTGCACTACCAACACCGGGGTGCACTACCAACACCTTTGTTCAGTATTTACTGGTCTGGTCTTTCATGCTAAACACCCCAAACCCTTTTTTAGCTTGAGAAATGTCAGGTTAGCAAGTTGCTAAGAAAATTCAGATGCAGTCATGTTGAGGCTGATGGGTCAGCTAAGCTAACATCATGCAAAAAAGTTTACGCACGAATCAGCTCTACACGATGCAGTGCTGACGGCTAATGTTAGCTTCAAGACTAGCTGCATATGTGCTAATGTTAGCTGAAGAACTGGCTGCGTGTGTGCTAATGTTAGCTTCACTGCTGATGGCTAACGTTTGCAGCAGAGCTAGATGGAGATGTGCTAATGTTATCTGCAGAACTGGGCGCAGGTGTGCTTATTGCTAATGTTAGCAGAAATTTAGCTGCAGAAGTGCTAATTTGCGCTAGCTGCTACAAGGGATTTGCTTTCCTCCTTCTCCTTTGCTAGTACTCAGCTAACATGCTAAATGCTAGCTTTTACATACAGTCGTCTGTATAGTTGGCTATAGCTGCGGCCCTGCTAACAATGCTAGGATTAGCTTTCAAGCGATCACCAAACACGAAGCGGAAGCTGAATGCTTCAGGCTGAAGTGGAGGCTCCAGAGGATTTTCCGGATGCTCCCAGAATTCCCTGCTGAGACGCTGATCTATATGGAAATGCCGTTCGGCGGCGACTCTCCGGCGGCGGCGCGGCAAACCTTGAAATCCTGGATGTCGCTGCTGCAGCAGGAGAGCAGCTGCAGACTGCAGCATCTGAAGGAGGGGGGGAGTCGGACGCCGGCGTGTCGACAACACGACGCCGTCGGACGATCTATTTATCTCCCCGTTACTCGACGGCGGCGAGTCTGAGAGAACGGATCGGCCGGCGGAGCGGAAAGGTCACGTGTTTGATGTTTTCCTCCCGTCTCTGACGGAAAGGTTGGACAAAATGTAGAGATAAACTTTAACCTAAAAATGAGCTGTTGGTCCGAGATTCGCTTTGAGATCCCGAGGCTCCGCCGGGCGGCGGGGTCGGCGCCCGCTTCAGATAAACGGAATGAAACGGCGTCGACATTTAGATAAACCAGGAGATTCGCTTTGGCTGCACGGCGGGCGTCAAGCGGCCGGCGAGAGGACGAAACACACACACACACACACACACACAGGTGGGGTTGTTGGGTTTGAGACGGCGTGATGGATTCGTTCATCCGATTGGATGCGACACGACCACATGTTGGCTCAGCGCGAGGATTCCTCCAGTTCCGTCTTCTAGACAAATTTCGTCACCGTTCACGACGTCTTCGTCTTCCTCCGTGTGATGCCGAGAAAGTTAAATTATTTATTTTTTAGAACAGCAACCAAAGTTTTTAGAAGCTAATCAAAGCTAAGCATCAAAATATTTCTGTAGCGTTCAGCTGATATAAAATGACCTTTACCCTTGAAGAAACCAACAATGTAATTAAAGTCCTGAACTGATAATGTAAATACTTTTGGCAAATAAGGTAATAATTATGGTTATAGGTTAGGGGTGAGGATTAGCTTTAAATCGTTACGTTATATAGGTTATTTGCCAATTACAGTAATCCTTCGTTAGTCGCTGTTAATGTGTTCCAGGAACAACCCGTGAAAAACGAAATTCTGCGATATTGCGACAAACTTTTATTATTTATGGTAATTTAAACGTTTCTGAACCCTCCCCATACCGATATTAAACCACCTTCTATCTGAATTACCTTTGAAACACTCTGATAGTCTGTTTAAAGCACTTCTAACTGTTTCTTTAATACTTCTGGATGCGTCAACCAATAGAATGCGTGTACGGTATCACGTGACTACCTACTAAAAATCTGCAATGTATCTTGAAGCACGAACAAGCGAGGGATTAGTGTACATTTAAAAAATGGGCAAATTTATTACGTTTTTCGCCTGCTGTTACATTTTCAGTTGTTGTTACATTGTTTTAACTCCGTTTGCCGTCTCCATCGGCCGTCGTCACCTCCATCAATCCCTTGATGGGGGGGGCGGTAAATCTGGCAGACTGAAGATAACAACGGCACCGTTTTGTTGGGGCGTCTCGCCCCCCGCGGCCCCCGCGGCCCCCGCGGCTCGCTTGACGAAGCGGGCTAGCGGACAGCGTGCTAAATGGCGCCGGCTGCTCTTATCTGCAGGCTAATGATGTCTTGAGCTCCTTTCAATTAAGGTGGGAATGAGGCCACTGAAGGTTTTGCTTCATAGATCAGCCATTCAGTGTCATTAGAGCCGGGCTTGTATTCATTAGCGCCCAGCCACAGGTCTCCGGAGCACACGCTCTGCCCCGCTCCTTTATCCTCCATAAACTAATTAACAACTTAATAATCCTCCGCTAACAGTTTAGCGTTCGGATTCTCCGCGTTTTAATCCCGCCAGGTTGTGGGTTTAGCTGCCGCGTGCCGAACCAATCAGGACACGGCTGGAAAAGTTTGTTTAAAAGTCTGCATTTCCCCAGGGGCACTTAATTTACCTCCGATAAGGGCTAATAGAGACTTAGCATTAGCATCTCAGCAGAAGATGTATTTTAAATATGATGACCAGTGCAGAATTAAAGTGCAGTTTAGCTTCTTTTAGCGACGTTTTGGTTGATAAGAGCTCCAATAAACAAACTATAACAGCAGCTAAAGCCTAAAATGCTAGCTGCTAAAGTAATTTTAACTGCTTTAACAGCTAGCAGCTAACATCTTTTTAAATTTTTTTTAATTAAAAAAAAATTTGAATTACAAAAACCACCAACCACCAACAAAAAATGTTGTTTTTTTAAAAATTTTAAATGAAAAAAGATTTTAGCTGCTAGCTGCTAAAGTCGTTAATTTCAGAAAGAAGAGTGAAAATTTCAAATAGATCTGAATATTAAACGTCATGTGACCAGATCGCAAGTTGACGTCTCTATTTCATGCTGTATTAGACGCTAAACGGTAAAAACAAAGATTATTTAGGCTAGGAAGCTACGCTTTAGCCTTAGCGCTGTCATTTTCGTCCCTTGGAGCTTTAATTTAATTTTAAACACAAATTCTGTTTTAGTATCAGAACGATTTAACGAGTGTCTGTTGAATCATAGATGCTCATTCGTCCGCGTTTGATTCCCGCCACTCGTCACCACGTCAACCACATTTCCCTCCCCGCGGACGATTTGATTGGTGTTGAGCGCCGACTTGTTATTTCCTGCCCTACGGCGACGCTTCGTGTGATGTCGGTTTCTTTAAAATCCACTTTTTTTTTTAAACCTCAGAATCGTTTTAAGCAACTTCCAGTCGATCGGTTTGGGGTCCGCCGGTCGGATGAAGGTTGTTTGTGACTCCGCCCACAGAGTCACCACCATCAGCTGACACGTCCTCACATCCTCTTGTATCTGTCACAGTCGATTTCAGGCGATCAACGCTGATGTTTGTCTCATTAGGGATTCTCCTCCTCTTCCTCTTCCTCTTCCTCCTCTGACTCACGTTCGCCCTTGGAATTTTATTCTACCTGCGATTCTCCTGAGAATCTGTTTGTTCTGCTGACCAACATATCGTTTTTGTTTTCCTTCCCCTTCCTCTTCCCCTTCCTCTTCCCCTTCCTCTTCCTCCTCCTCTTCCTCCTCCTCTTCCTCCTCCTCTTCCTCCTCCTCTTCCTCCTCCTCTTCCTCCTCTCTCTGCAGGAGCTGGTGGGCAGCAACCCTCCGCAGAGGAACTGGAAGGGAATAGCGATCGCCCTCCTTGTCATTCTGGTCATCTGCTCGCTGATCGTCACCTCCGTCATCCTGTTGACACCAGGTACGTGGCGCCGGGCGGCGGCGGGGGAGGGGGTCACGGCGCCGCGCGGCGTGTTTCCGTGTTTACGCGGTGGTTATTATGCGCAGACATGCCCATTAGCTTTGTAATCAATCCCGGCGGTGCGTCTCTACTGTAAAGCCGACGCTCTTCCCTCAATTAGTGAAGGTCAGTAAACCTCCAGGAAGTCACGGCGCCGCCTCCATTAGCGCCGCCGCCATCTGTCTTCTCCCGCCGCACGCGTCCCCGATTTTTCTGGGTTATTTGAAGGCATCTGTGTTTGAGTTCGGCGACCTTCAGGTTTTCCTCTTTGCTCATTTACATTAAGGTTTAATCAAAAGGCCATCTGTTCACACCCAGACTCGTAAAGCGCCTCCATGCGGTTTTTACGCGCCGCCTGAGGCGCCGCCGCGTGCTCACGAAACCTCTCTACGCGCTCCGGTAAGTTTATTCGTCTCGCACCTGGTCGGGTGTGATGTCACACCAGGGTCAAGGCAGGTGTCGTAAACCACGCCCTGTCTGGCTCCGGCTACTTCATGTCCCGTGGCGTTTGTTTCGGAGCCAAGCCAACCGGAGCGGTTCAACGCGCCACGTCCCGGGAGTCGGAAGGAAGCGTTTTTCGACAGGTGGCGTGTCCAGCTTGTAGCGCGCTTTAATCCGGCCCCGCCCAGCATCGATTCTGTTCGCCGGAGAGGAACGAATGTTCCGAGCCTCCAGCTGGAAGACGACCAATGAGAGATGCCGTTTGTGTCCAAACGGAACAGAGTTCGCACCGGTTTAAAGGAAGACGTAAAGAATCAACAGAATGATGTCAAACAGAAGACTTTGAGCTCTTAGTTTGTCCGTCTGCACCGTGTTCCAAACTTTCTTTAAACTGGGCAAAGAATTCCACTCAGAAGTCAAAAGGTTAAAGGTTAGGCTGACTCTATGACGACGTGATGGACCAGAAGGATCTCGCCAAACATCAAGGAACGTCTCATGAACATGAAACCAGGACACCAATGTTCAGATTCTGGACTTTGAGAGTAGAGAAGCCATCTCTGAAGGGGGGTCGTGGTCTTTGACATCATCATCACCGAGGGATCGGTGAAACTCCCATTGACACTCCCAACACCCATCGTCTTGGCGATGGTCCAACCAGCACCAGAACTGAAGCCTCTTGGACCAGAGGTGGAACGTCTTCAAGAAACTTTCTCCAAGTCCAGTGGATGGATTTAAAGAACTTTGGAGAGCCATGACCTGGATTTAAACGTAATAAACGATCCAGATAACCCCCATCTGGAAGTCTATCCGCGTCCCATCGAGGGTTAGCTTGAATCAACGCGAGCTGCTAGAGGCGTCCCTGATATTTACCTTCTCTTCATCCCCACATCTGCTATCGTTGGCTACTGTCTGTGGTAGGAGTGGGCGACGGCTTCCTCCCCCGGCGACAGGGGAAGAAAAACTGAATTATCAGGCGCTGACATCTCATCCGATAGCGTTCTCGCCACTGATTGCGTCGCGTCTTATCTGAATGTCCACTCCAGCTGCCAGTAACGACTTATCGACGCTACGCTACGTGTGCGATTAGGGCGTTTTGTTTTTCCGTACGCGAACAAGAGCGGATAATGGGAGGTCGCAGCACCTGAATCCAGAATTTAAAGCTTAAATAAATGATCGGGAGGACGTTTTTCTAGCAGCGCTTCAGGGAGGATTTCAGCCTTAAGAAGCTAAATCAGTGCCGCATCATCGGGAACATCTTGCTTTGCTGTAATTACACATGGAGGAGAAACATTTAGAGGCTGAGCTCGTGCAGCTCGGATGAAGAGGAGGAGGAGGAGGAGGGTTCGCTGATGGATGCTCCCCTGCCAGACGCGCCAGCCCGACTCTAACAGCTCCTGACAACCACTTTGTTCTCACACACATGGGCTTCAAGCCGACTCCTATGAAAACGCGCCGCCACTGATAACTCCATATCTCCGAGCTGCCGCTTCTACGCAACTGGGTCAGAGCATCCGGCGCCAAGACCGGCCGACCAATGGGACGACGGCGCCGTGGGAGGGTCACATGATGAGACTCATCGTGATACAGGAAGTGGTGAATTACCGCAGGGGTATTTCGTTCCGTGATGTTTGCGGTATCTCCGCGTCTCACGTAGACTATCCCAACAGACTATCTCTTGCTGGAGACTATCCCAACAGACTATCTCTTGCTGGAGACTATCCCAATAGACTATCTCTTGCTGGAGACTATCCCAACGGTCTATCTCTTGCTGGAGACTATCCCAATAGACTATCTCTTGCTGGAGACTATCCCAACGGTCTATCTCTTGCTGGAGACTATCCCAACGGTCTATCTCTTGCTGGAGACTATCCCAACGGTCTATCTCTTGCTGGAGACTATCCCAACAGACTATCTCTTGCTGGAGACTAGTCCATTATGATGGTCTCCAGCAACCCCCGTGACCCACGAAAGCCAAGATAGTGGATCAGAAAATGAATCAGGCCCCGCCCCTCTGACGTCCCCTTCCTGTCCAGGAACATCCCGTCCCCAACCTGGCAACAGAACCGCCGCCGCCAATCCTCCAAGAAGGGCCCCATGTGGTCCAGGATGGCCCGGAGCTCCTCCCATCAACATCCGAGGCCTCCACGCACCGCAGCTGTCGCCTCAAACCCAACCAGGAGGGATTGTGGGAGATGAGGAGGGGCCTTGGGGCCTTTTCCAGCACCAGTTGCCATAAAAAACTGAAGTGATTAGCATGAAAAGTTGTCGCTCTGGAGTTCCTCCATCAAGGAGGTTAGCTCTCGGTTGGTTGGTTTGTTGGTTGCTTTGATGGGTTTCCAGGAAACAACAAGCGTTACCTCCTGTTTGAAACATTCCCATGTTTGCATCGTTAGCGTGAAGCGCTGCTTGATGATCACAACGGGCGGCGAGGGCAATGTAAAGACGCAACAGGATGCGTGTGATACTCAACGTAAACTCTAAACTCCCATCGGCGGTTATGAAACGGGCGTTTGCGGCGTTTCGCCACCGCCATCTGACGGGATGACGAGCGCCGTCTGTCGGCTCTGATGACGCCTTCAGAGGCATTTGCATCCCCCGCCCCCTCCGAGGATGAGTCGCCGCCCGTCCATCTGGCGGGACAATATGGCACACGCGTTTGGACGCCGGTGCAAGTCCTCGCAACTTAAAGCGCTTTGATTGGGTAAGAGAAACGGGCGTCGCCCAACGACGGTGGTGGAAGATGGAAGGAGTTCACCTCCAGATGGTCACGCCTCAATCATAGCGAAGAGGAATCTTTAAAGCGAGTCTGTTTTTACGCCTGAAGGGGAATTTTTTAATTTCATTCCGTGCGGAACCAGAAACATATTTTAATAAAACGAACCACAGGTTTCACAAAACTACATGAGAAAAACAGGATTTTTACCAACAGGATTTAAAAATTTGATTTAAAAAATTGTTTTTTCCCATTTTTTGCCTGACGGGGTGGGGAAGGTTTTGAAAGAAAAATCTACCAAAAATGTTTTTAAAGAAAACCAAAACTCACCATTGTTTGAACTTCCCTTCTTCAGACTCTTAAATGTTGTCACTTCCTGTTAATGGCGTCACTGACAGGAAGTATGCTATATTTTGGTACAAAATAACATGAATGTGAGGTGTTGGAAATATTTTGCATTTTAACCAAAAAATTGGTTATTTTAATATAATGAACATGTTTCCTGTTAATATTTGTAACCATTAGAACAATAAATGTGAGATTTATTTGATAATTTTTAAGGTTTACATGACATGAATGACAAAAATGGTCAGAAAATGATTGTAGCTTAACAGGAAAAGTTAAAAATATGCACATTATAGGTTTATTATTTAATTGTATTTAACACATGCTAACCAGTTGGCATGAATCAATGGTTTCACACACAGACAGCTTGTCGGAGGCGGTTTCCTCCTCATTTTTTCCTCGTTGTTCTCGCGTATCGCTGAGCAAACATTTGTTTCCTTAAATTTACGTACAAACAGGCGTTAAATCCCGACTTCCTGTTTGTTAGCATCACAGAAGTCGGATGAAAGAATCCGACGCTTAACGTGACGACTTAATACGACACAAGGAAGATCTTCCGCTGCCAGCCATCGTCGGCCCCGCCTCTTCCTCCCGCCATCTGCTCTTTGGAGACTCTTCCTGCGACATCTGTGACTCAGCGATCCGAACATCTGTCAGAGTCAAATTAACGGACGCCGCCGCCACGCCTTCACCCCCATCCGATATATAAAAAAAATCAACCTGACGATGATGATGCTGAAACGATGACATAAAGAGGAAGGCTCCCTCGCCGAGCGGCGCCAGACGGGTTCAGAGGACATTAATCCTTCGTCAGCTGCCTCCTCTTCGTCCCAGCGGGGCCATCAAAACGGTTCTGAGGCTCGGCCTGAAGTTGTTCTCCTCCCACCTCCTCACACGGGTCACGGGCGGGGCAGCAGACGGTCTTCATCACTCGTCTTCATCGCTGATGAGCTGCAGCCCAGAGGAAGAATCTGTTCGCATCCGCCGGGACGACAGAAGAGAAATAAAGGATGTCTCTCCTGTTGGTTGTTGACAGGAAACAAGAACACAAAGAACACCTGGATACGGATCTGGATCTGGATCTGGATCCGGATCTGTTTCTGGATCTGGATCTTATTCTGGATATAAATCTGGATCTGGATCAGGATCTGAGTCTGGTTCCAGATCAGGTTCTTGATCAGGATCTGGATCTGGATCTTATTCTGGATCCGGATCTGATTCTGGATCTAAATCTGGATCAGGATCTGATTCTGGATCCAGGTCAGGTTCTTTATCTGGATCCTCATCTGATTCTGGATCCAGATCCAATTCAGTATCTGGATCTGATTCTGAATCCGGATCTGATTCTGGATTTGGATCTGCATCTGATTCTGGATCTAGATCTGATTCTTGATCCGGATCCAGATCTGATTCCGTATCTGGATCCTGTCATCAGGTCTCAGATGATGCTAACGGGGCGGGTTCTACAGCTGCTCCCGGGTCCGGTGTGGTGCTAGCTGCTAACGTTTAGCTGCTTCCCTCTGCAGGTGAGGATGACCGCCTGGCGCTGAAGGGAAAGGTGACGGTCGGCGACCTCTTCAGGAAGGAGTTCAAAGTTCACGACCCCAACGCCAAATGGATCAGCAGTAAGTGGGCGTCGATCAAACAATGATCTTTTCTCTTTAGTTTTCAATGAAGAGTAAATGTACAGACAATCAATAACTAGTATTGATGAGCAGGTAACTATGTAAGAAGACATCAAAGCCGCCGCCGTGACGTCGTTTCTTTAACGAAGACGCGAGCAGCTAATGATCCGACAGGCGTGCTAGCGAAGGCGCTAAATCTGCTGCTTTTATCGTCTCCTTTCTGTTCCTGCACGTTTGTGTTGTTTGTGTTTGTTTGTGTTGTTGTTTGTGTGTTTGCGTCCTCGCCGTCTGACGTCTCAAACAATTTATTCCGTGTGCTTCAGTAGCCGCCCAATTACCTGTAACCACAACCCTCATTTTTCTGCGATCGATGGCGCCGTGTGGACGTTACAATTCATCACCGCCAATTTCGCAGGCGTTGACGGTGTAAACGCTGACGGCGCCGCGAGGAGCCGTTAGGAGGGAGATTCTACAATTTATCTCACATGGCGGTAAAAACAGCTACCGTCTTAGCCCCTCCCTTTAGAGGATTTATGGGCGTGTCCAAAGGGGAGGAGTCCCAGAAGGAACGTCGGAACATCAGATCCGGATGGGAGGAAAGAAATGTGGGAAAAATTACATATAATCTAAAAAAATTCTGAAAATATGTAGACATTTAAAAATTTGTTTCAAATTCAAAAATTTTCAAATTATTTTAAATTTTAAATTTGTGTTTTTATAAAACAATAATTATTTTGACATTTTTATTCCTTATAATAATAAGAATATAAAAATTGTAATTAGAATAATTATAATATAACAATATTGATAACATAAAAATAATAATAATATAATAATAATAAAGGGCAAATACTGCAGTTAGGGTTTGATATTTATAATAAAATATAAATTATTGCTTTAAAGGACTAAATTATTTAAAAGTAATTTCGTCATTATTTCTGTTTATTTAGTTGCTGAACTGCTTCCTGTTTTAATGACTGTCGTTAGCAGAGGCGCTGATTCCACTTTTTGCTTTAACTACGGGTCCCCAGATGTGCCAAAAGTACGAGACGTCTCCCGTGGCCGAGACTCCGCCTCCCCTCGCCGCGACCCCCGAACGCCGTAAACAGATCAATCAGGCTTGAACGCATCGCGGCGCATCTGGAAGCTAACATCTGCTGTTCAGCGAATCGCAGGCGTGCCTCAAACAACGGCGACGTCTTTGTGAGTTCTTAGTAAATCAACGGTCGTATTTGCATAAAACGTTCCCTGTCGTGAAGTTCTATCCGTCTTCTCGTGTCGCCGCCCCTCCGATCTGGTTCTGGGGGTATTTTTAGCCCCCATTAGCTGCGGCTGAGGAGGCGGCGAGGCCCATCAGCTGATTCTTTTCTTCATTAGTCATTTTTTACTCGGCCTCCACGCTTCCTTGGCAGTCTGCAGCATTTGCAGTAATGGCCTCCAGATCGGGGCAGAAATTGATTTTTTTAGACCTAATTTGGTCTTGTTTTGTTTCCCTTCACCGGCTGTCAATCAGCTCCCGGGAGGCGGGCTAAATATAACCTCCAGCAGCCTTAATGATCACACGCTTCCTGCTGCCTGGGCCGACCGGATTGGCTTGAATATAGACCGGAGGAATCGGGAGGGTGTCATCCAGTCCCGCCCATGAAGGCTATGCCCCGCCCTCTTCCACATGCATGCATGCATTTGATTGGCTGTTACGACATGATGTCACATCTTCCTGGAGGAAAAGGTTATGCCACACTTTTTTTTTTTCTGACTCAGTTTAGTCGTTTTTTTGCGATCCTGTAAACAAATAAACAAACAAACAAAGATTCAATCAATCAGTCGATCAACTTTTATTTGTAAATCACTTAATCACATCAACAGAGAGAGAAAACCAACAGAAGCAAACAAACAAACAAACAAACAATAAATCTGACTTTATTCCACCTGCAACAGTTTATTAACAAATAAACAAATGTGATTTTAAACATTCTTAATGGAGGGGCCGGAGGTCAGCTGTGTGGACAAAAGTATTTGGACGCGTCCCGACGCCTTTTTTGTTAGCGTATTAGCGAATCCTGTTTTTTCGACAACAACAACCGAACCAGATTCAGGATGTACGACGCCGACGCCGCTGAAGGTGAATCTCGGCGCGCCGCTGCTTAGCGTCGTCGTCTCGTTTGCAGCTCTGGGAAAATGTTCCCCGGCGGGATTTGGTTGAATATGGAGGGAGAGGCGTCGGTGACACGGGAAAGGCGCGACCGCCTTGACTTTGAGAGGAACTCCAAATTTAGATAAGGGCGCCGCGAGGTTAGCTCGGCGCGCGTGTGTGTTCGTCCGTGCGTGTCAAAGAATTACCTCGTTGCTGAACGACGCCTCTCCTCCCACCAGTGTTTATGTAAAGCAATCACTTTGGAGAAGATTAGCCAGTTGTCTCGCTCCCATATTGACTTTTCATAGCCGTGTGCCCGTGACACAACATGAGTAATGATGTGGATGTCGTTCGTTAATGGAGTTCCGCGGCGGCCCTTTTTCTTACCAATGAGTCGTATCAAATTGGCTCATAGTGTCGCTGTTGGTATCCGGCGCTCGTTCAGAGTCGCAGTCAATCAGGCAGCTGAAACGGTGACAGTAGAAGAAGCAGCAGGTGCGAAGCGTCCCTTTAGAGATGGCCCACTTTCACCGCCGGTGCGTATTCTGAGCGTCTCGCCGCCAAATTCTGTCACCCCTTTCTGCGACGCGCCCCGACGTCTTCTGACGGAGACTGTCACGGCAAACTGATGCGGTTCGTCGTTTTAAGTCACGTAGAGACGCAGAGTAAAATAGAATAAAAGCGTCGCGTCTCATGATGAAACGAGTCGCTGCTAAAAAAGAAATCGAGCCGACGCGTCGGGAGTTTGAGGGAGCGGCGGGAAAACGGCTTCAGACGCGTTTCAAGCAGAATTTGAGTCTTTAGTCGTTTTGTTCGACTTGAACGAAACGCGAGTTGTGAAAATTTTAAATTTAGAATTCAGGTGAAGATTTTTGTTATCTGGAGATCAGATTTTAATCTCGTCCTGTGGCGTCAGATCAGTGGTCAGATTTCTGTTATCTTGTTTTTTTGATTGAAAATTAAATGTTTACTTCCATCAACCAGATGGGTTTCAAATATGGTCATTGGAATACGAATAGCACTGTTTATTAACCCTTCTGACTTGGTAATCAATCAATTAGTCCTTACCTGCTATTAGCGAGTAGTTAGCATATTGGATTCAACCATTACTGCTAACGTTTTATATTCTCATCCTTCTTTGGGGTGGTCGTGATTGGACAGCCCGTCTAACCCTAAAACCTATCCTAACTTAACCCTAACCCCTACCCTAACCCCTAGCCTAACCCTAACCCCTAGCCTAACCCTAACCCCTAGCCTAACCCTAACCCCTAGCCTAACCCTAACCCCTAGCCTAACCCTAACCCCTAGCCTAACCCTAACCCCTACCCTAACCCTAAACCCTACCCTAACCCTAACCCCTAGCCTAACCCTAACCCCTAGCCTAACCCTAACCCCTAGCCTAACCCTAACCCCTAGCCTAACCCTAACCCCTAGCCTAACCCTAAACCCTACCCTAACCGTAACCCCTAGCCTAACCCTAACCCCTAGCCTAACCCTAACCCCTACCCTAACCCTAAACCCTACCCTAACCGTAACCCCTAGCCTAACCCTAACCCCTAGCCTAACCCTAGCCTAACCCTAACCCCTAGCCTAACCCTAGCCCTAAAACCTATCCAGGACACCCCACATGGGACTGGGAGTAAATCCTTCCGATCTACGGCTGTAGGTCATGTGATGAGATTTGATTAACGTTTATGCTAACCGTCTTTAACTACAGTTGTAGTGGCAGCATTAGTTGTGTGCTAATGCGCTAATTAAGGTTTTGGTTTTATTCCCACGAGGAGTCGGAGGGAAACCTACTTAAGAAAACACCGATTATCTGTTTCTGCCGGCAGAGATTAGAGAAGACAGAGAAGCTGCTAATTAGCATTCACATGCTTACAACACGCATGAGGCGAACTACATCCGTGTTCAGAACCCGTGGAGTATCTATAATTAGTCTCGTATTTCCGCTGCAGCTACCGAGGTAGCAGAAGACGCGTTTGCTTAAGAATGAAACAAACAAACGAACAAATAGACTCAAACGTACGAGTGTTTGACCGGCGAGGAAGCAGAAACTCCTCCGAGCCCCTCGTTCAATAATATTGAAAGTGCCTCCGCCGCCATCCAAACACTGCAACCGTTGTTATTACTATAATCATTAACCAGACGCTCAACTCGTCTAATGATCTTAATTATCAGAGGAGTGACAGCTCTTTAAGCCCGGTGATTGGTTTGCAAGAGCCAGGAAACAAACCGCCGGAAAAGAGGAAGCGGCAGCTCACGAAGCCCGCGGATGATGAATCAAGCGGTGGCGGTTGTGGATTTATGAGGCCGAAGCGAACAGCTGGCAGAAGCTCACGAAGCGACTGCCACCCCCGCAGGCGGCGAGTCAAATCGATGACACGAGGACTTCAGGATTAATTGCAAATTGAGGGTAGAGGTTAAGAAAAGCAAGAGTTCCGTCAAGTCGATGGAGGGTTCCTGAAAATACTTGCCCCCCTGGGAGTCATCTCGGAAGGAATATGGAGTTGGATGAGCAGCGGGTGAGGACTTAATGCGGAGCAAATTCTCTGCTGAACTGCCCCCATGGGTAATTGACTCGGAAAAGGATGAGGCTACGGTTCGCCTGCCGTGGACAGTGTGTCCCGGCGAGGTCTCTGTTAACGGATTGGGCTTCGTGATGATTTTACTCATTTAAGGCAATAATATTATTATAATAGAGATGGAAATTTATGTTTTAATGTCGAGGCATGGAAATACTAACCCTGCTATTACCGTCTGTCAGTCTCTCGTTGTGGGGTTCAACGCAGGATTACTATAAAGGCTTAGATCGGCAAATCTTAAACCGGTTTCTTTTGTAGTTTCGTTGTTTGTTGCCTGATCTTTGTAAAGTGTTGATCGGGTTCTTTTTATCCAGCGGTGGACCACAAAGAAGGGCTTGCAAGGCTTTTGCGTTGAGTACCCGGACACAGAAGGTGTCCACCAGGTTGCAACCTGTACGGAAAAGTAAAGGAAAGGCCGGGCAGAAAGACTCCGAGCCTCAGCTGTCAACTTTTTGCCTGGTGATTTTCCTTTTCTTTTGAAGGCCTGCTGGGAGATGTTGGGGGTGTGTCGAAAGCTGTTTGAAGGCTACTCGTTGCTTTCAAATGAACAAAAAGAGAAAAAAAAAATAGAAGCCAGGAAAGAACATCATCTGCGTCTGAAAGGCCAAACAGCAGGAGACAGAAATTACCTTGCAATGTGCCGTTTTTATTTTTCCACCCTTAATGGTGAACCCAGGAAAAAAAAAAAAAAAGGGAGCCGGTAATGAAGGCAGAAGGTGCCTCTGATTGGCATTCCAAATAAACATAAACGGCCAATGCTGAGAGAACCGGCCATTAGGTTGGCAGTAGCCGGAGGTGGTTTCACGTCATGTCAACAGGTTCAGGCGTCTCTTCATTCACTGCAGATGGAGTTTTTAAGACTCATTTTATGCTGCAATAGGAAGACTCCATAACTCCCCCCTACAAGCTTTTGTCTCCTTTATCAGACCAGTGGACAAATAACCTGGAACAAATGACAAAGACCCAGAATTTGACACTAGAACCATCATAATAAAGTCTGGCTACCTCAGTCCACTGAGGATGCTTTTATTTGGAGGTTGTGGTCGATCCATAAGCAACGTTTTTCCCTTCTTGATCCAACGGATCAGAGCGAGTCTGTCCGGTAACCCAGAGCAATCTGTTTGTGAGTGTTCTTAACCCTCATTACTGGAACCAGACGCTCTCAGGAAACGATGGAATGGTGTGATAAGGATTGAGATGCAGTAGAAAGAGCCAAAAAGGAACACTTGTGGCGCTGAGAAGAGTTGATAGTCTTTGAAATGATAGTCAAGTCAGTCGTAGATGGTTCGTTGAATTGAGCCCTTGTATGAAAGGAAGCAAGAAGAAACCTTGAGTTCAATAAAACCTGAGCTGCCAGAAGAACCTCGTTTTGTAATTGAAGGACTTTTGAAGTGTTCGGTGAATTAATTGTGCGCTTTGCTTGATTACCGGCGTTATTGTCTGACTCCTCGTGTTTCCTTGGTGAACGTGCTATAATTAATGATAGACTGGATGGCGTCAGTCGGAACCAAACAGACCTGACGAAACCCTGCCCCCTCCAACAAATGGTAGAGTTCAATTGATTCTTCCAATACACACTGTTATTTAAAAGGTTGCCACACCCCTTTTTCGATCCATAGACCCAGATTTGTTTGTTGGACTTGAGTGAGACACTAACCTGGCAGGAGGAGGTAGTATTTCTAGTCAAGAATTCCATCTTCTTGTAAGATTATTAAATAGATTCATCTGTGGAACAGAAGACATGACATAACCCTAACCCATAAAACTGTCTAGTTTGTCAAGTTCTGCAAACCTTCAAACATCTCTTTGCCCCCCACGAAACAAGTCCAGGGGTTTCTGTGTGATCAGAGACGATGTTGTGATGGAATAAAACAATCGGGGTTCTTCCCCGTTAGTTGGACCTGCACCTCGGTATTTTTGTCCGACCCTTGCCCTTTGATGAGTTTCATCAGTCCTCTACCAGCGGGTTCTTTCTTGACCCTTGCCCCAACTGTCGGGCAACTGTCGTGGAAATCCTCTTGGTAGTTTCTGTGAAGCCCTACCCAACCAACAGACAAAGCACGCAGTGAAAATATGGCCTTTATCTTTAATAAAGGAGGGTCCAGGACATGAACTCGCTGCACGCTGTTGGACTTTCCTCCTTTCTCAGGCTAGTGCCTCCCTGGAGTGAGGTTGGGTTAGGGCTGAGCCCAGGGCAGGATGCTGTATTAATAAGACATACTGCTGTGGAAAGGTGTAGATCACAGGAGAAAAGACTGCCCAGGGCGAACGAACAGCGAGCTCGGAGAAAGAGCGGCAACCGGATTGAAGGGAGGACGTAGCGCCTAGGGTAACGCAAAAGAAGAGATGGCTCTGAGTCTTTGAAGGAGCAGAAAACAAAGAGTTGGAGGGGTAAAGGAGGGATGACAGAGCCTAAAATGATGAGCTCAGCAGGAGGGCCGTAAGAAAGGGCGGCGATGGAAAGGGTTTCAGCACTCCGTTGCATCTGGCCGTGCGTGGATGAAGAACAGTGGTTCAACGGTCGAAAAAGACAAAGTCGCAAAGCAAAAGAAGTCCGTTCCAGTCGATATCTTTGGCCACCGATTCTTCATGGTATTGTTCTGTCAATGCATCCGAGCGTCGCGTGATTAGCATGTCACGTTTTATCCAGACATCAAACTGAAATAGTATTTATTGCCACTGTTCCGCGGTATGCCCTTGTTAGTATGCTGCTGGTTTCCAACAAGGAGAAAAAAGCTGTTGAGGGGGCATTTGGCTATGCCAGTCTAAAAATGTCTGCTCTCCAAAGCACATTCTGAATTAAAGCCATTGTGATGGTAATTTTGTCACCTAATGGACAATTAGATATGCCAGCAGATAGAGAGCACTCTGCATAACAATCTCCGGGCTCTAATTACCTCACCAAATGGCGTGGTTGTTCGTGCGCCCATAGATCACTGAGGCAATAAGACAAAGCAGCATAGATGGATTGAAGGTGAAAGGGGGCAGTTGCTGTATTAAAGTTATCCTTTCCTGATAACGGCTGATGGATGAGGAGTCGCGTGAACCCTCATACACGTGTCGAATCGCGCCGCTCTTCAAGGGTTTCCTCTCACCGAGTCATTTCTGCCGGAACCTTTTGAATTCAGGCACATTTGAAAGCTTCCCCGTGGCATCGATAGGTCAGATTCTAAAGCACTTCGAGATATATTCATTGTGGTGAAATGTCACACTCTAGTGCTCTACATTGTGTAGAGGGCCATAAAAGTGTATTAAAGACCCTGAAAAGCTCAATCGGTTCATTTTTGGAGTGCAGGGCTCCTACATCTTAAGATAAAGGACCCCGTTCCACACGAGGACTCATGTTTTTCTGTTTAAGGTCATTGTATTGGTTCAAAAAGATTGAGCACCCTCAGAAAAATTTCAAACATCTATGCACCAATTAGGTGTTTGGAACATTTGAAAACCCTTTAAAGCCTGAACTATTCAATAATTGCCGGAAAAGTCAAATTTTTGGAAAATAATGGAACCATCTGCCAAATTTGTCAAAACATTTGTAGATATGAGCTTTAATTTTTATTATTTTTTTCTAAATCCAGACTTTTTTTGGCATGCTAAGGGCAGATGTTGATTTTGTACATTGGGTTTTTCAGGAAATGATATCAAACTTACGATCTAGAAGTCTCAAAATCCTGAATAAAATAAGATTCACGTGGCTTTAAAGGGTTAATTAAGTTCGGTTGAGGTGAGTTTTATTTTAGCGACGCCTCCAGAACCAGAAAAAATCCGTTCTTTTTACTTCGCTTTCACATCAGTCGTGATTTGCTTGAATTGCACCAACGCTGCCCCCGGTGGTTTCTGGTGGTATTGCATTTTCATCCGTCTCCCTGTCTTTGTCATATCCGTAAACCAAAATTTGTTTTAAACAAACGCCAGAGACGACGTCCCGGTCCCTTAACATCTGTTCTGGCTGTATTGGCAGCAAAGTTCACGGATGTGCTGATTAAATTCATCTTTGTTCTCAGTGACCCGTTGATAATGGAGCCGCCGCCTGACAAACGCCGCATCTTCTCGGCCGCTGATTAATAAAACTCTCAAACGAGCCTAATTTAATACGCCTTAATATTAAAAAACATAATAAATTGAAGCATCCTCTAAAATTTAATCATGTCGTTGATGATCAAAACAACTAATAACTTCATTAACATTGATGGGTATTTGTTTTTTACCCGCGTGCCACCAGCTGTTGTGTCAGGATACGTTTTCCTTTTTCCATTTCCAGCTTCTCGTGAGTGAAATCCGACCGTTTGACGGCTTCTGCAGCCCAAAGCGTAACTCACTTATCTTCCTTTTCCACTTTTGAGATGCGAGGCGCTTATAATTAACTTGCGAATCGAGCGCGAGGCGATCCGGAGGCCGGGTTACACCCAGGTGTATCTCAACCCGTCGCCTCTGATCTCTGGCGGAACGAACGTCGGACGATGAAACGTCTTAAATTATATAAAACGTGTTCACATCTGAGCGTCTATTTTCTCTCTGTCTCCTGCAGGTAATGAGCTGTTGTACCGCGACCGCAAGGGCAACGTCGTCAAGTTCAACCTGGACACCAACGAAACGACCGTCTTGGTTCACAACAAGAAGTTTGTGAGTCCTTTCTTTCATCCACGTCGCCCGAGAAAAAGGAATTAAATTAACGCTTTTCTCCCGGCGTCAGCAAATCAAAAGGACCTAAAGCTCTTTTTTTTTTTTTCTTTTCTTTTTTTAAAATTCAAAAGAGCTTCAAACGATCCATTATTACTGTGAAATGTGAGCCGCATAGTTAAAGCTTGCGATGGAGATGTGGCGTCAGCGGCACCGCCGCCCGGGTGACGACACACAACATTATGTCCGCCATCAAATCGAGGAGCAAAGATTAATGCAACTCCCATTTGCTTTGGGGGGCAAGCAATCCATCAAACGCAGTCATTTAAGGACTAGTTTAATGAAAAAATACCACGCATGGCTACAGGTCTCATCGTTTTGTCTTTCATTTCCCGCTTCCATCCTTCCTCTCCTTCCAGGAAATGTACAAAGCCAGCAAGTACGAGGTGTCCCCCGACATGAAGCATGTGCTGCTGGCCTACAACGTCGCGCCGGTGAGTTTCTCATTTGTTTGCTTGTTTTTTGAATTAGCAACCTGACAGCCAAATATGTCAGCTGCCTCCACGGGAGGTGGGTGGGGTGGGGGGGGGGGGCGTGAGGAGAAAGCAATCATGGCGGGGTGTGAAGGCCTGTGGCACGCCGCTGCCTGTCGGGAGGCGGAACAGCCGAGTGGAACGGTTAGCGGGAGGCAGGGACACAAACACTCCCCTCGCGGCGCGGCGGGAGATCGGGAGGAGATAGCGTCCCGCGATGACATCACCCAAGCTAGCAGGACCAATAAGAAACAAACGCGGGAGTGACGTTAGGAGGACGCTGCTAATAAAGTTGATACAAACTGGATCCACCTTTGTTATCAGAATTTGGAAAAAAAAAAAACGGTCGTATTTTATTTTGTTGTATTTATCCTCCAGACGTTAAACCGTCAGTACACAATAATAAATACAATAAATATTCTCTATATGCAGGAAGAGCCTGGGCGACATCACCAGCTAACGTTAACCAGATACAAGCAAACCTTGGTTTTTGAACGTTTTGGACATCGAACAAATAGGAATTCGACCAAAAAATTGGGAATTTTTTTGTCTTAGAAGTCGAACAAAATTTGGAAGTCGAACGCGAAACATTCACGTACTCCAACTGCTCACCACCCCAAAGGTAAAAACTCTTATCTCTATTGTTTTTATGCTTTAACTGTAATGTGCTTTTTAGTTTACTTTACTGTATTTAATAATTATTCAGCGTTCCGTTGCCGATGGTATGAGTTACGGTACCGTAAACTTCTGTCCTAAAGACGACGGCGGCTAACCTGATTACGTCTTTCTTTCTCGCGTTTGCTTTTTCTTTTACATTTCTCTGATATGTTTCATTAATATACAATTTGATATATAAATGACATCATGAAATAACATATTATGTTGAAAAAAGGTCGTTTTCTAGCGTCTTGGAACAGATTAAGACCATTTACATTAATTGTAAAGCATTATTTGAACTGCTTTCTGTAACGAGTTGTGGTCGGAAACCGAGGTTTGTCTGTAATGTAATGCTAACATAGCTAGCTTCATGATAACAAAAATATGATATAGATGTCAATAAAAAATTTCTATATCTTTAGCAACGTTAGCATGTAGCACCAATCTGGGAGAAATCCATTTAGAAGTGCATTATTTAAAAAAAAAAAAAAAATCACCAGAACAAAATTTCCAACAACAATTTCAGAAGTAGCATAAACGAGCTAACGGTTCACGCCATGAAACCGCCATGGCGTCACCATGACGACACATCATGATCGGATGTTATTGTGTGTATTTCTTTATATAATTTAAGCTGCTCGGGGCAGCGTCTCGGCGCTCGCCGCCTCTAAAGGTAGATCAAATAAACAACGTCGTTTTTTTTAAGCCGATGTTTTTTACTTAACTCTGCCGCGCCGCCGCGTCTCCGCAGAGTTTGCACCTGTTGTCAGGGTGTGAAGGATGCCGGCGGAGATAAAACCTGGTGTTATTGCCTGATATGAATAGAATATATTACCGCACTGGAGACGTCAGCGGCGTGGAGCTGCATCGGTATTCCGTCCGCGCCTCCATCACCTTGATCGATGGCCGTCATTCCTGCGCCGCGCTAGCGGCACGCAGTCACACCTCATCTGGGTCCCGTGTCGTACGGATCGCTGCCGCTCCTAACAAACACAACGTTTGCATACCAAATGCGTCTCCGGTGGGAAGTGACTTTCATACACGCCGTCTCTGTTCATAAACACCTTAGTTATGGCGTACCAGAGGCGCAGGCGGCGTCCGTCCGAGGCGTCGCCCTGCTCTGGTATCGGAGATGAAATGCGAACGTCGGGAATGCGTGATGATGGCGTGGCGATGTGTCGCATCACAGGTCGTGTTTTCTGGATTATATAAGAACGGCTTGCTAAAAAGGGCGGGGATAATGGGGGAAAAGGGGCGTATCCAAGATGTTTTTGAGTGTCTGATCTAAGCTGCCACACATTTGTTTCCCTTCACTGGTTCATTAAAGTTGGTCTTCCTGTGATGTCACGCTCCTTCCTCTCGCAGGTGTACCAGCACTCCTACACGGCGTTCTACATCATCTGCAGTCTGGAGACTCCGTAAGTTCGCGACACGTCTGCACGCGCTAATCAGTCACCTCCACCTCGCCACCGTGGATGCTGGAGGAACTGGTTCACACCTGTTCCCACACACACCTCGTACCGATCGCCCTCCACGTCGCCGCCGCCGCCGCCGTTCACGAATTTCCAACTTCGCTGTCGGTGCGGAAAAGGGATTATTTAAACGATCTGTGGTTTCAAGCGGAAGCCAAATTTAAGTTTCACTCCCCGACGCCAGCCTTGAAGAAAAGATCATTGAACAGCGGCGGGCGATGCTAAGCTAATCGTCGTTCTCCTGCAGGATGTGGCTTTTTTTTTTTTTTTTTTTTTATCTCTCTTGTCCTTCATTACAGAGATCGCAAAAAAAAAGAAAAGACGAACGTTAACGTCGAGTGAAAAGTCTTTGTTGCTGCTGAACCTGTCGGAGTTTCATTCGAAGCTGGAAAAGGACGGCAGGAAATCGTCTTTGTGGGGCGCTTTGACGGTTCAACGCGGGGCCCAACCACCGGGGGGTCGTTTGGGATCCGGGGACCGACGTTCCTTCCTGACTCTCCGACACAAACACACATTAAAGTTATGTCGTTGATTGACGGGCTGGTATTGATCCACCTCCCGGTCACCTCGTCCTGTAATTATCGTCCCCGCCGGTCGTTGATATATTTGCGCGCTGCCCCCTAGTGGCGGCCCCCACCTGTGCGGATGACCTCGTTCATCCCGAGCCGGGGACAGAGACATATGGACGGCGGCGCCTCTAATTCTTTTGCCTGCACCGCGCAGCACTTTCCCCAATCAGGCGAGGCGACGCCGTTACGCAGCGGCGGTATTTACGGCCGCTCTTAAACCTTTGTCCTCAGGTGCGCCGCGCTTGTTCTGCCGCCGCAGCGGCGCAGGAAGCAATCACCGCGCCCCCGTTTGATGGGATTGTTTCTTGTGTTCGCAGGGAGACGTGGAACTTAAACCCTCCGGAGGTGCGGAATGCTCAGCTGCAGTACGCCGGATGGGGGCCCCGGGGTCAGCAACTGGTAAGACGGGAGATGAGATGTCACATTAAGGGGTCCTGAAATGTGCCTGCGCAGAATTATTGTCGTTATAAGATGGAAAGGTCCACGTAAATGTGTGTGTAGAAGGTCTATTTTGTGTAACGCTGACGCTAAGCTAACACAGACGCTAAACCGGTCAGCTGGAGCCTCAGATTGGCGTCGGAACCGATCTCCGTGAGTGACAGGCGTTGGTAATCCATTGATTAATATTCATTAGAGCCCCTCTGATGTCAGATGTCAGAACCTGTGAAGGTCGCGGCTCACGGAGGCGGGGTCACGCCCGACATCAAACAGAACTAATGATGCGTTCAATAGCGTCAGGCGTCAGAGTAAATAGCGGCGGTTCAAAGGCGACACGTGAGGCTGTCCCCCGAAATGTTTCTGGATTACGATCACGCCCGACGACCCCCCCCCCTCCCTGGCGGCGGTTTCATCATGTGACCGATGTGGCGTTCAGGATCACCCGATGGCGATGGGTTATCTAGGAAAGAAACACCCCCCCCCACCCCCCCAGTAAACACTCTTCAAATTAGAACTCTTATTCCAACACGAGGAGCAACGGTCCCTCCAAGATGAGTAATTTTCCGCCTCCGCCATCACACAGAGGAAGTTGTCGGCGCGCTAATGAGCTCCAGCGGACTGGTTCTCAGGGCCGACCGTTAGCGATAACAACCTGCAGCACAATGCTATTAATTAGCAGATAGCTCATCAGCGGATTAATTAACGCAGCTCCCGGATTGATGGAGCCTCAAGTTTCCCACCATTAGTCATGAGTTGGTTTTGGCCTCCGTCGGGCGGGGTTAACGTTAGCGCCCAGCTAAGCGGCAGCTGCTTTCCCCCCGAAGGTTCAGGTGTCCTCTGTAGGAGGGGTGGAGGTTGGAGCGGGGAGGGGGGGGGGGGCACAGCCAGACGTCTGACGTACCTGAATCAGCCCACCTGTTCTCCCGTTCCCCAACCTCCTATACACTTAATTAAATCTGCTTTACTTCCCCATAGAGAGCACACACACACACACACACACACACACACACACACACACACACACACACACACACACACAGCTGTCCGGCCACATGTTTAGCATTTGTTCGGCTAACAAGTCAACGCGATCGGATGCGTGAGCGGGATCGTTTCACGCTACAGGACTATTTCGGCAATGCGGAGAAGGAGACGTAGAGGGACGCTGGGAAGTTGGGATTAAAGCTAAATGCTAGCTTTAGCATGCTAACGCCCTCACAATGACAGTGGTGCCAACGTGAGGCGTTGTTTAGCGTGCTAGCGTAGTAGCAGCGACTTACAGTGCAGCCAAGTTCAGTCCTCAGTTAGCCAAGAGTTAAAGATACAAAAACACGCGTTTCATAAACGTTACGTGATGTTCTGAGTCTTAGCGCCTTTAGAAACACGTTTGCGTCTTCATAAATTTTCGTTTGCTTTCCTCGATGCTCGGTTTCCCCTGAACTACCCGGTGCGGCGGGAATGAACTCATTCTCGTGGCCACCCGCCCGAACAAACACGACTCCAGGAGCAGAGTTCTGGCTAATCCTCCCTCAAACACTCTGACGGAGGATCGGCGTGGACGCCAGCCATCGCTAGAACCGCCTCCAGACAGGGACTCCAGCGAACCACGTGACCCTGGGACCGCCTCTCCTGAAGGGAAGGTCGCTACGACGAAAGAGGTGCAGGAGAAACCAGGTCGTGAAGTGAAAACCCCAACATGCATTGGGGTTTTGTCGCGCGTCATCTCTTGGTTGAGACTTCTCGGGGTGAATCTCTGCCGCTTTGAGGCCAGGAGTCTTCATAATCCTTGAGATCCTGAGCGAGCCTTTTATTTTTCCCAGCCTGCGATTGATTTCAGGAGCATTTCGGCCGTAACTTTTTAAAATTCCGGCCCCTAGAGCCGCCCGTCCGCCACGCTCACCGCGAGCGCTGACGATCTATTATTCTCTGTAATGAAAGCGCTGACCTTCAGTTATCTTGAAAGCCCGGCAGGAAGAGAACGTCAAAGTCAAAATTTGGTCCCAAGGTTTTCCGTCTTATCAGAATTTGAAAGCCCTCTTTGTATCTGGTGAGTGATGTAACAGCGTCTTCATTGTAAGGAAATTCCCAGTTGGAAAAAAGGGTCGACGAAAAGATCAACATGGGCGGAGCCTGAAGGGGTTCTTCGTCCGGAACGAGGACAACCGGACGGAGAAGAAGAAGCAGCTCTGATCTTGGGTTTGGGTTGAAAGTACGACCTGAGACTTTTTCTTTCCCTCCGCAGATCTTCATTTTCGAGAACAACATCTACTATCGCTCTACGGTGGAAAGTCGCTCCATCCGTCTGGTGTCCACCGGCAAGGAGGGCGTGATCTTCAACGGGCTCAGCGATTGGCTGTACGAAGGTACGTTAGAGAGACCATGAAAGGAAATGTTCACACATAATGTCCATCGGAGGAAACCGATCACACCTACATCCTCTAGTCCACTATGAGATGCTAGCAGGATGCTAGCAAGATGCTAACACAAAATAAAAACAAAACGATATTCAGCATTGTAGCATTTTCTCTTAATAAAACCTTAAAATGTGAGGTCATGTACGTACGAAAGTGTTTCCTGGTCTTGTTTTAGCGTTTTTCAACAGGCTAGCGTGTTAGCATTAGTTAGAAATGCTTTCTTCCAGGTCCAGAAGTGATTTCAAATTTCATATTTGTGTACATTTTAGCACCAGTTTATGAAATTATAAAAATATAAACACAAAAAAGACACCTTTTATAGTTTTCACGTGTGTTAAGATGTTTTAAAGTCTCCACCTTTTAGCTGCAAACGGCTCCAGAACGGTCGCATCTGGTTTCGCGTTTTTCTTCTTCACTGTTTTTTATTTGTTTCAAAGGCAGCTGGAAAGTTTTTATCTCTGCATCCGTTTATTTAAATACAGGAGAAACTAAATCCGTTTTGGGTGTTTTTGTCCCAAAGCAGGAGTGGAAAAAGTTTAAAATTTGCTAACTTTGATGCTATTACCCACCGAGCTAGCCAACGTGTGTGTGTGTGTGTGTGTGTGTGTGTGTGTGTGTGTGTGTGTACCCTCACCGATGTGTCTCTATTAGCCGTTTTTAAATTCTATTCGTCTCCGTTGTCGTGTGAAATAGTTGAAATAAATGATCCCTCGGATCTGCAGGTGTTGGACGCATCATTTCCTGCTTCGCCGCTCCTCGCCTGCCTGAAGGAATCTTTTTTTTTTTTTTTTTTTTTTGGCTGTATGATCTCATTTGCATAAAGTTAAAAGAACCGCTAACTCGTCACGATGAACAAATATGGAAGGCGAGGAGGAAGTGGGCGGAGACTCGTCCTCTTTTGCGTCCTGAAGGGGAAAATAAAACGTTTTATTGTTGTGGCTTCCTGTCTGAGCTAACCGCTAACGGACGCAGCGGGATTAGGGGTGGGGGGGGGGGCTTACTTTCTCCTCCACTTCCCTGGAATTAAAAAGGTCAAATGAGCCCCCCCCCCAAGTAACATCCAGTAATGATGAGACAGTACGATTCCCCCGGCGTCGGCGCTGCATCAGTGTGTTTGGCGAGCGGCGCCTGATTTCCTGCAGGTAAATTAAAAATGGAAAGTCTGTCACTGCCTCTGCGTCCCCCCCTCCCTCAGCACCCCCCCTCCACACAAACAAAATGAACGAATGTTCTACATCAGATGATTTGCATCGATTCGGAGGCGACTGCACGCGCTCTGATTCAGACGTCACGGCGCGCCGCCGCGTTAGCGTTTGGCTAATGAATTCGTCTGGCGCTCCGGCGGGGGAGGGGGGGGGGTTAATGAGCAAGGGGGGAGGAGCCAACACCCAGTTGCAGTGATGGAGCTGAAAACAGGAAGCGCCGCCTTAGGGGTCATCAGAGGTCATCACGCTCGCCTCTCACCTGACAGGTGAAACCAGACGTGCTCCAACAAGCCCCGCCCCTCCCTCCCTGGTTATAAATCGTTTTCGTCCTCCTCGTGTCGCGTTCAGGGTCGTTATCCTCGACTTTCCAGCTTCATTTGGATGCAGGAAGTTTCCTTCGCCGCGTCGTTTGTGAATCACGTCTGATTCCGACGGCGCCGCTCGCCAAACAAAAACCATCGTATTAAAATTCCCGCTAACGCTCCCAAACGCCTTTTCATTCTTATTAATTATAAATCCTGAAAGCCCGTAAACAGATTTGGCGCCGGCGTGTTCGGGGGGGGGGGGGGGTTAGGCATCAGAGCCAGGTTGTTTCCATTCATCGCCGTCGCCGCCAGGCGGATGAGTTTCCGCGCAAACGACTCCTCGCCAAGGTCGCGCCGAGGCTCGCCGGGGGAGACGGAGTCTTCAGCTCTGACGGATTTGATGCCGGTTGGGGGGGCGGGGTTAAAGGGTGGGGGAGTAATCTAGCAGGCTGGGATGTCCTCTGGTGTTAATTTGCTGTTTCCAATCTGGGGGGGTGTTTGTTGTGCTCACCAGGACGGACAGGAAGGGTGGAAACAATTAGGGGGGCGCGGCCCAGAACGCCGGCGGCGGCGCGTGATCGTCCAGAGCGCCTCCTGAGGGTCCGCGGCGCTCCGTCATCCATCCACCGTCTGATTAGCGGGGATGGGGGGGGGGTGGGGGTGGGGGTGATGCTTACACGTCCCGCCGTCTGTTGCCGCCCGGGGAGGCGCCTGTTTAACAGGATCTGGCGCGGCGAGATAAAACCCGCCGCGTTCACCCCGTAGATGTTTGGCTCGTCGGCGTCGAGAGGTCGACACGGTCGCGTCTGTTTATCGGCGTGTTTGCAGCCTGCAGGGCGGCGGCGGCGGCGGCGGCGGCGAGCGCACCATCAGAGGCGAGAGATTCATAAAAACATCGGATTGGACGCCTCCGAAGCGACAATCCGGTTTTTGGAACGTCGTTGTCGCTCGACTCGGGATGAAGGAACCGACCAATCCGATACGAGTTTGACCTGGAAGTCCCGGATGTTTAATGTGACCCCCATGACCCCTGTGACATCATCAGAGGACGGCGTTTCCGGGGCGCTGCAGCTTCTTCCTGGAGGAAGCCGAGGCTTCACGCCTCCTCCCGTTCACCGTGAACCCAGCGCCGCCTCCCCGCGTCTCCGTCTCCGCTGATTGGTGGAGGTGAAACAAGCAGAAGCTGTGGCCTAAAAACCTGCAGCGGACTCCCATCGACCAATCAGAAGCTGTGGTTTGCAGCCGCATCATGTGACGCTGCTGCCCTCTGTTGGTCACATGAGCGCCGGTCGTCTGGCCGTGCAGCGGGACTGAGGAGGGAGGCGGAGACAGGAAGTGAATTTTTTTTTTTTTTTAATAAACAGCCGTTTTCTGATTGGTCAGGTTGCTATGACGATAAGGGCGGAGCAAGGCAAGGCCGTTTGTCAAACGGCTTGGCTAATGAAAATGCTAATTGGCGGTTGATAGCCGCTAATCCCCCAGAGCCGCAGACGCGCGGCGGTGATGAAGCTTTAATGGCAGCAGGTGATTTAAACGGAGGCGGGGGCTCGAGGCACCGGCGCAGCCGACGCCGCTGTACCCACACACCACCAGGTGGGAACGTTTCCCACCCGGCCTGCAAACTGGGTCGGGTTCATGACCTCAACATTCGGCACCGAGTCCAAATATAGAAATCGGGTCGGGTGGGGGGGGCGTGTTCCTGCCGCTCGCTCTTAAGGTGGAATTTTTCTGTTTGGAAAATGTAGTGAAATAAAAATCTGGAGGCTTCCTTTAAATAATCAAATCTGAAAAGTTCATTTTACTCACAAACCCGTCAAACATCTGGAGGTCGGCTCCGCGGGGGGTTCGTTTGACCCCTGTTTGACCCCTGTTTGACCTCTGATTGAATGGAGGAATTTTTCCTTTTCCTAGTCGAGTTCGTAAACACGTTTTCACTAATTCTTTATTTTCAAGACTGACCAATCACAGCCCTCTAAAGCGTGTGACATCACACCTTCTCCTGATTGGTCCAGGACAGGTTTTTTTTATTCTTATTGTCCTTTTCAGGGAAAATTCTGTTGTTTATTCTGGTTTTTTATTGACTGGTTAGCGATAAGTTGGTTTGTTCTTTGGGGGCGGGGCTACAACCGAAGCAGCGGCGTTGACTCTAATCTCTTCTTCCCTTTCCAGAGGAGATCTTCCTGTCCCACGTCGCCCACTGGTGGTCTCCAGACGGCGCCCGGTTAGCATACGCCACCATCAACGACACGCTGGTGCCACGGATGGAGCTGCCCATGTTCACCGGGACGCTTTACCCCATGGGGAAGGAGTACCACTACCCCAAGGTCCAGCCCCTCCCAGATCACCGGTCACCTGTACGACTTCCTGGAGGCTTCATCTGTTTAACTTCCTGTTTCCTGTCAGGCGGGCGAGGAGAACCCGCTGATCACGCTGTACGTGGTGAACCTGAACGGACCGCTTCACACCATCGAGATGAGGCGACCTGATGACCCCAGGGTCGGGTGAGGCGTTCACTGTCACTAGGTTCACCTCCTCAAGTCCTCCCGTTTCTTCTTCTCTGGTTATTTAGCCAAACGGCGTGATGCTAAACAGCTGAAGCGGACAGGGACTATTTTTAAGACGATTCCATCCGGTTGTCGTGGCGACGTCCTCGTCTCTGGGAGTCCTGGATTGATTTTTAAAAATGTTATTAACACCCGAAGCTAACTCCCCAGACAGGCTAACGCTAAGTAGCGTGAATTGAAGCCAACAGAACCGATTAACGACGACTTCCTGTGCGCTCCCATTCAGTGAGTACTACGTTACCATGGTGAAGTGGGCCACCAGCACCAAACTGGCCATCAACTGGCTGAACCGAGCCCAGAACATCTCCATCCTCACCCTGTGTGAGGCCACGACGGGCGTCTGCACCAAGGTACGCCCACTTCCTGTTAGCGCCGCGCACTTCCTGTCGGTGGTGACTGACGTCTGTTCACGTGTGTCTGCAGAAACACGAGGACGAGAGCGAAGGATGGCTGCACAGACAGGTGAGGACACGCGTGTGCTAGCGTCAGAGGGTCGCTGACGTGAACATGTGACGTACGTGATGGAGTCTCATTGGCTGTTTGATCGTCCAGAACGAGGAGCCTCTGTTCTCCAAAGACGGACTGAAGCTCTTCTTCACTCGAGCCATTCCTCAAGGAGGGAGGGGGAAGTTCTTCCACATCTCCATGTCCGTCTCCCAGGTACCAGGATTAGCATTGATTAGCATCGCAACGCTAACGCCTTCTTTGCTTTTATTTTGTAGTATTGTCAGCTTTTTGCTTTTTCATCTCTATTTCACAAAAATAGAGACTGAGCGACGGTTCGTATCTCGAAGTAGAACTGCATTAAAGTTCTAATAAAATTGATAATTTTATCTTTTATGTTAAATAAAAACAGGAAGTGTTTTTGTTGTGGTGAAACGTTCATCGTCGTTCTTCTGCCCCCGTCTGAAGCCCAACACGAGCACCGACACGCTGCAGTCCATCACGTCTGGAGACTGGGACGTCACCCAGGTTCTGGCCTACAACGAGGACAGCCAGCTGATGTGAGCGCCACCTCCCCGCCCCCGTCCAAACCTCCCCGCCCCCGTCCGTCCGTTTCATCCGAGGCGGAGAGACGTCACGAAAATTCAGTTCAAGATAAAATATTCGAAATTTGTTTGTGGATAAAAACAAAAATCTACCAGAATGATTTCACTTCCTGTTTCCTGTTGACGCAGATACTTCCTGAGCACAGAGGACGGCCCCACGCGGAGACACCTGTACAGGTGACGCCTGTTTTACCTGCACAACGAACTTTTTTTTTGTTTTGTTTTGTCATTTGGATGGACGTTAAAATCCGATTCTTGTTTTTCCGCAGCGCCGACACGTTCGGTTCGTTCAACCGCCGCTGCCTGTCCTGCAGCCTGTCTGACAGCTGCGGCTACGTCAGCGGCGTCCTGAGCCACAACATGAGCTACTTCCTGCTCCACTGCCAAGGTAGCGAACGGTGGCTTGGCCACACCCACTTCCATAATAGGGTGTGGCTAGCCTCAGAGGGAGGGACTCGTAAATCAAATGGTTAACGAGTTTAAAGTTGAATCTTTAAACCCGTTCCCCTTCAGGCCCGGACATCCCGTTCGTGTCCGTCTACCGGACCCAGAGGGAGGCAGGAAGTGATGCGGCGGACAGAGAGAGTGAGTGCTTCAACATATTCGTCTCTACAAAGCGTTAAACCGCCGCCGACCTTGAGGCGTCGTAACGCGACGGCGTTGGCGACGACCTTGTAGGAGAGGAAGAGCGAAGAACCACCTGAGTCAGCTCAGGCATAATGACAGTAATCAGATTACTGACGGTCATTAGATTACAACCCGGCCAGCAGCTCGATCAGCACACTAATCTAATGTGTGTGTGTGTGTGTGTGTGTGTGTGTGTGTGTGTGTGTGGTGTGTCTACCCAGCTGTGTTAACAGAAGTCAATGGAACATCATCAGCTTTGATTATCGACCTGCTGCTGCCTTTTTTTTAAAAATTAATTTTAAAAGGCTTAATGTTTTTATTTTTACACCAGTTCCGACAGTTTCATTAGAAACAGACTTTTAAAGTTGTTTTCATAAACAATCTCTAAATCATTCAGTATCTGAAAATCAAAATATTAACTTATTGATTCAAGTCATTGTTTTATTTCAGTCATCATTTTTGGAGTAAATTTCTCTTTTCGTTTTATGTCGGTCTCAAACTAGTTTATATGAAATGTTTCAGAATTAGGAAGAATTCCATCTCGTGGGATCAATAAAGCAAAGCAAAAACACGATTGTGATCATGTGACGCCTGCAGGTATCTCTGAAGTCTACAAGCTGGAGACCAATGAGAAGCTGCGTCTGGCGCTGGAGGCCATGCAGACGCCGAGGGTGGAGTACAAGGAGCTCAACATGGACGACTACAGTAGGTGTCGCTCATGTTCGCATTGTTAACATAGAGATGGCTTCACGTTTTGAAGCTCTAAATGAAGCTGTTACATCGCCGCCACACGTTCAGGGTCGTCCTCGTTACGGGATTTTCAGACTGTCTGACCGACAAAAAATGTTTTTAAACCCGAATGACCAACCAACAAAAATTTTTTTAACACAGATAAAAGAATTTTTTATTAACAACCAATACCTAACCCTAACCCTAACTCTGACCGAAAAAATTTTTCCGACTGACATTTTTTTAGTCTGACCAACTGACAAAAATTTTTTTAAACCCAAACGACCAACCGACAAAAAACATTTTTAAACAAGACCAACTGTACAAAAACAAACTTTTTTAGACCGATAGACCAAAACATTTTTTTTCCAACCTGACCAATCAACCAAAAAAATAAATTTTTTTAGACCGATAGACCAAAAGAAATTTTTTTACACCAACCAACCAACGAAAAATTTTATTAGGCTTGACTGCCAATACAATTTTTTTTACCCAACTGACTGACCAAAACAAAAAATATTTCCACCCGACCAACTGACAAAAATTTTATTTTAGGCTGACAGACCAAAAAAAATGTTTTAGGCCGACCAACTGAAAATGTTTTTACACCCATGGTCAAAAAAAAAAATAGTTTTAGACTGACCAACCGACAAAAACTTTTTTTAACCCAACCAACCGACCAAACAAACTTTTTTTACCCGACCACCTGACCCAAAAAGATGTTTTTTTAGACCGACAAATTTTTTTTTAACCCAACATAACAATCAAAAAAAAAGTTTTTTACACTGACATTTTTTTTAGATTGACCGATTAAATTTTTTTTACCCGACTGACTGACCAAAAAAATTTTTTTTTTCACCCGACCAACCAACAAAAATTTTATTTAGGCTGACTGACCGACCAAAAAAATATTCTTTTACCCGACCAGCTGACCAAACAAAAAAATTTTTTCAGGTTGACCGACAAATCAAAAAAAGTTTTAGGCCGAGCAACCAAAATTTTTTTACACCCACCGTCAAAAAAAAATTGCTTTAGACTGACCGACCGACAAAAACTTTTTTTTAGCCCAACCAACCGACCAAAAAAACCTTCGTTTTAGACCAACAAAAACTTTTATATAACCTAACCATCCGACCAAATAAAAATTTCTTACACTGACATTTTTTTTCTCTCACACCAACCGACAAAAATTTTTTTTTTACCCAACTGACTGACCAAAACAAAGATTTTTACCCGACTGACAAAATTTTTTTTGTAGGCTGACCAACAGACCAAAAAAAAGTTTTAGGCCAATCAACCGAAATGTTTTTACACCCACTGGTCAAAAAAAAAATTTTTGTTTTAGATTGACCCACCGACAAAAAAATGTTACCCAAGCGATCAAAAAAGATTTTTTTACACTGGCTTTTTTTTAGACTGACAAAATTATTTTTACACCAGCCAAGAAAAAAATTTTTTTAGGCTGACTGACAGAAAAACGTTTACCCAACTGATGGCCGACAAAAATTTTTTTCTTGGACAAAATCTAAGACAAAATCTTTTCTTAGCCCAACCAACCGACCAAAAAAAATCTTGTTTTAGACCCACAATTTTTTTTAACCTATCTGACCCAAAAAAAATTTCTAAACTGACATTTTTTAGACCACCTGAAAATTTTTTTTGACACCAACCAACCTACAAAATTTTTTTTTGGCTGAATGATGGGTAAAAAAAATTTACCCAACTGATAAAGAAAAATTCTTAGGCTGACTGTTACGACTCAGCTAGAGGATTGGGGAAATGACATAAAACAACACAGGTTTGAAAGGGGGAACATAAAACATTTATTCAAAATCTCGCTTTAGGTACAAGTGTTTACCTTTAAGGTTAAATAAACTAAGGATAGAGACCAATGAGCACTGTACAAAGATAAGTAAATATACAACAAATAAGACTAGCTATAAGACATAAAAGTTAATAAAGATCGAGGCCAATGGGCACGGTTCAAAGATAAACAAAGGTGCAACAAACAGGACTAGTTAGAGGACACAAAATTACCAAAACCTCATTAGCTAAAAGATACAAATGGAAAACAAAACACTACCAGCTCCTAACTAGGGTACACACTAATTCAATTCACAAGGTCACAGTCAAAGTTCAATAGGCTCAGTGCAGCCACAGTCAGTCGCCTAGACTGACTGGCTTGCAGAGCTTTCAAAGTGTCCTTGTCAGGTGATGAGGTGGGGCTTAGGTCTGGCAGGAAGACGCCACACCAATCAGGAGATGTGCATGAGGGATCGGTGTGCCCAGGAGTCCAGAGAAACCCCACCTGGCACTGATGAGGTAGGGTGGAGCATCCTGGAGCATTGCAGTGCCGGTAGCTTAGCGGCAGGGTCGTAGAGGGATACACAATATATACAATAGTCATGAGATGCGGCTGTAACACCGACCGACAAAAAAATTATTTTACCCGACCAAAACAAGCCTTTTTTTAGACCGACCATATTTTTTTTAGGCTGACTGAACGCCACAATTTTTTTTACCAAACTGACCAAATAAAAAAAAAATTTTTTACCCTACTGGCTGACCGACTGACCAAAATTTTTTTGGTTTGGTTGGTGGGGTTGAAAAAAACTTTTTTTGGTCTGTCGGTCTAAAAATTTTGTTTTTTTGGTCAGTCCAAAAAATTTTTTATTTGGTCAGCCAGTCAGTCTAAAAAAATTTATTTGGTCATCCGGTTGGGAAAAATCTTTTTTGGGTGGTCGGTCTAAAAAAATTTCTGGGTCGGTTGGTATAAACTTTTTTTTTTTTTTCAGGTCTAAAAAATTTTTAAAAAATATTTTCTTTTTGGTAAGTTGGTCAAAAAAATTATTTTTGGTCGGCCAATCAGGTAAAAAAAAAAACAATGTTCGGTCGGTCTAGAAAAAAAATATTTTTTGGTCAGCCGGTGCGGTAAAAAAAA
Source organism: Antennarius maculatus (assembly GCA_013358685.1). Lineage (NCBI taxonomy): Eukaryota > Metazoa > Chordata > Actinopteri > Lophiiformes > Antennariidae > Antennarius > Antennarius maculatus. The sequence goes on from CM023624.1 coordinate 1,097,361, forward strand.
CAACAATTGTGTGTTTGGTCTAGAAAAAAATTTCTGGGTCGGTTGGGTAAAACATTTTTTTTTTGGTCTAAAAAATTATTTTTGGTCGGTCTAGAAAAAAATTTCTGGGTCGGTTGGTATAAACGTTTTGTTTTTGGCAAGTTGGTCAAAATTTTTTTCAGTTGGTAGGTTGGGTAAAAAAAATTGTCAGTCTAAAATTTTTTGTGGTCGGTCAGATAGATTTTTGTTTTGGTAAGTCAGTCAAAATGTTTTGTGAGGTAGGTTGGGTTAAAAAAAATTTTTTTTGGTCACCCAATTGGGAAAAAAAAATTTGTGTGGTCAGTTGGTGTAGAAAAAATTTCTTGGTAGGTCGGTCTTAAAAAGTTTATATTTTTTGGTTGGTTGGTCACGTAAAGTGTTTTTTTTTTCCGGTTGGCCAATCAGGTAAAAAAATTTTGTGTGGTCGGTCTAGAAACAAATTTCTGGGTCAGTCTAAAAAATTTTTTTTTTGGTCGGTCAGGTAGGTAAAAAAAAATTTTTTTGTCGGTCAGCCTAAAAAATTTTTCTTGGTCAGTGGGTTGGGTAAAAAAACTTTTGTTTGGCCGGTCAGTCCTGAAAAAAAATTTTTCGTTTGGTTGGTCTGGTTAAAATATTCTCTGTTCAGTCGGTCGGGTTAAAAAAGCTTTTCTATCAGATGGTCAGTTGGTCAAAATTTTTTTTAATAAGGTTAGGGTTACACTCAGGGTTAGGGTTGACTTTAGGGCTAGGTTAGTGTTGGGCCTGACTTTATGGTTAGGGTTGGGGTTACGGTTCTGATTAGGATGAAGGTTCTGGTCAGGGTTACTATTAGAGTTAGATTTAGAGTTAAGGTTAGGCTTGAGTTTACGGTTAGTGTTGATTTTAGTGTTAAATAAATAGATATATACTTTAATCCCGGAGGAAATTGCACAATTGGGTTACGGTTCTAGGTAGGGTCGGGGTTAGGGTTTTGATTACAGTGAAGGTTCTGGTTAGAGATAAAATTAGGGTTATTATTTAGGGCTAGGTTTATGGTTAAGAGTTGGGGTTAGGCTTTACTTTAGCATTAGGATTAGGTTTAAGGCTGGAGTTCTGGTTAGGGTTACGATTGGGGTTAGGGTTGACCCTAACCTAAGAAATTATTACATTATCGGCTGTTATTACATGACAGACTTTAACATAAGGGTTAGGGTTAAAATAGCAGTTAGCGTGTCTGCAGCGAGGCCATCGACATCCACAGACACAAGTTGGTGTATTTTAAATTTGAGTCGTGTTCTCTTGTCCACCTGGGATGAACGAGTGAATACGATGATGATGACTCCAAGATAACAGCTTTCTGTATCTGCATTACAGCTTTGTCGATGCAGATCATCAAACCTGCCAGCTTCGCGGAAACGTCACGCTATCCTCTGCTCCTGCTTGTGTATGTATGAGTGCATGTTTTCACACACTTGTGCACGTGACATGCACACACACAAAAAAGGTGTGTGTCCTGCTGTTTGACATCCACATGCTCCTTGGACTTCCTGCATGTCAGCTGTCTTTTCAGTTCCGTACCCGGTCCTCCCCAAAACTGCTACGCCAGCTACAGTCCTTTGGCAGCACAATCACACTGACCCAGTTGTCTGTGGTTCTTGTTTTCGCAGCGACGGGACGCCCGGTGGCCAGACGGTGGCAGAGAGGTTTCACATGGACTGGGCCACGGTGCTGGTGAGCAGCTTCGGCACCATCGTGGTGCGCTGTGACGGACGGGGCAGCGGTTTCCAGGGTACCAACCTGCTGCACCGAATTCAAAAGAAGCTGGGAGTCTTTGAGGAACTAGATCAGACCGATGGGCTCGAGTACGTGACGTCATTCAAACCCTTTAATGGGACGTCCAAGGAAGCAATAAGCATCCAGTTGGGCTACGCAGGTGTTTGTATCGAATGTGCTACCCGACTTGATTCTGACTTGCGCTGATCTTTTGCAGTTTTATTCTGAAGAAGGAGTACATCGATGAAACAAGAGTTGGAGCGTTTGGAAAGGTAAGAACGGTCTCTAGTTTCAGAACCTAAAGCCAGCTGTTTATCAAACTGTTCCTCAGGCTGTGTTCCTGTTGTGTCTCAGGAGTACGGCGGCTACGTGACCAGCCTGTTGGTCAGCGGCGAGAAGTCTCCTGTCAAGTGTGGCGCCGTCCTCTCACCCATCACCGACTTTGAGCTTTACGGTAAGACGTCTGCATCGTCATTAGGTCGAGGAAACCGGTTACAGGCGTCAATGAGGTTGTCAAGAACCTGCAAAACAGAAAAACAGAGCACCTTAATCGTCTAAGCCAGTAGTCCCCAACCCTCGGGCTGTTTTTCTGCTGGTTGTATCCTGTTGCATTTATCCGCCACTTCTCAAAGAACGATTAGTGAAAACGTTACACTGGTCCAAGCAACTAGACGTTTTCGCGATAAAATATTGTTCAGAACTTTCTTTCACAGCATCTGCGTTTTCGGAACGATATCTTGGACTGCCTAAACCGGACCCGAGAGCATACACGGTAAGACACGATCACTGTTGGGTTGAAGGTCACCGGCGCCGTCTCTCATTTCTCCTCTCATCTTTCCTCAGATGGCTAATTTAGCACACAGAGCTTCTCAGTTCATGGACAGGAAGTTTCTCATCATCCATCCGACGGCTGATGGTAGGAGGAAGTTTTAAAAACCGAGGTGTTTTTTTAAAGTCTTACAAAGCAAAAGCAACTGATATTCTGGTCTCACTTTCACCCCTAGAAAAAGTCCACTTCCAGCATACGGCGAAATTCATCTCCCAGCTCATCAGTGAAAAGGCCAACTACACCTTACAGGTAGGGCTTTACTTTCACCCCCCATCGTAATTATAGCCGCCATGATCCCATTTTCTCTGCCCGTATTCCTCGGCCCGGTTCAGCTCAGCTCCATTGGGAGCTTTGTGATCCCGCAGCAGGAAGAGGATTAGCCCTCACAATGCCTTCATCCCACATAATGAGATTACGGGACCTTCCTGGGTATCCTAATCCAATTAAGACACAATGTACTGCAGTCGAATGTTCATTGGAGCTTATTACCGGTTGCACTCATGCATTAGCCTACGGTCAGCGGGCTCTGACACCGAGTCGGCCCGTGGAAACATCACAACTCAGTCAGATTATCTTTCCTGCTTTCAAAACTAGAACATTGAGTCTCATTTGAAGCAGCAGGTCAATAACAAGAAAGTAATGATGAATCTTAGTTTTTTAGTAATTTCTTTTACCCATCTGCTGGAAACATGGTGGAAAGATAGCATATGGGTCCAAAGACAATTCAGTTCTGGTGCCAATCCATTAATTCTGCCAGTAATCAAACAAAAACTAAGAAATGGAAGTCCTATAAACGTACAGATACGAGGCAAAGTGAACAAAACCCTTTAGAGCACATCAGTACTCCTGTCATCTTCCTCAATTCACCACAAGGCCCGTTGGACTGTTTCGGTGTATGCACATTTTTATGAATGTGATTACAGGTATACCTCATCTCACGTCATTAATCGGTTCCAGGCTAAACTGAAAATAACCTTTAGCAGTTCTGTACTAATGAATTATTATTCTTTTCCTTTGGGCTTTTCCCTTCAGGGGTCGCCACAGCGAATCAATTGCCTCCATCTAACCCTGTCCTTTGCATCCTCTTCTCTCACACCAACTACCTTCATGTCCTCTTTCACTACATCCACAAACCTCCTCTTTGGTCTTCCTCTAGGCCTCCTGCCTGGCAGTTCAAAACTCAGCATCCTTCTGCCAATATATTCACTATCTCTCCTCTGGACATGTCCAAACCATCTCAGTCTGGCCTCTCTGACTTTATCTCCAAAACCTCTAACATGTGCTGTCCCTCTGATGTACTCATTCCTGATCCTATCCTTCCTGGTCACTCCCAGAGAGAACCTCAGCATCTTCATCTCTGCTACCTCCAGCTCTGCCTCCTGTCTTTTCCTCAGTGACACTGTCTCTAGACCAAACAACATCGCTGGTCTCACCACAGTTTTGTACACCTTTCCTTTCATTTTAGCTGAAACTCTTCTATCACACATCACACCTGACACTTTTCTCCACCCGTTCCATCCTGCCTGGACACGCTTCTTCACCTCTTTTCCACACTCTCCATTGCTCTGGACTGTTGACCCTAAGTACTTCAAATCCTCCACCTTCTTGATCTCTTCTCCCTGTAACCTCACTCTTCCACTTGGGTCCCTCTCATTCACACACATGTACTCTGTCTTACTGCGGCTAACCTTCATCCCTCTCCTTTCCAGGACAAACCTCCACCTCTTCCCTACTCTCACTGCAGATCACAATGTCATCTGCAAACATCATAGTCCATGGAGATTCCTGTCTAACCTCGTCTGTCAGCCTGTCCATCACCATAGCGAACAAGAAGGGGCTCAGAGCTGATCCCTGATGCAGTCCCACCTCCACCTTGAACTACTCTGTCACACCTACAGCACACCTCGCCACTGTCTTACAGCCCTCATACATGTCCTGCACCGCTCTAACATACTTCTCTGACACTCCAGACTTCCTCATACAATACCGCAGTTCCTCTCTGGGCACCCTGTCATAAGCTTTCTCCAGATCTACAAAAACACAATGCAGTTCCCTCTGGCCTTCTCTGTACTTCTCTATCAACATCCTCAAAGCAAATACTGCATCTGTAGTACTCTTTTTTGGCATGAAACCATACTGCTGCTCACAAATGTTCACTTCTGCCCTTAGTCTAGCTTCCACAACTCTGCACATCTCCCTTGTTCTTAAAAATGGGCACCAGCACACTTCTCCATTCCTCGGGCATCTTCTCACTAAGATCCTGTTGAACAACCCAGTCAGAAACTCTACTGCCACCTCTCCTAGACACTTCCAAACCTCTACAGGTATATCATCAGGCCTCTCACTTCATCCTGACTGATCTTTGCTACTTCCTGGTCCACAACAGCCACCTTTTCTAGTCTTTGTTCTCTCTCTTTCCATCTTCCCATCGCACTACTGGAACCTGTCAATAGACTTCCGTCCCTATCCTTAATCACCCTAACCTGCTGCACGTCCTTCCCATCTGTCTCACCAGCCTGTATAGATCAGTCTCTCCCTCCTTACTGTCCAACCTAGCATACAAGTCATCATAAGCTTCTTGTTTGGCCTTTGCTACCTCTACCTTACGCTGTATCTCCCTGTACTCCTGTCTACTCTCCTCAGTCCTCTCAGTGTCCCACTTCTTCTTAGCTAACCTCTTTCTCTGTATACACTCCTGTACCTCCTCATTCCACCACCAAGTACTCTCCTACCTGTCTCCCTGATCACATTAGCTGTAGTTGTCCAGTCATCTGGAAGCACCTCCTGACCACCCAGAGCCTGTCTTAACTCCTTCCTAAAGGTCATGCAATACCCTTCCTTTTTTATCTACCACCATTTCATCTTCCTCACCACCAGAGTCATCCTACACACCACCATCCTATGCTGTTTGGCTACACTCTCGCCTACCACTACTTTACAGTCACTGATCTCCTTCAGGTTACATCGTCTACACAAGATGTAGTCTACCTGTGTGCTCCTACCACCACTCTTATAGGTCACCCTATGTTCCTGCCTCTTCTGGAAGAAAGTATTCACTACAGCCATTTCCATCCTTTTTGCCAAGTCAACTACCATCTGTCCTTCTGCGTTCCTCTCCTGGATACCAAACCTGCCCATCACTTCCTCATCACCTCTGTTACCTGCACCAACATGTCCATTGAAGTCTGCGCCGATGACAACTCTCTCACTTCTAGGTATGCTCTGCATCACTTCATCAAAGTCCAACCAGAATTTCTCCTTCTTCTCCAGCTCACATCCTACCTGTGGGGCATACCCACTAACAACATTGAACATCACACCTTCTATTTCTAGCTTCAGACTCATCACTCTATCTGACACTCTTTTTACCTCCAGGACATTCCTAACAAACTCCTCCTTCAAGATAACTCCTACTCCATTTCTCTTCCTATCTACACTATGATAGAACAACTTGAACCCTGCTCCTAAACTTCTAGCCTTGCTACCTTTCCACCTGGTCTCCTGGACACACAGTATGTCGACCAACTCTCTACCTTTTCCTGTCATAGTTCCAACATTCAACGTGCCTACTCTCAGTCCTATACTCTTGGCGTTTGTTCTGTCTTCTTACGGGCACTTTCCTCCTCTCCTTCTTCGACCATACTGTATTAATGAATACATTTTCAATAATATTTGGAAAGAATACAAATCTATTTTAAGTTTACAAACATTAAAATTTTACTGTTTAATACAGTACTGAAAAAATTTACATTTATGAATGGAATTTGGATTCAAGTTTACCGTAAACTAATCAGGATTCAAAACAATCTCGAGTGACACTTAGTTTGATATTGGAACTGTAAGTACGTAGTTTAATTTTATTTGTATTTATTGTACAGTAACATGACATGGGCTTTTAATGGTTTTCTAGTTGATTTTTAGAGTTTTTTTAAACCAATGAGTCTTCGAGAACGATATAACTCGAAATGACGTAATAGGAGGTATACCTGTAAGTTCTTAGTTTTGTTTAATGAAAGGTGTCTCACTCACCGTAACCCTGTGTGTCAGATCTACCCGGACGAAGGCCATTTCCTCCACAGCGAAGCGACACGGCAGCACCTCAGCCAGTCCCTGGTCAACTTCTTCGAGGAATGCTTCAGGCTACCGGAGAGAGGGTCTGAGGAGTCTCTGGAGGATGAGAGCGAAGAAGAGGGTTAGCCCGGCGGCCCGAGACTCATGCGCCCCAAATCCTCCCCACCATTCATTCATGTAGCCGCCGTCCCGTCCCAAGCACAACACCGGCATCGTCCACAATATGCAACTCTCACCTGTTGTTGCTCAACCGGACTCCCCGTGTTCGCATGCTGAACCTGAGACTGCCTTTTCCAGCAGACGACAGATCTACGCCCATCCTTCCATCCTCTCCGTCGCCCCCAGTCCAAACCCCCCTCCAGGGAGCCGACAAAGACCTGACGTTTGGATCCCACCGATTCTTTCACAGCCAGATGGACCAGCTCCTCAGAAGCCGTGGAGAGAAGGCATCAGCTCCCACACAGACGTTCAAGCTGTGAGGAGGAAGCACATAAACTGCTGGGCTTGTATATTAATGAGAATCAGACACCCGGTGGTTCAGAACGGGTGTCCTGAACCATGTGGACACTGGAACCGTTCTATTTTTAAAGTTGTGAAGAACTTTCTTGTCGGACTGTGGTTGTGTCTGTTGTTCTTACAGTATGTAAAATAGCACACAAACATTCACTTGGCTTTACCGATGCTTTTTTTGTCATCTCGTTGCTTCATTTTATTTATTCAATGCGACTGAACTCTGTGGTGACCATCCAGTTTATAAAATGATTATATTGATGAGCAGCAGCTTCTTGTAGTCACTGTGCCTTACTTTGACAGCTAACATCCTGCTGTGGAACCATGTTAAGCAAGGCAAACATCCCTTTAGCATTTTGGCAAATTATATTTAAGACTTTGATGAGAAGATTTGGCTTTGACTTTTAACTTGTCGCCTAAAGGCAAAAAGAAGGAAACAGTCTAGTATTTGAGCAATACTAAACTGATAACTGATAAGCACCACTGTAATAAAGTACTGTGAACATCATGGAAACATTACGCAAAAATATCATTAGATTTATGAAAATTTGATAAAGGAGATTGATCTCAAAAGTAATGTCATACAAATGAGACAATTTTGCACAACAGCAGCTAAAATGAACTAAAAACAGACAATTCTTCACACAAAACAGACAAAAACTACCTAAAAATAATAAACTGCTCTAAGTAATGACTTAAGCTCTTAAAATGCTTGAGTATTTTTCAAATAATTAAGTTTTTACCTAAAATATAATCAGAATCTTTACAGAATAATTGCTTCAGAGTTAATATCTGGAAACTGACAACAATGAACTAGTTCCTCAAAAGAGAAACCTTCACAATTTTTAAAATTTTGCATTTATGTCTGAAGAAGAAAACCTCCCCAAAATGAGATTATGAAAGCAAAATCTCAAATGACTGACTTCAACTTTACAAACTTTATCAGAAGTACGTCCAAATAAAAAAATGAATGAATAACCTCGAGACGATTATTACCATCTTAAAACTCTCACAATGACAGAATATCGACATCTTCTAAGTAATTTTTTCAGATTTTTCAGTAAACACAAAAAATGAACCTTTGTTGATGATTTACATCATTTAGGGGGAAAAATATTTTTGGGAAAAAAACAATTATTTTAAGAAGGTGACAATATTAAAGTTAATGAAAAATATTCACAGTATCGAAAATATTGCATCTAAAAACCAAACCAAACGAAAAAATGTGTAATTTTTCCAATGTGAAATTTTCCCAAAATTACTCAAAAAACAATTGTAAAATAATGGGTTAATATCTAAAAATAAGAAAGGCAAACAATTGTGGCAACATTTCTAAATAATGGGAAGTTATCACCAAAGGCCAAATTTTACATAAATTTGTATGAAAAAACTTGGTTTAACACAATGAACTTTTCTGGGAAAAATTTCTCGTCATTATTTCTGAGATACTTGAGTTAGCATGTCAAAATGTCTGATTAATATTAATAAAAAAAATGTATCAATTAGTTTTTATTTGTAAAGCGCTTAATCACATCAACAGAAATTTCATGAAAATATTTCTGAGGTAAAATCTAAAAATGCACAGCTCAAACCAACACTTTCTAAAAAATTGATAGCTCAAAACCAATGAGAAATTTTCTGTCTCAAGATACTTTCTCAAAATGAGTCGAACACATGAAATCTTAATAAACCAATGAGCATCATTGAAGCCATTCTCTGAAATCTAGTTTGAAAGCGAAAACAATTTCATTTCATTCAAAAGTGCTGATTTTAATCTTAATCATTTCTAGGGAACATGACTTGTGGAAAGGAAGTGCATGCATCGCTGCTTAAAAGGAGTTTCACAAAACTATTGCAGAAATTTTCTGCTGCAAACCAAATCCTTGAGTCCATTCTTCCAAGGTTGAAAAAGGCAGCACTCATTTGCATTAAAAAATATTAAAAGTTCAGTTTGAGGAATTCTTGAGGAACAATTTAAGTTCTTCAGCTTTTTATTTTAATGTCTGTTTGCTGCGTTTGTATGTTATGAGTATGTTTTTTAGCTCCACATGGTAATTTTGACATACTGAATGTTCCTTACTGGACTGCATAAATGACATCTCCAGTAGTGTTGTGATTGAGATCCCAGTCTCGTCAGCTTGATGTATAAGTGTTATTCAAATATCATTTTATTCTAGAAAAGAAAAAAAAACAGTATTACTGAGTGTTATTTGTGCATAAAGCATTTTGGAAGTTACATTTGACTTTTCTGTTCTCCTGTTGCTGTCCCAACTGAGTTGAAAGTGGACTTTATAATGCCAACGGCAACATCAAACTTTCTCGCCAGTGGTTGAGGACTTTTTTGAGATGCTCAACTTTGTTATCCAAAGCATAGAAGGAGATAAATGTCAGACTGTGGCATGAGGGTAAATGTTAGAATAAAAATAAATATTTTATCAGCCTTCAGTCTTTTATCTGTGTCTGCTTCTTTGTTGGATAACAGAACACCTAATTGAAAAACAACAGGTCACAGAAAGTTTGGACAGTTTGGCTCTGAGACACTGAGTCTTTCGTAGAACTTGGTTACTTGGTTAACTTGGTTTCTCCTCTGATAGGAGGAATGAAGATTGTAATAGAGATCCAACCACACATCAGCAAACAAATTTTGTTCCATGACAAAAAAATTAAACCAACGCCCCATCACAACACAAATTTATTGAGCAATCCATGAAAATTTAAGTCACATAAAAGTTTACAATGTCTTGACCAGTCTAGATCCAGTCCCAAAACGCTCCTAAAATCATTTAAATGCTAAATAAATGAAGACAAAATGTCCCCACTTCTAATTTCCCTCTCACATTAGTTCTATCATTTTCACCTCCACCTGTTGATCAATCAGAAATAGTATTTTTGCACAAAGTAGCCTTTGGATCCACTGTAAGTCGGGTCGTAGTTGTAGATCAGGGCGTCGCTCTCCTCTTCCTCTGATTTAAATCTGTGCGAGTTCTTCCTGGCTGTAAGACGTCAAACGTTTAAAGATCTCAAACCCAACAGCTGATGGTTCCATGAAGGAAAGAAACAAAGTTCTGTTGGTACCTTCACTGACAAAGAACTGGGCCATGTAGAAGGTGGTCCTCACTGCTGCAGGAGTGTGAACTGTGTAGGAGTCCTGTTTGTTTTTAACATTTTGGGACAAAACACCTTTAAAAATAAAAATGTACCCTCAAGATTAAACACACAACTACAAGCATGTCATCACTTCATGAGACAAAGTATTCATTTTCTTGCCGGGTTTTTTTTTCTTTTCTGCTTACATCTGTGACATGGTAATGACAACCTAGTGATAAACTCAAAATAACTTTGTTTCAAGAGTGAAAATCTTTTAAATCAGTATAAACACAGCATAAATGCCCAAATAAAAAGAAACTCACCAATAATGGGTCTGTCATTTGTGCTGCCTGAAGAAAAGAGTGGAAGCAGCGCAAAAATAGAGTAAATCAAAAAGAAAGCCATTGTTTCTCTGGACCTGAGGCGGGTAAGGATCTCCACGGTACCGACGCTTAAATAGCTGCTCCACTTCCGGAAAACATCCGTCAGCTTAAGAGATTACGTCATTTATACTAAAACCATGTGACCATTAGTGGTTAAAATTCTTTCATTTAAATTACCCATTAAGGAATGCGCAAAGAAAATAATCATTCAGATTGAATGAATTGTTTCCTGGAATCATTCAGAAATGTTCTACTTCTTTTTAACATCTCAGAAAACCATTACAAAAAATTTCTGCTGTTGTTTTTGAATCGGCTTAATTCTGGCACTGTTGAGATGAAATGACAGAATTTATGTGTAAACAAGGGCGACGAATGATTAAAATTAAATTTTAAAGAACTCTTGAGGCAAAATTTTTAGTTGAATTTCCATTTAAATAAATTCAGAATTTGTGCATAACGCTTTTGGCAGTTATATTTGAATATTTCTGTCACGATTTGCGGTCTTTCACCTGTTTTCTTGTTGGATTACGTAATATTTATTTTTAAAAAACATTTGGACAGGATCCAAGCAACTGGGCGAGTCTTTGACGGAATTTGGTTCCTTATCAGTTTCTCATCTGACAAGAAGAATGAGGAGGTGAATGGATATCCAACCACACATCAGGAAATTAAGTTACTTATGTTACGACACAAAAATTATTTATTGAGCAATCCATGAAAATGTCACAATCACATGGACGGAGATAAAAGTTTAAAATGTCGACCAGCCTTGATAACCGGTCCCAGAACGCTCATTAAATAATTTAAAATGTTAAATGAACAAAGAAAAAATATCCTTATTTCTACTTTCCTGCTCAGATTGATCAACAGGTGAAGGTTGAAACATTAGAACCAATCAGAAATAGTATTTTTGCACAAAGTAGCCTTTGGGTCCACTGTAAGTCGGGTTGTAGTTGTAGATCAGGGCGTCGCTCTCCTCTTTCTCTGATTCAAATCTGTGCGAGTTCTTCCTGGCTGTAGGACGTCAAACGTTTAAAGATCTCAAACCCAACAGCTGATGGTTGCATGAAGGAAAGAAACAAAGTTCTGTTGGTACCTTCACTGACAATGAACTGGGCCGTGTAGAAGGTGGTCCTCACTGCTGCAGGAGTGTGAACCATGTGAGGCCGATTCCACTCAAATGCATTTTTCTCTGGGTGCCATATCGTCCCATAAATGGGGTAATGATTGGCTGCAGGAGGAACAGGATAAAAAGTTCTTCTTAGAACCAATCAGCATCAGTGGGCTGTGATTCATATCACATACCTTCCATTGTGGACACAAACTCTATGCCCTGAACAGTGTTTGTAGAGAGAACTTTGTAGAATTTGTTGAGTGCCTCGTTTTTCTTGTGAGTCTGAAACAGAGGTCAGTTCACCCTGTTAGAACGTTGTGGGAAATGTTCCCCGCCCATGATGCCCTGACGTACCGACAACGTCACACTCCACCTGTGGGAGTTTTCCGTCAGGGGCTCATTGGCCAAGTCGTCCATGAGATCAGCTGGGAAGTCTCTGAACAACCTGCTGTCTTTAACCGCTGAAAACAGTTGACACAACATATGATTGACATGTTCGAAACACGCTTCATAAGATGCTGCTGAAGAGGGTTAAAGGGAACGTAAGATTGTCCCGGTAGAAGACTGAGGGAGTTAAACTTCAGGAGTAAACCAGTTCTTTTGGGCAGCACTGAGTCGGTGTCACCTGCTTTGGTGCAATGAAAGTGAGACCAGGTGAAATGGAGGCAAGAACAAGATTGGCCAGAACTTTTCTGTGCCTCCCAGCACCATGAACAAAGAGGAGATACCAGGAGGTCCTAGTATCTCCAGTAGCTACTGCTGTTCTCCTTTAAGCCTTCGTTCTCACTGGATTAAGACAGAACCATACCATCAGTGAAGTTCAGAGGCAACGACACAGCACTCGTGTTGGTAGACGACAATAATCTCTCTCCGCTCGTCAGAAGGGTCAGCATTTGATATCCCAGACAGGTGCCCCACACGGGGAAATAGTCGCCCCTGTCGCTTGCCTGAGAGGCCACATAAAGTGTGCAGATTAATCCAGCATCATCGCATCCAGCCGAAAGTAGTCTGCACACGTTTTTACCTCAATAGCCAGATTGTAAAAGGTTTTCGCAGCCGTTGCGTATCCAGATGAGCTGATGTTAGCAGATCCGCCCGGGAAGAGGATGCTGTTAAATATGCATCGCATGAAGTCACGATCCAATGGAAAATATTACGGAAAAACCACAACGAAATCCTGTCCTGTCATATCTCGAGCCAAAAAAATGTTTGGTAATCATTTTTGTTTAATATTTTATGATCTAACAATAATTAACTAATCTCTAACGGTTTATACTGAGTTCTGGAAGATTCAAAAATCTCACCATCTCATAAATATATTATGTGTGACTTTATCTCCTTAATATGCTTCAGTAAACAGGTCAGGGTTATTTAGTAAAGGGTAAAGTCCACATGATCAAAACTCAAACTGTGTGGAAAATAAACATTTCAATGACCTCATTTCTTTGTAGAAAGGCTTCAATGATGTCATGTTTTGTTTATTGCATATTAATTTGTGCTTAAAGTACAGAAAACTAAAGCAAGTGTTTCATTTTGAAAACTCAGACCAAAAACGAGCGTTTAATTTTGGAAAATCACGTACCAAAACATTCGGGATTACAGTTTTAAGTTTTTATAGTTATAAAATTAGAGAAGTTACCCATTAATGCTGCTGAACAGCTTCCTGTAGGCTTCCGGCCCCTGGTTAACCCTGCACAACACGGAGTTCCGGGTAAAACATGGGTGTAAATCATGGGAGCTACACCAACAGGTGCGCCAGGTACTCACAGGATTGGGGCGACTCTGGCTCCTGCCGCCTCCAGGAACTTCACGTACGATGCGGCGATGTACTGGGTCTGGTTCGGCCGCGGTGAACGCACTTCCTGCGCCAGAACACCTTTAATAGCGGAACGCAGCGAAAAGTTCAGCAACTACGCAGATTAAATGAGCGGGAAGCGCGCGACCACCAATATGCTAAATGTAAGCTAGTTTGACTTTACGTGCGACTAAAAATGATAAAACTCACCGATGATGGGTCTGTCGTTGGAGGCGCTGCGGCTTTTGGCTGAAGACTGGAGCGGAAAACACGCGAAAATGACGCAAAACCAGAAGAAAAGCACTTTGTTGGACGCGAAATACTTGCGCGTCGCCATCCTTCAGACCCTGGCGCAGGAGCCTACTGCACTTCCGGGAGACGTCTTTCAGAATAAAAGCACGTGACCGCTCGACTGTCGGTTAAATATTAACACGGACCCGGGGTATGAAGGAAAATCAGGGGGGGGGAACAGAGTTCATCTGGTAAATCTGAAGTGATTAACCCCGAGGGGAGGAATTTATTTCACATATTTCACCTCAATGAAGGTTTAAATGAGTGCATATAATTAAAAAAAAAAAAAAAAAAAAAAGGAGCAGTGAAAGAAAGAATACGGGGATTTTATTTCAGGTTAAAAAGGTGATATGGCGAGCAGAACTGCAATTTAATTTAGCTGGAATCCAATGGTTGTGGAAGCAGCTAAAAATCATATGATTGTTTTAATGGATATAAATTTTCCCTTGCCTCATCTGGCATGTGTATTTTCCGCTCACTCTACCCCCATTCACAGACTCACACATCCATGTTAGTTCAATTTCATTGGTAAATAAAAGTCGACATTAAATACATTAACCCTGCCTTCAGTATCCTAAATCATATTAAAACCGTCTCCATCTGTGACTTTCCACTGCAGCTTGGATCACTATTCAATTCTTATTTCCGCTCATGCTCATCACAACTGGTCTGATTACTGGCTTTTAGGCGCTTTATCTCAACACCAGCGCTCTTCAGTTTGTCATGCAGCTGGCAGACGACGGCCTCGGGCAACGCCCGGGTACGAGCCAGGATCCAGGCATAGTCGACGTGGAAAAGACGAAGGTAGTGGGTGCAGGAGTACACCAGAGCATACGACTGGTAGTCGGTGGCGAGAACCCAATACGGAGCGTCTGGTGCACCTGTTTGCACATTAAATTAAGTTTAAATGTTATTCTTGGTTCAGTTAGAATAGTTAAATTCAAATATTTACCTTTGAAAAAACTGACACCCAGAATAGCAGGTTGTGTCAGATTTCTCACTTTCGCAACGCCCTTGATTGAATTTATCTTCCCATTTGGACTGTGAAAAGAGGGAATCATGCATGTAAGGAGGTCAATAAGTCATGCATTCTATTAAAATAAGAAAAAAGGCTTACAGGATTTCTGCATTGAGAACGCTGACTGTCTCATCCTCCTGAAGCTCGTATGTAGCTTGGTTACATCGTCCTCTCTCGAACCAAGCTGGGAGTTTCTCTATTTCATACCAGGTTCCCATGTACTAGGAGAAGGAAAGCATTGATGGCGTGAACATTAATGGAATCACCCAAAACATTAAATTTAGTCACCTCAATACCAAAGGAAGTTTCTTAGTTGACAAAATAGAGTTTCTGGTTGCCCAAACAGACGGATAAAGACATTATTTCCATCCCATTTAAGATGAGCTGTAGCCTCGAGCTAAGAGCATTATGTTCATCCAACTTGAAGTTTAGAAGCTACCGCATGAAATAAATCTCCAGACACAATCTATAAAAACTAGCAATTCCATCATACCTCAGTGTTTACCAGAGACGAAGCTGCACAAGCCAATCTGGTCTAGTGGGTGCGTTTATGTTAACTCGAGCAATAAAGACATTTTAACTAGATCTTTACCTCCATCTTAGTTTGCCTGAAGTAAGGCCAGAGGATTTTCTTTGTCTTATCACAAAAGAAATGGATGGTGGACTAAAAAAAACTTCTATCGGCACTGAGGTGAGAAGACAGGAACTGAATTTACCTTTTAAATTGAGCTATTCCATTAGGTTCGTCTATAAAAGTGCAGAAGCAATCACATCACCATGATGGCTCTGAATAACATTCCATCAATGTTTTACCTTTGAAATGTTAAAATCCTCTTGCACAGGTGGTTTTGGGCATCCACCAGCGTGGAAAGACTGAGCATTAGCTGCTGCAGCGGTCAGCAGGAGCACCAACAGGACCTTCGTGTCAGACGTAGAGCATTTAATATTGGTTAAAAACTACAAGAGTCTTTTGGGAAACATTTTGCTGCGCCACTAATACTCCATTACTTGTTTTACCTTTTCCATTGTCATAAAAGCTGAGGGAAAGAAAAAAAACAGGACCTTTGGAAGGGTAAAATGTTTAAAGAGCTATCTTGGACACTGTTTACAAAACCTTCAACCTACTGTGCAAATCTGAGCCTTCAAAACAAGAAAATCAATAAATATCACTCATTACTCCACAGGAACAACAAAGGTGGACTTGATGAAGGTAACGGAGGTCTTATATAAGTTGTAATGAGCCAATCAGGATCTCCTCTCAGTGGATGTAAGTAATCATTGATACACCTGTGGGTTTCTGCGAAAGTCAATTGGCAGCAAAACAAACCAATATGACTCAGATTTGCTAAAATATAACCTAGCTAAATTCATATTAGCATATTTATCATATCATGACAAAATTGCAGAATAGAAAACGTAATGATTGGTTTCAGGTTAAAAAAATTTTTTGTCAAATGAGGACTGTAATCAATGTATTTTTAGCTACTAGAGGAAACAAAATAAACATAACATGCTAATGTCAGCATATCATGTCCGCCCTTCATTTAGACAGTAAAGGAAGGCATTCAGAGCATCAAACAAGAAACGACTGAAAGAAATGTGCAGCCTGAAAAGTTATGAAAGGAGAAAACTTTATTTTAAAAAAAGCACCAATATTCATACAAAAACACGTGCTCTCACTCTTTCCCTTGGAATTTCTTTTGCTAGTTTTTTTTTTTCTTTGAAAATACTGAACTCAATCTTATACAAATTTTATTTTGGGACCATTAACATTCTCCAAATATCCACACACAAAAAAAAACCCCATCAAAAACAGAAAAAGTGAGAAGAAATAACACTGGACAAACAACAAACGATAAATTACATTCTTAAATTTCATCATCTGATTTCATGTTATGTGCTGTGGCGGTATAAATAAATCAGTGAATTTAAATTAAATATTCTACGGAGAGTTAGAGCTGCTAAGAAACATGAACTCACCAGAATGAGAAGCTACGACACAAAAGAAACCTCCAAAGATAGATAGAAAATGTTCAACGAGAAAAATTTTCAAAATAAAATACAGTGCATTTAAAATTACTTTGGTGGCAAAACTGGCTGTCTGGTCACTGCTGGATGACGTAATTCTTGAAAGCTAAATTGTTATTCTTTAAAAGACCTGTAGTGATTCATTTTAAGGGAGCAGTTCACTTAGAAGAAGACTTAAAAAAAAATAAAATCCCGCCAACATAAAACAAGCCTGTACAGCCTGCTTAGCTGGACGTCATGGTTACCCTTTCATCAGTCAGAAATATTTGCATGCGCCCCATCTGATGAAGGTGTACAAGTGTCAGAAGAGATGAACAAGAACGTATTTACATCTGGGTGTCATAAACGTCTCTTCAAACCACTTGGCGATCTGGAGGTACAAACTGTCCAGAATCATTTCATGTTAGCATTAGGCTGTTTAAGTTTACCATTGTTTTTTGTTAGAGTGAACTGCTCCTTCAAAACTGAAAACTATCTGAGACAACCTGTAAACAAATGAGTGAAAGTAGCTCTTTATGCTGCCGTCACCAAAGTCTTTGGAAATCATCATAATAACCATCACATTTCCGGTTCTTGCAGCCTTTCAGTCTCTATTTTCAGTCTGTTCAACGACAAAGAGGCAATAAAAAAAAAGACATCTTGCCCTCAACACACCTGGTTGATGGTATCAACGGGTAAAGCTGCTGCACGTATCGATTTAGCATTAACAGATCATTATTACCACATTGTCATAGATGTAAATACAAGAAGACTTACAACGTAAGGGGAAATCTTCTGGATTGAAGGTGACTCATAAAATGTTTCCGGCGCCACAGCCTAGCTTCACACTAGCTCGCAATCCCAGATTGAATCTGTTTGTAAAGACTTTGAACAAATGCAGCCCTCAAAATGCTACACCCTGTGCCAGAGATGTGCTGAAAACGATGCCCTTTTCTACGACAGATGCTCAGTTTTTTCCCCCCAAGTGTTGAACGATTTCGGTACAGGACTGGGCGCTACTGGGTTTTGTGGGTTTCGATGCAAAGGACGATGTACTGGTTGGAACAGCTTCGTGTCTGCTGGCCCAGGAGCAGACCTGAAGTCAGGCTCGATGACTGGCCCATGACGGACATGTCGTCTGCTCGCCACATCTCACAGTGTTTGTCCACCACCCGGTGTCCTCTGCTTGTGGAGCCATGCCAGATAATCTTCTGGGGCCTGAAGGGCAGAGGACAGAAAAGCTTTTTAGTTATTCTTTACGGGTTATATCCTTGGAAAGAAGAGAAAATGTGGCTGTGTATAAGACAATTATCCAACACTTTGTTTATCAGGTTCTTTTCTGACCCACATCCAACCCAACCAACAAGTTTTTAACCAGTTTGACATAATCCAACTTCAAGAAAATCAAACAAGCCAGCAAACAAATGACAGGAAGAGTAGGAATTACTGACCAGAAAGGGTCGGCTAAAACATCCCGCCCATCGAAGGAGTAGATGGGTATCCTGGCACTGATTGGCCCTCCGTCTCCACTGAAAATTGACCTCCAGTTCCTGAACATCACATCACCCTAAAGCAAGAAAAAAAGTGTGTCTGAAGTAGCCAGAAATTCTTCTGTGGAGATAAAGGTTGGTGTTTAACAGTAACAGGAGAAGAAGACGACGACCCACCCTGAGATTAGTAACTGGCAGAGTTTCCCTGAAACCAGGATAGACCACATGGACCAGGTCTTGCCTGTGGGAGGAAATGAAGGCGCGGTAGTTCGGAGCCAAACCCATCGCTTTGGCTTGTTCGTAGCACATGCGGTCGGCCATGTTGAGCCCCATCATGTCGCCAGAGTGGGGTTGGTTCAAGGCCACCAGGTTGAGCTGGAGGGACGGGAAGCAACAGATTCTAGTTGATATTTGTTCTGTTAAATCGTAAAATCAAATAAAGCATCTACAGTAGAAAACCTGTGTTTATAAAAGCATTTCCAGATTAAACATTCAATATTCCTCACCCTTTCATTAGCTGAATGTATCCTTTCCATCGTGTCTCCCCTCATCTGGTATGCAACTCGCGGCTAAATGAAATATTAAATTCATGAATAATGCATGCACAGTACAACAATCTACAAAAGCGTATTTTCACTCAGCAGCAAGCCATAAAAATAAGCAGTAAGTACCTCATCTTGTGGAATAATGTTATTGGAGAGGTAGATCAGGCTGCCCAGCTGTGGAGAGAAGCCATCAATCAAAACCACGTTACACTCAACACACCGTGTTAAATTGATTTTATATTAAATGTGCTGAAGCATTAGAAACTGTTTGTTTGTTGCATAAAACACACGTGGATGCCGACAGAATCTGCTTGAAAGACTAACCATAAAACTCGACGCTTCGCCAAGCACGAAAAGGTCCGGGCAATAAACGGGAAGGCAATTACATGGCTGTTACGCCGTTTTATTTGCGACATCGGTTCAGCTTTGACCTACATGCAGATCATTTAAAGGGGGCAGATTTATAGCTGCTGGTAGGGAATACAACTGTTCTGACATTAATGTGCAATGTTTCAAAATGAGGACCGACGACTAAACAGCGTTTGTTTAGATCGGTGAGATTCAACGCCCCAATGACGTTCGCCCACAACAACAACGAAGAAGATGTTGACTTGGAAATCGAAGGTACGCTAACGTGACATCAGTACCTGGATCTCTTTCCACCCCTGGGGCACCTTGAGGAAGAGACTTCCTGTTTCTGTGACGTACATCAGAGTTCCTTCAGCATCCCTGATGGTCTGTTGCATCATGCTCTCACGGGTCGAAAACATCCTCAGCTGAATGACAAACAAGGAGGAAGACTGTGGTGAGCAGTCTTCTTCGTGTGCCTGTGTATTACTTGGCTTTATAATGTTTAATTCAACCGAAGACATGGTGCCACTCACTGATGCTGTGTTTCCAGGGGGTCCAGGAGGCCCAGGAGGACCTGGGGGTCCAGAGATCCTCAAAGCTGCCAAGCCAAAAATCAGAACCTTTATTGAAAGTCACTGGCTAAAAAGACAAATTTTCTCTGAGCTATTTCTGTAATTGTACCTGAGCCATATCTTGAGGGAGACACAGGGGATCCTGGAGGACCTGGTGGCCCAGGAGGCCCGACCGGTCCTGGTCTGCCGTAGCCTGGGATACCTGGCGAACCTGGCACCCCCGGGAGTCCTGATGGACCAACCACTGACTCTCCTTTAGGTCCCTGAAATGCACCATTTATCAAAGTGTCAGTGCAATTTCTGGTGAAGTTCACACAGGTGTATCCATGGAAACAGTACCCACCACAAGTCCCGGCCTTCCAGGGATGCCTGGTCGCCCTGGCAACCCAGCCTCCCCCTTGTCTCCCTTCTGTCCTTTAAAGTCCTGGTCACCGCTAAACTCCTGTGGACACACAGACAGGTAACACCTGGGTCGCCACATGAAGACGAGACTTCTGAAATAAAAATGCGTGTGACGCTTACCCCGCCTAGTCTGGAGAGGAACGTGTCTGGAACAGGAAACAGGGGAGAAAATACGTCAAAAATAAAGTATTCTTAAAGTTCTTTATTCTTAAGACAGTCCTCTTTTCCCCCTCCCTAAGAGAATTTTTAAAAAACCTTTCAACGATAACATCAGACCTTTAAATCCGCTCATTAAAATGCATTTTCAGTTATTAAACATGAAGCTGCTGTTATCTCACTTGGTGGTGCCGGCATCCCAGGAAGACCTCGCTCTCCCTTTTCCCCCTTTTCTCCTGTCTGACAGTTACCTAGAACGCAGAAAACAACAGCAATTTCATTCCTTCTTTCTGAATCGCTGACACAGTGTGGAAACCCATTTCTGTCAGCGTGATGACAAAAGGTCCTGTGAGTTCCCATAATGAGAAACACTAAAAAATAATGATGCAGTATCTCAAAATAACAAATTGTTCCTACCTTGACATGTTGGTTTAGTATCTCAAAATAATGACTAGACATCTACATAGAAAGTCTTATCTATACAAAAAAAACCCTATTGTTTCTCAAAGAATGACTTAATACATATAAAGAAATGCTTTTTAAACCATTTTGATTTTGTAATCTCAAAGTTATGACTAATGATTAATTATTTCCAAAAATTTGAATTGATTTCTAAAAAAAAGAAAAAAAACAAAAACGGAAATCACCATAATTTTTACAGTGTAAATATTTTGATCTTTCTTTGGCCTGATTATTCTACTAACTCAGTATAAATTTAAATGTTTGGACAAAAATGGCTAATCCAGACTTCATAATATTAAAGAATCAAACCTACCAAATGTGATGGTTCCGTTAGGATTAAGCTGGAATAATAACATACAAATATTAACATTGTGCAGCAATGATAAATCTCAGAGGATTTAAAGAGATTAGCTCTTAATGGAATTGTTGTTAAGTTCCGTTATCCAGCATCAAATCTGTTAGTGATAAACTAAATGACGTGCAGATGTTCTGTGGATGTGGTTTTAGTAGTACCTCGTTGTTCTGGCACTGAACTTTCATCTTTCCATTCTGGGCATGCAGCATGCAAGAATATTTTAGAACTGCAGTGGAACAACCCTGAGTGATAAAATGTTAGCTTGTAACACCCATTAGCACCAGTGTTAGATAGAGAAACACGCATGTCATCTGCATACATAGATAGAATGGAAGGAGACTGTGCAAACCAGATAGAATGGAAGTGTTTGGGGATTAAGATTGTCAGTGCACAGTTCTGTATCTATTGTAGATGTGATTTGGAATTTAGATAAAGTTTGGATGAGGTTTTTAAAAACTAGTAACTGTTTAATAGAGACGTGTTACATCAGCGTCAAACACTTACAGGCATCTTGCAGTGGGGTCTGGGAGGGATGGGGAACACCATCTTCAGAAAACCAAGAAGAGAGGACATGAACACAAGAAGTCCACCAAATCATAAAAATCCAGCATAACTAGACACAAAACACATCCGGATTGCCTAAAGAGTCTAAGCCTCCCTTTAATGGATTCATTGCTGCATTGAGCATTTGAGTGCAAAAGAAGTTTGTGAATGTATATGTGCACTTACCCCTCTGGGGTAACTATATATTCCTGGGCGGCCCGGTGGCCCAGGACGACCAGGGGGACCCTAAAATGAGCAGTGGAAGAAAAGTAAAAATTAATATCATATTGGCATTTAACCAGTATGATTGATGGCTCTGAATCAAGATTATCTCACCGGCCGACCCAAGGAGTCCCCCCTCTCTCCTTTTGGTCCCATCGGGCCCGGATGACCCTTATCACCCAAAAGCATTTGAGTTACACAGTATGAACAGTAAAACGGACCTTAAACTACGGGCTCTTCAGATTCTACTAACAGAAACTTAAGAGTACAACCAAGTTCTTACAGGCCTTCCAGGAAAACCGAATTCTCCTTTGGGTCCTGGCGGTCCCCTGGGCCCCTGTTTGGAACAAAGTATTGGAATTTGGATTCTGAGGAAAAATTCTGATACTGGTGTTTGATGATTAATGATTTTGCTCACTTGGATTCCAACAGGTCCTTTATCGCCTTTATCACCCTGCAAATGAAGAAACATTTAAATTGATGCTCAGAACATCCGTGGTCAGAACGATCGATACACACGTATTAATCTGAATTTTGTTTGTACAAAAAAACACAATACAACCTTGGCTCCCTTTGGTCCCACCGGGCCTGACAACATGGTTCCATCTAATACCATGGCGAACCCTGGCTCACCCCTTTCACCCTGCAAGCCAACAACCCGTCAAAGTCTTGAAGACTTTCGCCTCATGAGTCTCAGCAGAGTCATCAACCACCACCACCACCACTACATATTATCTAGTTTTATCATGTATAAATCTTTGTGGTTATCAGATATAACACCCTCTTACTTTCAGTCCTGGACGTCCTTGAACTCCTGGCAACCCAACTTCACCTTTCGGTCCCTGCGGTCCCTAAAAATATTTAGGAAATAAAAATTTGCAAAGAATGTATGCATTCGTTCCGTCAAGTTTTTTGATCCGATACTCACAGCCGGTCCCTGAGCTTCAAAAATCCCTGAGAGGTTGAAGATGGCATCAGTGTTGTTGAGGAGGAGCTACGGAAAAAAAAGTGACCTCAGTGTAAAAAATAAAGCCCTCAATGTCGAAACTTTTTCTTTTTAGTTTTGTCTCTATTTTCCAGGTAATACTCACATCCTGGAGGTTTATAATATTTCCCGGTGGTCCAGGTGGTCCAGGAGGGCCGGGTAGACTGACCCCATCCTGTCCAGACTCTCCCTAAAAGAGCGTGTTTGATATTATAGCCAGGAAATAGTAACATGGAACTTTTAATGTCAAGCTTATCCACATTTGGGAGTCCTTACCTTTTGTCCCTGATCACCTTTGGTCCCCTTTGAACCCTGAAGTTGACACATTGAGGAAAACGTTACCAGGAATCCTTTCATGTATTTTTTTTTTTCTTTTATATATCTTGGTCGGTGAAGATTGCGATTCTGTCCGCCAGAATTTTTGGGTTTGTCATGAAATAAATTTGGTATTTAAACGTTATCCTGCTGACATAAAAAGAACTTTGAAAAAAACAGTCCAGTTTGCTCTTGCATCGAGTACTTCTTGCGAGCGTGGGAGAGAAACTTTTTGAGTAAGTATTGGAATGAATCCATTCCATTCCATCAAACAGGGTGTGTTCGTTTTTGTGTGATGACTGAAAACTATATTACCCCGGCTCAGACGGAAGTGCATGCCATCACAGATCAAATATATTTACATTATAAGTCTGTCTGACCTTTAGCCCATCTAGTCCATCCAGTCCTGGAAACCCTGGTGTTCCTGCGGTACCTGGTTCCCCCTGCAGAACACCCATCATTCATCCGATGTCATCCTTCTTGTCAAACCTCAGTCCTCAGATTGATTGGGTTCTATTTATGTGTTCTTGCTTTACAGACGCTAACAGAGACCCAGTGAACGATTGTGGATGGTTAAACAAAACAACTCACCTTCAGACCCGGCTTTCCCGGGAGGCCGTTCAGACCAACATCACCCTGTGACGGAAACAAAAAGATGACTCAAGGGAACATGATATTTTTGTTTTTGCTGTGGTTAGGGTTAGGTTTCCTGTTTTATTAAAGTCCTACATGCCTAACTCCAGTTGTGAACAATAGCAGAATACTTTTGTTACAGAGACAAAATTGGCCACAAATTTGTTCCTCATACCTTTAGAACTCCTAATCAGTGCAGACACTTTAGAAGATATGTGCTGCTGACATGATTTGACCTTTGACTTGTAATCAATTACTTTAGTAGTGATATTGGCTGAAGGAGATATCTTACCTTTGGTCCTGGGAGTCCAGGGATTCCTGGAGGACCCTGAGTAACAAAAGGTAGAACAGGTTACTATGGTGACATAAATGTCTGAATGGTCATTCTAACACTCTTTCCAGGTGTACCTGTGGGCCTCTGGGGAGAGCAGCTCCAAACCCATCCAGCATCCCAGATCCTTCCAAGTCCTAAATCCACAAAAGGAAATCAGTGACGTCTAAAAAAGTCTTGTCTCAGTATTGTTCCAATAAAACCTACATCTTGTTGAATACATGATTTGTTTATAGGTTGTGCAATAAAATCCAGATTGCCTGGTATTTGTTCTCCATCAGCTGCCAAAGGTTTTACATGTCAGGTGTCCTAGATGTGATCGATGAGGAATGTCAAAATATGGGTGTAACCATGCAGGAGGGTTCTGTTTTCAAGTTGGTGTCGATGACGCATGACTAATTGGACCAGGTTGGGGCATCCAGGAGGTTTTAGCGATAATGTTATCAAGATTTATGTTTTCTGATCAAATCATTGCAATAAAAAGGGAATATCCTTCATGATAAATAAAGTGTCTATCTATCTATCTATCTATCTATCTATGAAATTGACATTTGTGTAGTTGATTAGCAATGAAAACAATTTTTGG
The DNA here is from genome assembly GCA_013358685.1 of Antennarius maculatus. Classification (NCBI taxonomy): domain Eukaryota; kingdom Metazoa; phylum Chordata; class Actinopteri; order Lophiiformes; family Antennariidae; genus Antennarius; species Antennarius maculatus. Next base: position 1,122,163 of record CM023624.1, read on the forward strand.
TGGTGCTTTTTGACAGACAGAGACCTTCATATCTTTTTTTTTTTTCATTTTTACTCAAAGACTTTACAGGTTTGTGATTGTAAAAACCTCCAAGTCAGTTAGCTTCACATTTTACATATGCAGCTTAAAGAAGTTTGACTAAAGCATTAGTAAAAACATTAAAACTCTAGGGGAATATCACCAATTCTAAAAGTTCATAAAGGAAAAAATGATAGCACAGATGTTCATTAGCATTTTGTTTTTTCCTCATGATTACACTCATATTTAAGTCATCTGGTACCTCAAAGTCCAACGCAAAACTCCTCCCAGGGAGTCCTGGGGGTCCAGGAGGGCCAGGTGGACCCTCGGGACCAGGTTGCCCTTTGGGACCGTCTGTGCCTGGTAGGCCTGGAAACCCTGGGTGACCCTGATCTCCCTAGAGAGATGGGATGTATTGATTATTTACAGGTAAAGTCAGGTGGGAAAGGGGGGGTAACAGGTGAGGAGATGTGGATGGTGGATATAAGTGGTTGTTCTTACCTTTGGTCCCGGCAGCCCATTTAGACCCGGTTGTCCCTGTTCAACATAGAAAACGACCCCACATGAGCAGCAGTGAGCCACTTCCTGTGCAGCTATCGGACTTGTTTACACTGGAGCCCTTTAGCTTTATTAGCCCGTGGGGTCACATCGCTACCAGCCCGGCTGTCTGTCTTACATGGTGATTTAGCTTGTGCGTAATTGTTTCTGCTAGCAGAGCGCTAAGAGGCCAGCTCAAGGGAAATCAGAGGGAGGCAGCGTGGTCACATGGGCAGGAGATGTCTGATTGGTCGGTTATACCTTCAGATGAGGAGTATAATAACTCATACTGAATAAAATGGAATGTTTCCAGCCAGTTGTAAGAGCACTTTCTGATGATTCATGCTAAATGAATAATCATTTATATTAAAACTTTATTTATTGCAATATTCATGCAAGAAACCAGCGCAGTATAAAAGTAATAACTGAACAGAAGAGGAATAAATGCAAAATATATATTTTAAAGGGTGTGTGGTGATGAAGAAGAGAGACAAAGCCTGTATCTGGAAAGTCAGATTTAATTACTACATTTTTGTGTCATTAAAATATTAATTAAAACCACACTCTTCAAAAACAACTTGCAAAAGCATAAAAACAAGAGAAGACTAATTAGCAGAAAGGAAAAATATAAAAATTACATGTTGTCATAAAATAGAAGACTGTTGAAAAAGGAAAAAATCTGAAGAATCATCCAAACTTCTTTTTAAATTTGCAGAAGAGGCGTCTTCAATTCTGGCTTTCAGCTTCTTTGTTCAGATGTGAAACATCAAACTGAGCCTTTTTTAACAATACTGATGGAAGTTAAACTGAAAAGAAAAGAGATTTGAAAGAGAAAAATGAGTTAGCCTTACCACATCTCCTTTCGCCCCAGGTTGTCCTGGATCGCCATCTTTCCCATCAACTCCCTGCAAGAGTGACACCACATTTTATTTCAGACGCATATTTGCTTTCTCCATACCGGAGGGAGCCAATACTCTAAATCTAGTACGTGTGGGTTATTAGCTGCTAGTAACATTAATATAACTGTACAAAAGTGGATGCTCGGTGCAAGTTAAAAAGGGTAAACTGGTTAATAGGCCGTGCATTCAGACCATTAATAAAAGCTAAAACCAAAGACACATTTCCCCCAACGGCTGTAGCTCAAACCATGTTCTATAGCCCTAACAGAGATCCAGCTAACATGCTGCTACTTTAGCTTCAGGCTAAACAAACTGACTGCTTGGAGGGTGCACATAAACAAACAAACACACATCTCTGTCACACCCAGTATGTTTGCACATCCATCAATAGTGTGCAGCAAGCAGTGAAGGAACATGACTGTTCAGATAAAGTCGGGGGAAATCCTGTCTTTCAGGCCCCTTGGATCTGATGGGCCCACATGTTAATACCTGACCAGACCCTGAACCAGACCCAGAACCAGACCCAGAGCCACTAAACCACTCCTCAATCACCTGGAAACAGAAGCTTGGTCAGAAATTGAACTGTAGTCCTTGTCACAGGCAGCTAGGAGACTAAATCACATTTGCAGATGATATGATTGTTTATCTATATTAAAGAATCATTAGGGAATCCTCATCAAGACCTAATACTTTCAGTGTTTCTTAAAGGAACTGCTGATTATACTAGGAAATGTGTCCCTTCTGTTTAAGGAGGAGCACAACCTGGTGGTCCAGAAGCGTATAACGTACAGGATCAATGTCTGGACTTTGCTAACGACGATGAACTTACAGGTAGTCCAGGTTCACCCGGTATTCCGTCCTTCCCATCTTTCCCAGGGGCCCCAGGTGGTCCTGGAAAGATGTCCTCAGACAGGGGTCCTGGGGGTCCTGGCTGTCCTGGGTGGCCAGGAGGCCCTGGAGGCCCCTGGTGAAATAAGGTTTCAGAAAGACAAGGTGAGGAAACCCTTCACTCCTGAGATGAAGGTTACAAAACGAGGAAAACCACTAACCCTCATTATCTCTGCATCACCATCAAAGTCTTCAAATCCTGAGCCCTCCTGGTAGAAACACATTTAGTTTGTTACACAAATAACAAAATAAAAGCACAGACAGATAGTTATAATAAAGTTTTATCAATCACTGATATCCAGTCTGAAGCTAAAAGTTAAGCTCTGGATCAACATTAATATTTAAAAGAGTAGCATGATTTAAAAACTCACCAGAAACATGGAAGACTTGCTGGGTTGACCTGGAGGTCCAGGAGGGCCTGGAGGTCCTGGTAGTCCAACACCACTATCACCCTTAATAGATCATCAAGTGTTGAATGATTAATAACTGAAAACATATCAGCTAAAACACATTTTTACCACAATGAAGGTTGTTGCTCACCTTCTCTCCCCTGAGACCAGGCTCCCCCTGCAGACCTGGGAATCCTGGAATTCCAGTGGGTCCCTGGGAAGAAGAAAAGAGTTCTTAGTGCTTATTATAACACAGCCCACGAAAACAACTCAAACTGGTAATGATGATGTGGTGTTATTAAGTCACTAATGGTTGGTTTTTAGCTCTCTAAACGAGCACCTCTGTGTGAAACGGTTCTTTCCTGGATCCCCCAGAGACTCTCCAACAACAAAGAAACTAAAAATCTACAAAACTTGAGAGACTTTACTTACTGGGTCACCAGTTTCACCTTTGCTTCCCTGTGGAGGAGACAAAAATAGAAAAACAATCCATCATTTTTGTGTCCGGGCCTGTAGGACCGACCCAAACAGAACGTGCTCTAAATAGGTCTTCTGAAGTTCTGTTAAAGAAAAGCGACGTTTAAAAGAGGAACACAAAAACCGCTCACAGGCTGTCCGTCTCCACCAGGAGGTCCAGGTGTTCCTGGATGACCCTGTGGTCCCTGTGGACCTCGAGGTCCTGGTTGGCCTCGCTCCCCGTCTCCTGAGGCTGGTCCTGGTGGGCCGGGAGGTCCGGGTGGACCCCGGTCTCCTCGCGCCCCCTTTTGTCCTGGAGATGCCTGAAGGGACTGAAAATATGGCAAACATTTTCTACGGTTCTTCTGTTTTCATCTCCATCTTCTCCAGTAGGTTAGGAGGATGTTCTGACTCTGAATTCAGAATAAAACTCGACTCACGGTGTCGAGTGTCTCTGCAGTTGCTCCTAGAAGTGATTCAGCTGCAACCGAGAAATAAAGTGAAGACATTAATAAAAACACCAACTCACTTTTCTGAAAGAGAAGTTAATTTAAAAATCTGGAAGCATTCATAACCCTTTATGAAACTTAATGTAAGACTGGAAAGGCTGCTTTCCTGTGAAGGAAATGATGCCACCGCCATCTGCTGGCGTATTGTGGTATTACACCATCGAATCCAAACCACACACGTTTGGTTCTTTACCTCCAACAGTGCTCATTTCCACCTCCCGTCCAGACGCCTCCTCTGCCTCCACATCTTCATCATCATAATCTCTGTCGTCAAGGGGAGGAGTCTCAGTGGGCGGAGCTCGGACCGGTGCGCTGTAGGTGGGGTCCAGATCTGGGAAGGGCTTGAGGAACAGAAGTCTACAGTCAAATTACAAAAGTCTGGAAATGGAAGGTTAATTTTTGAAAAAATTATAATGAAAATTTAAAGTAAACTAAAATTTATTTTCTAGTTTGACTCTTTCTCCACAGCCGAGCTTATTGGCACCGAATTTTAGCTTTAAGTCTTTCAATCAAATAATTTTTTTATCCTCTGTTGCCACGTCCTCATATCACCATGTTCCAGTCTCCACCAGGCCTCCGAGGATAAGAGCTGCTTTCATTGGTCCGAGTCCAATGCCGCTGAAACGGGACAGGCGTGTGTGTGTGTGTGTGTGTGTGTGTGTTCACACCATGGTGTACTCTCTCTCCTCCACAATCTTCTTCACTTCGTCTCTTCCCTCCATGTCTTCATAAGCATCATCGCCGCTTCCATAACCGGAGGCCTGAAGAGACGGGAGTGACAGACGAGGAAGATGAGGGAGGAGGAAGAGGATTGTTTTAGCAGAAGAATGGAAAAACTTAAAAATCTATTTAAGATTCAGGCATTGAAACATAACTTATTCCCTGGAAAAGGCCTGAAAATGGCAAAATCAAAAAGATAAGGAAAAACCAGATATATGTCACATTTGTATGTCACATTTTTGCCTCATGCATCATGTTGTATTCCATTTAGTTCGCCAAAGCTACACAAAAAGCATCTAATAGAACGTTAGGAAAGTGCGACCAATAACTGACGTCATCACATCACGTGTTACATGGGTCATGTGTAGTCCAATAGAAACAGCAAACACCTGATCGGTCTGATTTACAGCCATAATAGTCCTATTTGCATGTTCTCCTCGTGTCTGTGTGGATTCTCTCCGGGTTCTCCGGCTCCCATCTCCACAAACATGTACTTCAGGTGAAATTGCCCATAGGTGTGAGTGGTTGTTCGTCTTTCGTGTGCATCCTGTAGTTTCTAACGAACCAAACAGAGACTTGGTATGGACGTAAACGCATCCCTAGGAGCTTGAATGTGAAGCCGGCGCGTTTCTTATAGGTTTTACAAACTCCTTTCTCTTTGTGAATGAAGTCCAAGACCAAAAATAACTACAGATATTACAACCACAGTGGAATGATATCAACTGGTGAGCTGATGGCTTTCGTTAAACTCTCCTGCATTGGTAGTTGGGTTGCAGGTGTTGTGAAGACCATTCATGGTTCTGCAGAACCACAGAACCAGTTGCAAAGCTGAAAGGAACAGATCTTCCTGAAACCACTATTTCTACAGGAAGACGACTCCTGTAGTGTCTGCCTCCCGCCACTAGAGGGCGGTATGCGTGTAAGTTTGGCAGATGCAGACCTCTGGATTTTGGAAGGACACTCACATAAGGGTCGTCTTCCTCGCACTGGTCATCCGGGGCCGTGGGATCGGACTTCAGCACCAGCTGCTGGATGGAGCCCTGGAGGAAGAGGAGGATCAGGAGTTATCTGGTGTCGGTTCTGTGTCGTTAAATTATACAGAAGCTGAACACGTGTTTACAGTTTATTAGTCAGCTGCTTGCGTGAAAACATGTCCAAAATGTCTGCTAGAGACAGAAATGTCTCCCCTACCAGAAATTAACATATCAGAAGTGTTCCACATTTCGTTTTAGGAAATCATCACCAGAGTTTAAGTCTAAATGTTATGTGTCATTAACTTGTCATAAAGACATTCCTGGTAACAGCTGTTAGACATTATATCTACCATTATCTTCAGACACTTTGTGGTTTGTCGTGGTTTTTGTGACAATTTAGAGCTCGATAAAAAAAAAATTACCACATTGTCATCGGGAAATCGAAGACAAACCCATCCCAAGATGTTCAGCATCCAAGTCTTTCATTGAAAAAGTATTAACATACTTTTTAAAAAAAAACTCCGGAAATGTCATGACACAGAAATGATTACAACCTCTTGAACTACATCAGGATGACTGGAACTACAGAAGACGCTACGGAAGTACTTTAAGGTTTTAGTTTGGACCATATCCCAACTAATTCCTTGGTCCCTGCATGAAGACATGCATGTGATTACTAATGGAACCCTAAATCGGGGGGTAGTCCACTTATTAGATGGGCCGGATTCGAGCCGACACTCCGACTGGAGGACAAACACCTGGTTTTAATGGAATGGGAACGGTCTATGAAATTCAATGTTGGTGAGGCAGGAGGGGATGAGGGGGGAGCGAAAAGAAGAATGGGTGGATGCAATTTGGGCGGAGACCAAATCAGAGACAGCTGTTTGTACAGTAAATAAGACGTGTGGAAGTAAACAAGGAATGCACCGTGCAAACGTTTCCGCGGGAACGTGAACCCCCGACATCAACATGGGTGAACGATTTATGTCCAAATACTTATTTAGGGAATATAAACCCTGGAAGGGAAGAATGAGCGGCACACATCACCAACGACATTTAAAACCCCAATTCTAAGGTCATTTGAGTGCAGATTCGAAGACATTTAAAGAGTCTGTAGAAACTTCCTGCACAACTAACCTTTATTTACAACATTTACAACCTTGACCTTCACCAAGCCAATTATTTGTGACAATTAAATCAATCTTCTTTAATTATCCAAGAATTCTGAGGAAATTCCCAAAGATCTCAGCTTTTTTCAAGTGTCAGAAGGCTTCATTTGAATATCCAGAACCCGACCCGCTTCAGTTTGTTTGAGAGAAATTAGCATTATTTTTCCTCCGTGCTGCCAGCTTTATTTAGTGACTTGATTTATTCCCTCGTTAACTTTATATACTTGTTGTTTTTGCATGTCTTTTAGGGAACTATAACGATCCCAAACAAACATTTCCCAGTTTCGCCGCATTGACGGAATGCAGAATAAATCACCGTGGGGAGGCATCTCGCCGCCGCAGCATTATGACCGCTCTCCCTGGGTGGAGGTGGACGGAGACGGAGCCCAAACAGCTGGAAACAGATCGTCACTGCTGGTTGGAGGAGGGAGGAAAGGGTGAGGAGAGGGGAGGACTGTGTGAGGAGGGTTAGGGATTAGTAAAAAGAGCTTTCAGAGGCCCTTTGGGTGATGTCACACAGCAAATACTGGAGGTTTAAAACTCCTGGTAGCTACAAAGGGCCTCTCCTCCCACGGGGCAGGAAAGCACTCCTTAAAGGCATGAGTCATGACTGATATTGTGTCCTCTCTGATTGGTTGGCAGCCGTCCGAGCCTCCTAAGCCAGACGGTTTTCGCCACTGATTCATCTATGATCTAAAACACAGGAACCTGGGAAGGTATTCATAAATCCTACGGTGAAAAGTTGCCTCTTATGGGCGAAGTCTAGAGAAAGACCTCTAGGAAAGGACGAGGCTTCAAGCATTTGTACCCAATATCTGGAACTTCTTCTGCTCTGCTGACGACAGAACGATTCTGGTCTGAGCCCAGAACTGCTGATCAACTAGCCAGAGCAGAAATACTCTGAATAGACACATTTTTGCCTCACGGGATCTCTTTGAAACTCTTTCCAGATTCCCCCAATAAAATCTTAATGGGAGGAAAGAAATCTGTTTGGCTGTTAGAACTGTCCTGGACTTGGAAAGGCTTGCTTTTTGCCCATCACATGAACTTATGTGTACCAGAAGGACAGGATAAAGGATGGAACACACCATTGAGGAGTTATGGTTGGTTACATAACCCTAACCCTTACCCCAGGGTCATAGGTCGAGGATATGTCTATTGTAGCTCTCACCTACTTCTAAATGTCCTCTTCAGCCTCCAAACGTCATCATTTTGGTTGTTAATAAAGCTTTAAACTCTTTCCTGATGTCTTCTGGACGTATCGATGCGTGGACGCCCGTCACACTCTGTTTGAAACGGATCTGTCTATTTTGAAACACGATGAATAACTTTTGTTTGGTTCTACTAGAATTGGTTTTCGCAGCTGTATCCAGATGTAAATCACACACAGCTTGTCATTTATGAGCTCTCACAGAATAAAGCAGCGCCCATAAACACATGCGGTCATTCGTTCCTCCTGCGGCGGTCGTAAAGCTGCCAACAATAACTATTGTGTTCATGTCTCACATGCAAAATAGGAAGCCTTCCAAATGCCACGTTTGTTTCTGCAAATAGAAGCGGTATGCGAAGCTGGCTGTCAAGCCAGCAATCCAAACCTGCCTTCATTCAGGCCTGACGGCAGGAGCTAGCGTTCCAGGAGTTGATGACACAAGAGTCACGTCCACACATGGCAAATGAATCCAGTCCTGGTCTGACTCACCACAAATCGGGGTAGACCCGTACCCCCAGCGTTCCCCACGAAGATCCCCGAGCTGGCCTCGAACGTAAGAGGCTGAGGGCTCCTGGTGAAGGCGACCCGGTGGTATTCCTCACAGTCCATGTAGAGACGCACCTGAGGGAGAAGGACGTATGGGACATACTTAAGTTCACCAATTAATAACAAAAACATGCAATCACAAGAACATCTGTTCAATCCCCTGAATACAATTAAATCAGACAAGCATTGTGATTGCGACCAAGTTTTATGAGGTGCTCCTGAGCCAAAGCAGCTCCGCCTTTTTGCCTCTGGTGACCAAAAGTGACATCACACAGCGTTAAAATGTACACCAAGTTCATGATGAATGCTACACAAATAATGGATTGGTAGTAGGTTGATGCACAGAGCATCTATGGCCAATCACAGGGGATTAGACCCACCTCTGCGCCCTGCACAGTCAGGGTGAACCTCGCCCATCTCCCTGTCAGGTCTCCCATTTTGAAGGAAGCTGCTTCCTGAGTTCCTCTTGTTCCTGGGTCAGTGTAGTACAAGATGACTCTCTGGGAGCCATCCTCTACCTCGGACAACGCTATACCCAAGTGTACAACCTTGAAAACAAGAATAGAAGTCAGGAGATGCACAATAAATGTAGCAGGAAGTTGTCCTTATTTGCGTCCGCTACCTTTTGGTAAGCATTTGTGATGGCGAACAGCACGCCGCCACGACGAGTGGTTGGTTTAGCTGTGACTGTGACGGCAAAGTCGTAGTAGAACGGGTCAGGGATGAATGACTTTGTGAGGCGGCCAACGTTGGCATCCGGCCCGAAGCTGTAGGCCGGGTAGCCCTCGAAACCCGTCACGAAGGAAACGGAAGGAGGAAGGGGGACGCCAATCAACTCTGTCAGGTCCAAGTCTCCCTGAGAACCGTCTTCTGGAAATAAACACACAGGAGGAAGTCAGGAAATATCAGAGAATGAATCACCAGCCTGCAAATATCACTCAAGACACAAGTCGCCAGTTTTATGTCACTTTTAAAACAGTGAGTTGAATAGCGTCTTTGGGTTTATGACAGCTTTATGACAGCTTATGTCACTTCAGGTGATGTCAAGCTGTCATAACCAATACTGTGTTTGTCAGTGTTTTGTATTTCTATATCTGTACTTTGCAAACTTGTCGAGCTGCTTCTTCCAGTTTGCCTGTTTTTTAATAAATTAAACAATATGCGGATGATACCGCTCTTAAAGTGGTTGATTATCACCTCAACGAATTTAGCTTTATAAAAATTCGTATTTTTTAAATTCAATTCATGGATCTATGAACAAGACAGGGTTTACACTTGAGTGTAGAAGTGTGTTATCTTTGAAATTTAGACACCCAACAAATTATTTCCGTTAACGCTTTTTGGCTATTTTTGTCTCTAGATGATTTAAACCTGGACAAAATGTCAGATATGCCCTCTTGGATTTGCAGGAGGGTGGGAAAGGTTCACCCTTCTTTGAATTAATCTAAACTTTCTGCTATGTCTGAATGCACACAATCATGCCAGACCACCCCCCTACCCCCGACAGCGCTTTGTGAATGCCCACCTACCACAACTGTTCTCTCTCGACGCACTCAGTCGACACCTGGTTCTCCTTAGCGGGACGACCCGCTAAGGGAACAATCGTCTGTTCTTTCAGAGCCAATGGGCAGCGGGGAATAAAAGCCGGGCATCTGGAAGGTATTAGGCCGGACTAATGCACTCGTGCTGCGCAGCGGCAGCTCCTGTAAATTAGGCTTCCTGTGTGAAGAGAGGCTGCACGCTGGACAACTTCCACACCTCCTTCCCCATGAAATAATTGGACGGACGCCTCTGCAGACCAGTGCATCTAAAAAAAAACTACGATGAGGACACCTTCAAGTAGTTTTGAACAGCTTCTGTTCAAATAATCTGTTTGTCTGATCCACACTTTTGGTTTTAAAGCTTTTATTAGCTCATTAATGCAGATTAGATCCAATGTGAAGATAGATAAGATTCGTGAGAACACTATTGCCTCGTCTTTACCGACTGTGGCACAGCAGACCGGTTGCCTCATTCACACCAAAATGTGAGGAAGTGCTTCTTAATTTATCCAAGAAAACTCCGTTTGGGTGTGAAAAACCTCGGCGTGTTGAGGACGGTGAGTCCAAACAAAGAGAAGAAGAGGTGATTTTAAAATTTCTGGGCTTTATGTGGATCTGGAATGATCCTCATACGGCGGCCAAAATCTGGAAGTGATTATGATTAAGCAGCGTTTTCACTGTGGAATACTTGCGTGAGATGGGATTCAATAGGATTGGTAAAAATGTCTTATAAAGTAAATATAATTATCTTATCTTTCAGGCAGTGTAGTCAAAGACAGCAAAAACAAGCCCGTAGTAATTTCATCCAAGTCCTCTGGAGTAGGATATTATGGGCTGCCTCGTCATCAGACGTGGACTTGGCTTGGATGTTGGTGAAAAAGTCCCACAATTCTGGCCCCATCGCTCCGATCGCTCCGTCTTCACCCAACAATGACTTCACCATTCCAGCAGATGTTCGTCCACATGGGTCAGACAGAACAGCTGGACACGTCTCCATGGAAACCGAGACATATTTTCTTCGCTGGAGTTCTTGTGATGCAACAGGAACCCGCAAAAGCTACCCTGAATCAACGCTTGGCTTGGGTCGCGTGTCGTCCTGCGTTAGCGAGCTAGCTGCTGATAGAAGTACGGCTGCAGCGATGAGTCATAGATGTTCTCCTCTTAAGGAGACTGTAAATAATGACAGCAGAGGGTGAAGAGTTCCGGCTGGGAAGGAACCGGAGATATTCGGGTCAGGGTGTGACCGCTCGTCGCAATCGGGCTTGGCTAAGTCCGAGAACCACCTGCGCCGAAATTGGGACGCCTCAAGCTAGTGTCATAACTTCAAGGCGTCCAATTAAAGCAGGAGATTAAATCATTGAGACTGGTTGGGTGGACTCCCTTCTCCTGGGAAGAGGAGTCTGGAAATGTACGAGGAGACCAGTTTAATTGGAGTACAGTTTAAAGGCTGGACAAGAGGATGTGCAGAGTTTGACCACTAAGGAGTGCACTTCACCTAGCAGAGACACCAACTGAGTTCATGAATGGGAATGTAACCGAACCACAATCAGTCACTACCGTTTGTATTTTTGTTTCTACCAAGATTTCAATTTTTTCATCTAGAATTTAAGATACTAAACAAAATATGTTTTAGGACCTGTGCAACTACAGAAAAGATAGCGGCAGCTACGCTAACAGTCAACATGGGAGGAGTTTAACACAAGATGTTACTGAGATTGTTAAGAACTGAGAGAGAAACACTGGAAAGTTTTTCACCTGAGCTCTTGAAGACGTTGCGTGTTGATGTGCTAATCAGCTAACCAAGGTTTCCTGCTACCTAGCCGTGTGATGCTAACATCCTCCAGACACCTGAGAAATTCCGGTTCTGTCTGTTTGTATGACATTTAAACATTTTAACTTCAACACACACCTTTTGTAATGGTGTCTCTCTGCTATCTAGCGTTAGCATGCATGCTATAAATGACTAAAGCCAGTCTGAATCCTGGGTATTAGGGGATCAGAATCTAAAGACAGCTAAGAAACACAAAAAAAACACAACCCGTACTTAAAGTAAGGCTTTAAATCTTTAAAGTAGATAAAAAAAAATTACAGCTTCAATAAAATGCCTGCCAGTGGAACATCTGCAAGTTTAATGTAAAGATCAAATGAACGATGCTATCGGCTTGAGCTAAACCCAAACCAGACACGGCGTTGATAAATAAAATAAAGCTGGTTTTAATATAAAGCTAAAATAGGGAAATTCCGCTGATATAATCTTTAATAATACACACAGAAATCACAACAGCAATAAAACAAGCCCTCTGGAGTGTCTCTGGATTTCTGGAAGCGTCTCAGGGATCATGGGTCTTTTTAAAACGTACCATAATAACCGTCCCAGATTAAATCAGATGCTCTATTGTGGCCTGATTAAAGCAGGGATCAGATTACATCTCAGGGTCGAGGGTTCTTACAGTTGGCTACGAGGTAAAGATGTGAGGCTTGATTAGAAAAAAGAATGACATCATAGCAACGCCCTGATGAGACTGATCAATCATCAGTAATCTAAACTTCCATATCTAATACTCGTGAACTCTTACAACCAGACTGAACTTTGACCCCTAGAATTTTCATAAATCTTTCCGAAATCAATCAATTTATGAAATGTTTTAAATAGGATCTCCTGTTCTGTGTGCATTTTTGTGTATAAAATTATTATTATTGCATAAATAAAGCAGTCAGAATTATCATGAGTCACCTCTCTAGTGCATCCTTGAAGATGTGAACATACATATTCCTTTTTTTTTTAATGCCCTGGAAAATCTCATCCGAGACAAATCCCACTCCCAGAGCCACAATTTAATTTGTAACCATGGTAACCAAAAACATCCAAACAGACAAACAGTCCCCAAATAGCAAAAGGTGCAGCGTTGGCAGTTGTTAGTTATTGGGTTTGGAAATTAATGAAAGATATTTTTCAATTTTTTGAGTTGCGCTCCAGAAATGAAGCGTGACGGCCGATGGATAGACAGAACCAAATTCTGCATCCCCGCCTCTTTGTTTGTGTTTATAAACAACAACAAAATAACAATGTGGGTTAAATTAAAATATGAATTGTTCAAACATTTAACGCCAAAGAGCTGAACGGAGATAACCGGGGGTTTGTCGAACATAAAATAACCGCTTTGAACCGGGACTTCCTCTCCGGCAACACCAACTCCGTTTAGCAGACTAAACGAAGCCCCGCCCCCACTTCCTTTCATCCAGCAGCCGCCGGCGCTAAGGTGACGTCAGTTTGAAGGACCACACAGAGTGTGTACGTGTGTGTGTGTGTGTGTGTGTGTGTGTGACCAGGTGAGGCCTCCCAGTTAGCACAAAGCTGCTCTGTTAGCGCAGTCATTAGGAGGAGAGCCGATTTAACGCTCTCACTGTGATCAAACACTCGCGGCGCTTAGCTCAACGATGAATGGCGCGAGTTCAGGGTGATGTCACAAATATAAAAACACTTTTTTTTTTGCTCATGTAACTAATGGAGATGTGGGAAATAAACAAATCTGCCTTAGCTACCGTCAGGTCCCTCTGTCTCAACCTCCAGAACCCACGAGGCGGACCGTCTGGAAATGGGCTTGACTCTTCATAACGATGAAGACTTTCCTACGTGACTCTCCCGTATGTCAGGATATGCGTCGGATAACATGAAGGTCACTTGCAACACGTGACGCGTGTGAATATATCTAACCTGCTGAGTCCAACTCAAACCGGGTGGATTTTTAAAGCAAAACATTTTGTGGTTGCATCGATTTTACAAATCTCAGGTGGTCAAACTGCAAACTAGTCGACTCCAAGAGCCCAAATTAAAGTGAAAATTGTGTATTCACGTCCTTTTTGGAGATTAAATCTTCTGTAGCCTCATTAGCATGTACAGGCTAACAGCACCCATGAGCTCTGCAGACTTCCACCCCACAAGAAAGTCTCATCTCAGCTCAGCTCTCAGTTTGAAGGGTTCATACCTCCACATCCAAAACATGTGCAACTACAACTCGTGTTTATTTGCACTTTAAGCCTAAATCACAAATTACAGCTGCAGCAGAGGACTCATAATTCAACCTAGGTGCACCTTAGGAAGCTACGCCACAATGGCGTCCTTCATATGCTCAGAAGTGCAAATAGATACGTGGAGCTCCCGATTCCAAAGGTGGGATGCTGCAGATGTGTGAAAGAGGCTTGTTCTGTTGGGTTTGCTCTGACCTCTCCAAAACCTTTGGAAAGACTTTCATTTATACCCAAAAAACTATAGAATAAAGCAAGAAGAGCATCGTTGAGCGTCTTGGTTTCTGTCACACAGCGAAGTTTAAACGTTTGGCTCCAGGAGTCCTCGTAAATGGAAGGACGTTTTCCAAAATAACAGGAGATAACGGTTTAATAGCCCCGTAGCAGGACACCAACGCAACACGGCGCGGCTGATTCTTTCCCATAAAATCAAAACAGCTTTTACAGCGACTTAAATTTCAACTGCCTGTGAGATGAACCAGATGGTTTACGGGAATATGAATAAGCTGTTTCAAACCTCACCATCCCCGCCGCTGGACCGGAGCCGAGCTCATTCCCACGAGGACCCCAATCCTCATAAATCTCTCTCGGCCTCTTGTCCTCTGCGATACATCAAACTTTAACTTATCAGGGGGGAGAAACAAACAATCTTTCTCCCGCCGGCGGAGCTCCTGACGGGTTCGGGGGTGTTTTATGACATCATCACTTTGGGATTTTATGTAAAAAATGGTTTACAAAACAGTTTGGAGGTATGCAACAGGTTCAGTTTCATCTCTATAAAAATGCCATCACATAAACATCTAAAAGTCCTTCTACACGGTAAATTAAACGATTAGCGCATTAGCATCTGAAGAAATGAACGTCCTGTCTGCAGTAATTTGCTTTTTTTTTGCCGGAGGAGTCTCCACCATTGTGGGATTTCAGAACGAATCAATTTTTCATGACACGTTATGCACTTGGCTTCCATTGGACAGGATTCCAGAGCCAAGATTGACTCAACCAAAACTCTCTCCACGTCCCCGGTTAACCCTGTAGAGACAAGCGGGCCCCCCCCTTGGGGGAAGGGTACGACTTCCTGTCCAGACACGAGCATTTAGCGACCAAGAGGTGAATAATTAAGGTGCAAAATATGAATTAATTCTGCAAGAAATTTAAATCACTTCCAAAAACAACAACTTGCAATCCAACGATGCAAAAATCACCTCCGTCCAATGAGAAAAGAACAGCTCAGCGTTTCTAGCCTGACATCTTCTTCTCAAATTGGCTTCACCTGCTATGATTTATCAGTCGCTGCCTCGACTTTAAGCAGAAACAGCAGAGCTGAACGCATCTCGGTTCTGCTGTTGAACAAGTGGAACCCACCCAGCCTCAATCTGCCAACTTGCTCTCCAGTGAATGACTCCACGTACCCCAGAAGAGCCAAATGAGGTAGTGCACGCCGACTTATTGGTGCCGGCTGTGGGATTGGAACCCACAAACGTGACTCCCAGATGTGAGGGGACGGGGGTTTATTATCTCGATAGTTTGATGACCTCAGCTCTGGATGACGGGGATCCGTCCTCGTGTCTCCGTGTCCCTGTCGACCCTTTGGACCTCCGCCGAGGCTGCAGGACCCTCTACTGCCCTCTAGTGGACGCATCGATGCTAACGTAAACATGTTAAATATGAATTTAAAACAGTCTTTGCTCAGATGATTCGCTTTCATAAACAGCTGCTGCACGGCAATGGGGTTGGTCCGGATGTAGTGCTTCATCCATTCCTCCACCTTTTCCCATCATTCCTCTGCAGGAACTTGAAGTTGGCCAATAGCCAACAGCTAATCTTGCGAGTAGAATCTGTGCTCATCCAAGCGGCGGCGACTGCATGCAGAAATGTTTCTTAACCGGGCTTTAAATAGACGATTCTTGCTGCACACTGCAGTCCACACAAGCCCACACAGTGGAGCCTTCTATGTGACGGTAACACCGGGTCTGGACCGGCGTAAGGGGGCTGAGCGGTGAGCTGAACGCATTCTTGCTTTTCATCCAACATTCACCTCGGGGAGCCGAGCCGTCCGTCTCTCCGAGAGGCGGATTGGCTTCTCCTCGGCTGGTGGTCCTGTAGACTACTGTCCTACCTAATGTATGATAATGTATGCAGTGGAAATGTGGTCCTGAAATACACCAGCGTTTGAGTAAACTTGCACTTTCATCAAGTTTCTCTTCTAGGAAACCAAGTCAAGTTGTATTTTTTTTGTAGAAACAGTCATTATCCAGTATCCAGGAGCTCCAAGATTCAAAAACAAGTTCAACAAAAATCTATTTACACTCTTTGAAATCCATAGTCTTTAAGATAATAGTGTTTGAGCGTAGGCACTACAATGAGGTCAGATTAAAAATAAGTTTGGGGTCTCGGTTCTGGCGATGATCAGGCTGCGTGGAGCCACTTCAATATTCACAATGTTGGTTGTTTTCTTAAAATATGTGGTTGTTTGTTATTTGTTCTGCTCCAAAGCTCCAGAAAGGCTTTGCTGGTTCTTTTCTTTTGCCAACTTTCCAACGGCATGGGGCGACCAGATGACTGAATTCTCATTTATGGGCGAGCCGTTCTGAGCAGAGGAAAGATAATTAAATACCAAAAACGAGCTCATTTTTACCTTTTTTCTGTTTCCATCACTGAAAAACAACTGAAATCTGACCTTTTGGTGCCATTCTGGGGTGTAGCGGTGGAACTGATGGGCTTCACATGAGGTCAGAGGTCGTGGTGGGACTCCAGCAGACCGTGGAAGACGAGCATGTAATGACTTCCTAATGACAACAGTAAAGTCGAGGACGGGTGTTGTGGAAGGTTTGGATAGAAGGAGTTTAAAGAGTCAGGATTTAAGTTAAAGAGCTAAATATGAAACGTGGATCAGGGGCGTGATGTTTCCCTCAGAGAAGGAACCCACAACTCAGTTCTTGTAGTAGTCAGAATCAGTGAGTCAAAGCTCTGGAGTTTATAATCCAACACTGGACTGGACTGGGGTCACTGATAAGGGTCTATTTTCTCCATACCCGTAAAGGCTGGCAGGTCGGAGGCAGCAGAATGCCAAAGACCAAAACGTTTAATATCCTATTCCTGTCCATCTCTTTCCCAGAGGAAGTCACTGTCTCCAGATCAGGTCTCTCATCCTGCATCTTGACATGTGGCACAAAATTGGCAAAATCAGCAACAGGAACTCTAACTATCCTGGTCACATCTCAGCGGATATATACCCCTCATCTAAATGACTTAGAACACTGAGCTACAACAACTCACCAACGGGATCCCAATCCGTACAACACCATCTCCCTGACCCACAACCAGACATTAGGGATTAGCTGTTAGCAGCTAGCTCAATGGAGCAGGAAGCTGGCATTACGGCCGTAAGCCAAGTAAGAAAGAATTTCTATGTACAAGATAAGCAGAAGTGAAGTGAGAAAAGTAATCTCCATCGATGTGCTGCGATGTTTTTAAAGACCTCTTGAAACTGTTAACTCTTCATCTTGTTGATGTATCGATGGCCAAGATACAGAGAGACAGACCCAAAGGTCAGGTGGTCAAACAGAATAAAGTAATCAGATCTGCTGAAGTCTAAAATGATTCTGAAGGACGTACTCTGAGTTAATTAAAGCTGGTGAAGGCAGGTGGTTGAAGCGTTTGTCCACGGGGGTCAGAGGTCACTGGGCCCAGTGCAAACGCTTTGCCTCGGCTTACCTCAAGCTGTGTTTAACCAGCTGTAGAAACTACACTCTGACCAAAGTGTCAGAGGAATGGAAGGCCGGCTAAAAAAACACTGTCTGTTTTTGGCAGCTTGCCGACACAATGTCCAGACTCCAGACAGGGCGAAGACTGTCTTACTTCCTGGAAATGATGAAGATGAAGCGACGCGTTTTAACAATGTAAACGGTCAATAAGGTGAAAGAAGGATGCAAATAATGAGAACAAAGGCAAAGATTCTTTCACGTTTGATGGAAACAATCAATCATATCACAAGAAAATAAAAGAATAGAAATGCCGCCAACTCATGAGAAACAAATGGAAATACAAGATATCTTCAGGCAATGAAGAAATCCCTTAACATCCTTCTCCAGTCATGAACGCCAAGGGCTTGCTGTGAGTTGAAGGGTTGCCATGTTTGTATGTCACGATCCACTCATGTCCCTTATACATTAGGGGGTCCGTCTGAGTGATACCATCTGCTTCGGGTCTGCAGTGATGGGTGCAAGCTACCGGGCCCTCAGCCAATCTCCAAGCACTCCATTCATTCATTGTCGAGTGTTGCTGCTCGCACGGCGCCGGCTGACTGTCGACGTTTTGACCAGCTTGGCTGACCAACATTCACGCACTTTATTCACAGAGCAGCCGAGGTTGGTGAGGAGTGTAGGATCAGGTGCAAGAATGGTGTCAACAATCAAATCAATTTGGAATGTCTGAGCTTGATTTGAGCTGAACTTCATTTTCATTTGAGTTACATAGAGTTTACAAAAAATAAATGGTTGCAGTGAACACGGTTTGTCTTGAAGACCAAGAACTGCCCAGGACTTCAGGTCCAGATCCCCTGAGAGGTGATATTAGTCCTCACCGCCAACCTGCTGACAACCAGGTTGAGATTACCTTTAGAACCCAACTCCTCCGGGAAAAGCCGTCGTGCATCTTCACCCTCTCCATTGCATCAAACAATTAGCAGCTAACTGGGTCAAAATGGAGTCCAAGGTTCACTTCGGGGAGGAAATGACCCCGGTGCTTGACCCCGGTGTCCGACAGTAACCGAGAACACTCAGCAGCTGTTAGCATCATTTGTCAGGCCGAAACCAGGTCAAGCTCATTGGTTTGTTTTCCTAACTTTGAATTCGTGTCATTTCTCAACTGCTTTGAACGATGTGGACAAGACAAAAGCCACGCCTTTTTAGGCGTCCATGTTTGGAGTTGAATGAATGCCTTTTGAATAAGTGTTTTTAGGACTTGGTATTCAATGAGCTAGCTAACTGCATAGGTTTCAGCAGAGTTTCACTGATCCCGTTTTGATTGATGACCTGCAGACTGAAAGCAACTGGATCAAGAAAAAGCAGCTTCATCACATCTGACTTGTGCATCTACAGAACTGGGGGTGATGCTATGGATGCTGGCCCAACAGATGGAGACAATCTGTGGGTTCTCACCTCCCGTTTGATAGTTATTCAAGAAACACATGGACTACAAATACTTTATGACTAGCCGCCACACCTCAAACATTGGCTTGTTGACCATAAATTTAAGTTGTTATTCTGCACTACTTCAAACTACACAAACAAAAAGATGAACCATGCAGCAACCGCTTTGTTGTGCATCGATGAACGTACTGCTTTTTGGAATAAACGGCATGATTTACAAGAGTCTCTGCTGAGGTAAACTAATCCAGAAACAAATGTTGAGACTCGCCTACAGATGTATGTTTGCCGGCGCATGTCTGTTTTCAGTTCTTGCATGGGTGTAAAGCTTTCCAGATTTAAACACTGGCCCCTCTCCTCGCTAACAGTCCGTTCCTAACAGAGGAGATCGCACATAGCCGTTAGCCTCAACAAGTACCTGCTGGCACCCTGACAGAGTCTCTGATCTGGATTCATTTCCACATCCAAGATATAAACTTTAAAGCGTGACGACCTCCTCTTCTGCACAAAATTAAGGGCCTCAAAACAGATGATCAAGAGACGCTAGTCAAACAGAAAACTGACTAAAGACTTACTTTAGCAGATGCTACAAGATGAACCAACTAACTTCATGTCATTTTCGAACTTTGCTATAAGATACGTGTTACTTGGTTCCAGTCCCTCTTGTCTTGATTCATACAAATCGTAAACAAATGCTGTAAACCCAAAACACCTGGGGACACAGATTGGATGGTACACGGTAAGAAATGATGAAGGCGTTGCTCTTTGTCTGATTATACAGATTTAAATCTGGAACGCTTGGATATAAACATGTTTACTTCGTCCATCTGTTTCTTTGTCAGGGTCGTCTCATCTCCACCAGCGCCAGATCAGACCTGATGAAGCAACGAACCCGATGGACTCGGGGTCACGGATGACTCACGCATCCACACGAAACAGACTTTTAGTCTTTATACACATAGTTTGACTTTTGTACAACCTGCTCTACGACTTCTGATTGGTTGTACAGTCTTAAATGTCTCCCTACCAATCATGGCAGGACCAGGATTACCTGATTTTGCCCAGGAAGTGTCTAAATATGAAAAAGTCAGGTTCAGTCCCACCAATAGTAGTTCTACAAAACCTCCTCCAGTAGTTTTTATCTTTTCTGTTCCACTTAATGATGGAATGGAGGAAGTTTGTTTCTGTTTCCCATCTGGTTTTTATCTCACAACACGTCCTGTGATGCAGGAGAACAAGTTCTTGTTCTGATATGATACAGCATGATTGGGTCCAGACTCTTGATTCTGTCCATCCTAGCATCATTACAAGGTTTCCCACCACTATCCAGCCTGTAGAAACAAATCTGTAGCCATTCAAGTGTCTGATGCTTGAAGTTGGGTAAAGGAGAGAAGGAAGAGGAAGGACACTGATTAGATGTTGGACTTTGGTCGCCTCCTATCATCGGTCATGTCAAGATATTAGCATAATAAGTTGACAGTTTAGTGTGATGTCATGCAATCTGGAGAGTTTCTTTCCTTGGTATCAGTACGTGTCCAGAATCAAAATGACTCCAAGCTACAAGAAACATCATGAAAAGCTGTTTTTTTTATCCCTTCTACTTTGTTGAGCTTGGTTTGGCCAGCCTTTGAGATCCACTTCCTACAATGTGTGTGGTTACAAGTTAGGGTTAGTTGGGGTTAATTTGAGTCCACAACATTCTTAAGTGGATAATAAGTCATATTTTGCAGTCGACTGCTGCTGTGTGACGGACATAGAAGTCTCGTTACTCAGACCACAATCCTTTCCTATCATAGTCTGGGTAGACCACACAGTCACAGCCATGACAGACACCGTGTTATCTTCCACTTCAGAGCTCCAGGGTTACAAGACAAGCCAAGACTCTAACCAAAAGTATTAACAACACTCCGTATCCTTGTTCCAGACCGCTCAATCTGCATTGCGTCATCTGGTAGTAACTCGCCTCGCTGCTACTCGGCAGACTTCGTCATGTGAAGGAACAAGGGTGATGTGGCGAGGGTGGACTGTTAAGTTTACAACTTTACCATGAAAAACATGTCTTCAGGAGTGAGGTGATGGAAAAGAAGGACAAAACTAAGATGTTGTGACATTTACAAGCTAATCCAGCTCCTCAGTTATTCTGAAGCTGTTTATGAACGAGTCCTTCCATCCTAACCGAATGTTGTCGCTTTTATTTCAGTAGCACGGTAAACCACAAAACTAGGGTTGTGTCTCCTGACCACACGCCTGACCTCAGGGAATCCCGACATGTGTCTGGGTTTTGTTTCTGGTTGTCTCCAACCAACAAGAGGAAACCACTTCCTCTTCTTGGCTCTGAAAAACAAAGATGACTGCGACCTCTGGCAATGAGACTCCACAAGTGTTCAACTCAAGAGACTCACCGTACAAGTCTTTCCCGTTGGGTTCGACCCAATCACAAGAGGAAAAATATTGAAACAAGAAGTTAAAATTGGAGACGGCAGTCAGTTCATGTTCAATAATGCATCAAAAGCAAAATATTTCCCTACTGGTGTTACTTTCCGAGAGGAAAACCGGCCAGGGTTCATGTGCAGCCAGAAAGTTGGATGTAGGAATCTCCTCGGGCAGGTTTCCTCCACTTTGGCGACATTACTAGGTTTGACTCAGCTGCGAACACTTTGCTGATGCTGAAGTTAGAGAAGTTCTCGTTCAAATGTAAAAACTTCTCATCTCTGATAGAAGAGTTCTATTACATCATAATGTGGGAGGAAGTCCAAGCAGACAACTAAAACTAGCGAGAATGCCAAACGAACTGGACGGCTGTGATGGAAATGAGTAAAAAGTCTCTGTTTGGTTCAAGTTTACTTTCTCCTAACCATCATGACTTTCCTTTAAAACTACTTCCTCAGCTTTGTCATATCAGTGAGTTCCATTCAGTTTTTATTGATGCCAGGTCACTGAACCTCGAGGGAAGTAAGGAAATTACTTCTAAATTACTTCCAACCATGAGTACTTACGCGAAATTAAAGGAAATGAGTGGAAATAGCTCCATTGTCAGCTTTGGTGCTCATCATGAAGAAAAATTACAAAAAAACCCAGAAAAAATATTGTTCTTTTCAAGTTTTTTTCCGAAATCAATTGCTTGATAGTGTTTTCATGCGCCAGGGCTTGCTGAGTCAGCAACAAAAAAGCACTCTTTTTTTAAAGGAAAACTTTTTTCTCTCCTGGCAGATTTGTTTTAGCAGAAGAGGCTGTTGAAAGGAGGTTTAACTGTCACAGAGTTCAGTTCAAGTGCAAGAAAATAACACGACTGCTTTCAGGCGCTCAATAAATGGAGAAATAACTCAACTTTAAGACTTTTTGGGAAAAACGGATCAGTTTTCCTGTCTGCTCTGGGCTTGAGAAGCTGCTGATGGATAAACGGGCCCGGGTACCGGTTTGGGATGTCTGGTTGTTACTGAGGGACTCCCTGGTGATAGCATCGGTCAACCAGGGCCCGAAAAAAAAGGCAAGCCCTCTGCACGAATGTTTGCTGTTTATGTTCAACACAATTCGCAAAAGAATGTATAACCACGCGCCATACAGCCAGATATTTCACTGACATATTAATGCAATGTGCGCCTAGCTTAAAATTGAGGCACACCTGTCCCCCATGTGACCTAGAACACAAAGGTGACCCCCTACTAGGCCAACTCAACACACTTTGGGGCTCTTCAGACAATTCATAAGGTTAGACTACAGCTCCCAATTGAAAGTAGTGAAAACCTGCTTCTACTTTATTTGGGCTCAAACTGCTTTTTTAAATCGCGATAAAAATCATTTTGTTTGTTACAAGACGTCATATACAAAGAGAGCTATAAATGGGGAAACAATAAAAACCACATCTCTGGCAGCTCCAGCGTTTGGTCGCTTCAGATTCCAGCACATATTAACCACAGAGATATGAAACAAATGTGATTTAGGAGGAGGTCGCCACTTCAAACGGAGCGCCAAGAAGTGAGGAAACCCGTGGACAGATGTTTCTCTTCACTGCGGTGGCCGCACAAACCTGAGGTCGCGTTTGCAGGATTCTATAATCCAGAGCTGTGGTCACAACAACTACGACTGCACTCATCAGATTAGAGTCTAATCTGCCTCGAATTACGACAAATAGATTTAAATTATGTTCAGTCTCTGAGGGATTGTCTGAACTAGATGCACCAAGAGCCAGCACTAACATTAGCTCGGCTTTAGCCATTCCATTTAAACCGTAGTGTCGCGTTTGAGACTTAATGACGGGAACTAAAGCATTAATTAATCAATAACAAGAATAATTATTACTTTAATCTACAAATAAATAGATTTCTAGCAACTGTAAAATAGTATAATCCAATAAAAGAAAATGACATCCACCACCACTGAGGGGTTTTCTGCCATTAACTAATTTAACAAGAGGCCAGCAGCAGCAACAGTAGCTAGAAGCTAACCACAAACCAAGGTGTTTATTTCCTGCAGGAAGTTCCAGAGTAAATAAACACAGCCGAAAAATAAGACTCAGCGTTTTCATACCTGCAGAGCAGTCAGATAAAGAAAGGAAGAGTTGGATAGAAAGATAAAAGAGAGGCAGGAAACGGATAAAATCAGGTACTGAACTGGAAGGAAGGCAGATAAAACACAGTAAAGCGACACCCAACTATTAATTAGGCTCGTGGAGGGATTTTCCAAAACCACACGCCGCAAAACCGCCACTAATCCCACCTCCCACTGGAGAATAATTGGCATCCTCATTACAGACCCTCCCCACGGAGGAGTCCAGCCACGCCCCCAGCCGCCGGCACATCGGGAAACCTCAAGACAATCGGGAAACCTCAAGACAATCGGGAAACCTCAAGACAATCGGGAAACCTCAAGACAATCGGGAAACCTCAAGACAATCGGGAAACCTCAAGACAATCGGGAAACCTCAAGACAATCGGGAAACCTCAAGACTATCTCAAAGAAGTCAAGGTGGTGGTTTCGTCTTGGGTTCTGGTCTCGGTTGACCTGAACACGCTGGCGACCCATGGAGCGGTAACTTGTTAGCCGTGTCCACATCCGAACTGAACCATCATCACCCAGAAAACATGTTGAGGAAATATGAAGCAGTGTCATGTTATGCTTGGGACTGAAAAGTTCTGATATCCGAGATACGTTGCAAAAGTGTTCTGAGTCTGTCTCATGTCTGTAAGTCCACTGGGATAGACTGTAGCAACCCCCATGACCCATGAAGGTGGAAAAGTGTTAGGATGTGCAAGAAGACATCATCAACACGAACATTTTCCCGTTTTTCTGCTCAATAAGTGAAAACGATTTGTAATTTATCAAAGTCGGGGGGCATCAAACCCTCGTTTGATGCTTTAGTACCACTCTCAACCTCGTTGACTCTCTTGATCTTTCTCTGTATTGCGGGACGAGGCCTCGCTTACATCTGAACAGACTCCGGCTTGTTCAACCTCCGTGTTTCTGCCCCTGACGCGCTCTTTCCAGACTGTTAGAAATTCCATGTTTTCACACGTCGGACTTCTGCGGCTCCAACGCCAGGAAGAGGGCCGCTCCCGGAAAAACAAACCAAGTTTTGATCCACATTTAATCCCCTCTTATGATCTATGATGATGCATGAAATGTCCTCATTGGACACAGGACGCACAGGACTGTGGTTCGGTTTTAGGTGCAGTGGTCCGGCGTCGGTCCTGTTGCAGGCCTCACTGTGTAACCAGGTCAAAGGTCAAAGTGGTTGTAAAACATCTTTATCTGCAAGTATGGCTGGGGTAGGGTACATCCTGGACACTCACCCAAGCTCATTCATAGGTGGGCCAGACTATATCCAGACCAAACACAGACCACCCAAGTCATTATTGAAGAAACAAAGAATTATGGGAGTGAAATACTTGTTATAATTAAATCTACATGCTGTAAAGTGAGAGTTATGGTTCATTTTGGTTAGTTACTTGTTAGCATCAGTCTTTCATAAGTGGTAAATGTTTGGTAAAAGCTTCGGCACTCATGAGAGAATTATTTATTGATGCGTGTCATGTGGAATTAAAAAGAAAAAGATTCTCTGAAGCTCAGTTTGAACCACAGTCATTATTGAAGGAATCAAACCCAAAACCAACTCAAAAAGTTTGCGAATCCACTGTGATCTTTTGTTTGAAGGCAGAAATAATTGAAGGTTGAGACAAAAAAGATAAAGATATATCAGTGCAGATGTTTCACATGATGGAGGGAAGAATTGGGATGAAAAGATAGAAAACAGGAAGAGTTGACCACATTACACCAAACGTCATTTACAACACATCTTCCATTGATTACCGATCGCCTGATCCGGTTCAGTTCAAACTGTTAACAACATCCTTATACAGTTTCCCACTTTAAATCAATGTAGGGAGGTGGAGTAAAACGGGTGGGGGTCAAAGTGACATTTCGCGTCACTCCTCTGCCCTCCACTGAAATCAACACATCCTGTGTTTGTGTTTCACGCATTGAGGCGCGGCGCCGTGTCCAACGCGTTGGGAAGACGCAAATCAAAATAGCGACTTGTTTAATCCGGAAAACAAATTTAGAAATTCCTGTTCACCCATCCGGGTTACGTGCCGGGTTCGGGTCTCAGATTATTCCCAGAGTCCACCCCTGATTCCACCTTTCTTGGGTTTGTCACTTCTGGCTAACTTTGGCAACCAAACGGACAGGAATAATCTGGTCTCTGGAGGCGACACACCCTGCAGTACATCTTGGATCGGTTTGAGAGTGTTGACATGAGAAAGTGTCAAGAAGGACAAGCAGACGCTCTTTGAAAGGCGGTTCTGGACGGCGTTTCTTCTTAAATACGAGACAAATAGCTTTAACCTCGCCGGACCCGCTTGAATCAGTCCAACGATCCAGAACAAGCGGATTTCGTCTCGCAGTAATCGCACAAGGTGATGACATCATCCTCACGTTTTGATTTGAAAATGTTTCCTCAACGTCAGTAGCGTCGTGCGTCACCATACCAGGACGGATTCCTCGTACGGAGTGTTGATGGAGCTGATTGTGCAGATTCCTCTGGGTCTTTGTGAAGTCATTGCTGGACAGAACTGAGCTTTAAAACCAGCTCCAGTTGACATTACACTACTAATGACAACCTGACACGCTAACTCTGTCCAAACGGCCGACATCAAAGCCAAGACCGAGTTTCACAAAGTCAGAATCGAGACCCAACGGATGGAAGACCGACACCTTCTTCCTTCTGTTGGCAAGTCTCTTCAGTATCAGGTGTTACAACAGACAGGAAACCAGGTTTTGCCAGTCGGTTCTGTTTTAAAATAAGTTCTGCGTTGCCATAGAAACAACTTCAGAATGACCCCTGCTGCAGTGAACATGCCAGACCACAAGGTGGCACTCTAACCAGTCGGAATCAACATAAATCTACAAAAGAAGAAAGAAAGTGACTGTAGTCTGTCAGTCTGTAGCACAAGCTAACCCTCAATGCTGTTGTCGCTCCATTACTAACAATCACAGGTAACTTCCTGTGGTGCTAAGCTAATTGGCTAAGCTAATGAGCTGACAGGAAGTCTCAAAAAAGGAGTTCCTGATAAATAAAAGTCCTGGTTCTGTCGGTTTTCATGGATTCAAACGGAACCAAACCACAAAAATGTGTTGATGAAGGATGAGAAGATTTCCCTTCATCAAAGATCTGAAGCTGAGGAAGAGGAAGGAGGGTAAACAAACAACAAACACATTCTGTTGGACTTCCTCTGAACAAACAAGAGAAAGAACAAGGAGAGAAAAAAAATCGCCGTCTTCTTCCAGAAACATCTGCAAGTCAAACGCCGCTCCATCCAACCCTCGTCATCATGCACCTGTCAGCATCTTCATCACCTGCATCATCATCATCATCACCTGGTCGCCGTCGCGCTCTCATTAGCATCGCCTCAGCCGTTAGCCGTCGCCGCCGCTCCGTCGGAATAATTAAAACCAGTGCTAACGCAAACGATTAGCATGTGTGCAACTGCTGCCGCGACGTTAGCTGCTAAATGCTAATCGCAGCTCACGGCGCTAGAATCCAGACTTTGACTTCATCATCCATTCATTCAGCGGCCGTGTTCCATTTCGTTCACCTGTCAGCGGAGGGGGGGGAGGAAACGCGTCACGTCCTCTTTATTCTAACAAAAACGTGCATAGAAAATGTGGAGGTTGCCACGGCGACGGCTCTGTTTTCAAGATTATTTACAACGAGCAGCATGGAAATATTTGTCTCGGGTGCTTTCTCTCTGACGAGTCAGCCAGCGCACACACACGCAAACACACACACACACACCACACACACACACACACACACACACACACACGCTTCCTTTTTCCCCTTCAGTGAAAAAGTGAATCATGACAGAGGATTATAAAAATGGCAAACGCACAAACATCCTGAGAGAGGAGTCACTGCAGAATCTGAGGCATCGACTGAACACACACACACACACACACACACACACACACACACAGGGTTTGTTTTCACAGCCACACGTTTTCCCATTGTGTTGAATTCTAAATGTCAAACTGATCATGAAGCCTCGTCGTAATTAAGCTGGTGCGCGAAACAAACGCTCCTTTTGTGACACGGAGCTCCTTGTGGTGATCAGATCATAGGTCAAGATGCACACACACACACACACACACAGCTCCAAATGCCACTGTGGATTCCAGCAGACTGACGACAACGCTGATCGTCCGCCTCAATGCCTGCATGGAAACTAATAAACCCGAGCGCATTCGACCGTGACCTTTGCGACCTTTGTGACCTGTGTGACCTTTGCAACCTCTGAATGCACACGATCATCAAGAAGTCTGTAGCGTTTGCTTCGCCTCTGCAGCGCGTCGCTTCTGCACGCGGGGATTTCTGCAGCGGAGAAGCTAATCTACCGCAGCGGCGCTAATTAGAAACACGTTGGAGCGATTGATTCCATCGCGGCGTTTCCGAGCGGCAGCGCGCCGATCGGAGGCTCCGGGACTCATCCGTCAAGATGCGATTGCACCCGACGTGCAGCACGGAAGCCGGTCAGGTAACTCTCGTCTGAACGCCGGCGTGGAAATCATCCAGAAAAACAGAAGCGTCTGAAAGTTTCCAAAAAAGTTTGGCTGCTGCCACGTGTGCTTCCAGTATCAACTGCTGGATGTAGGAGGATGCTGGAAGCGAGGGGAACATCCCACAGGAAGCACCGGCCATCAAGGAGGCCAAAGCGTCAGACTTTAATTATCATCTGTTTGAAAGTGTTCCCGCTTGAAGAGGAAATTAAAAATAACGCGGCGCAACTCGGATAAAAACTCCGGGAACGTCCTGAATATTGAGCTCATGAAGAACTGGAATGTTTTCCAGGCATAATTAAAAACACAAACTCAGCCTAAAATGACCTTAAATTTCATCATCGCCCATCTTTCTCTGTGTGACATCATTTCCAGCAAAGCGACGACTCAGCAGAAAGTTGGAATTAAAAAGCACCTACCGTCCAGCAGCTGATAGGCAGACGAGGGGCAGGCGAGCAGGAATAATCCAAAGATCCAGGGAGGAATTCTGCATGAAATCAGAATTTGATGAGTCGGGGGGGGGGGGAAGTGACTGAAAGAGGAGAGAAGTGGAAGAGACGGCGTCTTTCATTTACCGTGGAGTCATGGTCGGACGGGGAGCCGAGTCGTCCTGATCATGAGTGAGGGATGGAGCCCACTCCGCTTCAGCCTCACTCCGACTAAAAGCCTCCCTCCTCCCTCCTCCCTCCTCCCCCTCCCCTCCTCCTCCTCCTCCTCTGGTTCCCAGTCAAACAAAGGCGGCTTCAGTGCGTCGGACTCCCAGGGGCCCCGGCGGAGCTGAAACCTGACTCCTCCCGTCTCTCTCCGGACCGCTGCCTCCTAATCCAGCCCTCCCCTCAGACATCACAAGTCCAAATACAAATTAGCACGCTGCCGTCAAACCCTCCTCCTCCCCCCCTTCTTCCTCCTCTTCTTCGTTGGTGTGGGTTCCCTCACTTTCCTCGGGTCTCAACACGCTTCTTCTGCCGTGACCTCAAACGTCCACTAGCGTCAGGAATGTGTTTTCTGTCGCACCTGTAACGCTGCTTCCTCCGGTCAGAGTCAAATCCTCCGTCAATCGTTTCCTTCCTCCGTCTGTTTTTGATGCTCGGACGTCGGGGTGGCAGCGAGGTCGCCCCAGAAGGTCCCCCCGGACCCCGACCTGAAGGAAGCATTCCAGACCAAATTGGAAATTATATCCCTGTCTGTTTTGGGACTTTTCCAGAATTCCTCCACGGGTCAGGACACTTTGAAAGTCAAGAGAGGGTCAAGAGGTTCCTATTTTTGACTCGCCCATTGGGGGTTTAGCTGGTAGCTGATGGGGGATTGTCAGGATTAAAGAGACCTCCAGATTAAGATTAAAGCCCAGTAAATTATGAGGTTCTGGTGGACAGAACAGGTCATCACTCATTCTTCCACCAGAACCGATTGGACCCGACAAACACCAACACCCTCCAGTCTGGCAGCAGGAGCCGGTGTGGCGGGGGTCGGGTGGGGGGCCTGATAAGACCTGTTCAGACCTCGTTTCTGACAGGTCGGTCTGATAAGAACTCGTGAGCGACGCCGTGGCGTCGGCGATAAGCCGTCGTCACTTCGCTGACCTCGGGAAGCTTTTTATAAATTAAAGAATTCCTAGACTTTTAAAGATATTTGCTTAAACCTTAAAACACGCAGACGGACTTGAAACTTAGAAAACACAACACTGCTTGACGGGGGGGGGCTGAAAAAGGGAACTGCAGCAGTCGGATGAGGTGGAGCGCAATTGTTCATATCTACGAATGTTTGTATGTCGAATGTTCATATCTTAAGGACTACCTATAGTTCTGTCAGAACAGACGAGATCGATCCAAACTCAACCTCCATCGACTCACAACAGGAGACGTCATGAGTCACCACCAACACACCTGTCAGGTGTCTGACCCTTTGCAGTGATGTCATCTCTACAAAGGGTCCAGGTGTTCTTACCTCACAGGTAAAGACGTTGGATCTGACCGCACCTGAAACACGGATGCTAATCCCAGTTGTCTGCAAAGCCGTGCAGACAGAAAGTCTTCTGGTCAGCGTCGATTAGTCGTGTTCAGCTGAAACAAACGGCGGTGAGTCATCGGCGTATGAAGATGCTGGGGGGTGAGGGGGTGGGCATCGGTTGGGTTTTTTGCTAAACTCGTGGTCGCCACCAGATCGCCATAGTAGTCTGTGTATTTAGAAGCAAACAAAATGGAAAGTTTGAGACGAGGCAAAGAACAACAGGCCGTCTCCATGCGGAGGAAACACTCAATGAGGGGGGAGGGGCTTAAGGGGGTTTCCACATGCTTGTGGTTGTGAGGAACCGCCGATGGAGTCCTTTATTCACCAACGCAGTAAAAAAATACCCTGATTGTGATTCTCTCTCAGGCTGAAAGGTGAAGAGGAGACGTGATGACCCCCAAACAGTCGACCTCGCTCCAGATAAGCGGAGTTTACGGCGCTCATACCTGAGATGTTTCACCTCCGACCTTCGGAGCGGCGATAAAGAGGAGGATGGGAGGATGAATCGTTCGAGTTTTAAGGTCGTAAACAACTCGCGTGGGGACGGAAATGTTTCCTGACTCATCCAATGGAAGGAAACTTCAGAGGGTCACCCAATGAACCAATCAGGTGTTTCCTCTCTGGTTGGATCGTTAATCAACTCGTTATTATGATAACATACGTGATGTGAGGGATGTACCGCCAACGACCTGATCACATTGGCGTGTTTTCTTTACGGCTAACGTTTCCCTTCACATGCCCCCTAAAGGTTTGGGAGGATTATGAGGGGGTAAGGGGGGGGGTATTGAGGGTTCAAAGGTCGAGGTTCATCTCAGAGGGGGGGGTGACGGCTGATCTGCCGCGAGCGACAGAAAATAACAGGAGGGTGTTTTTTTTAAAGCTGAAACTCAAACAGAAGTCGAAGCCCCGCCAGAAACAACAAGCAGAGGTCCAGCAGTGATTGGCAGGAGCTTCCATATCGCCGTGGTTACCGCTCCAGGAGGTCATTATGGTCTGCAGGTCTGATGGTGCTTACAGGTGTTCCTGGCGTCGGCTGTGGAACCGAAAAGCGCCAGGAACCGGGACCTCTGAACCCGCAAAGCAACCCGTTGTCATGACGACGAGGTTCTGTCGGGGTCCAGGGCGCCCGGGCTCGGTTCTGATGTTGAATCGCCGCTGCGTCCCCGCCGGTGCTTTCCCAGCAAACGTAAGGAGCTGGAATGTAACGGCGCCGTCAGTCAGGAGCGGCGGCGGCGGCGGCAGCGGCCAGATATTGTTCATTCATTCACGCGGCGCTCGGCTGCAGCTGCAGCAAGGAAGGAAAATAAGTGGAAAAATAGGTCCTGAACATGACGGGTGTTTCATTTAGAGACGGGCGGGAACAGTTCTACTGTAAACGCTGATCTCATGGGGGAGTATTCCCTTCTTCAAGGAGCCTTGTTCACTGCTGGTACCCCCGATTCACGGTCGTCAGGTTCGGCTTCGGGATGAGATACCTTTTGGTTTTCGGGGATCTGTGAGATCAGACTCAGATGTACAGGTGATTGTGGGGTTTTTTTTTGTGGGGGTTGGGGGGGGGGCGGCAGCTGGTTCCAATGAGGAGCCAAGGATTAGATGCATTCCTGCACAGCCTGCTGGGAAACTCAGCGATAGATTCCACTAAATATGACAGAGGATTAAACGTGTTACCGTCGGGATGATTGGCGGCCTATCTTTGCACCGAAGGTCGAAAATCCAGCCTCTTCGCAGCTGATTCACGTTTGTGTCAGAGTCCCGGTACGAGCAGGAGGGTTTGGAAAAAAAGCTAAATTGCCTGAGTTTAAGAAAATGGAAAAAAACGTAAGCAGCAGTGTTTTTAATGTCTGATAAAACAGCCCTGTAATAAGGAATTAAGACATTTATAACCGTTTACTGGAGTTCTGCCACCACGAAAAGAAAGTAAGTACCAACATTAAACCAAAAAACTGACCTAATTCTGGTGGCGACCATCGTCCTCTAATCTCACATTACTCCAATTTCTGATTGGAATGATCAATGGATGTATGTATGTATGATCAGACAAGATCTGTAAACCCTCCATGGGGTTCTAGGTGTGCCTCTATCTCCAACCGGCCAATCCGAAATGCATCGGCGACAAAGAGAGGATTTATCAGCGACCCGTGAAACCAGAAGTCAGTAGAATTTGCAAAAAAAGTTTGAATTCATGCCATGCAACCAATGATCGCATATAGAAACCAAAAAAGCTAGAGTTCTGGTGTTAATTAAATGGCATTAGATGGACAGAAGCATGTTTGCTTAGCCTCAAAGCTAATCCAGTAAAGTCACACTCATGAATCCTCACTAGAATGCCATCAAAACATCAAGCTAATCCCGTGTAACACAGCCAGCCCTCACCGAAGAGCTAGAGCACATGCTTAGCATGAACCGCTAATCTGCCACCAAATGACCTCCTGATCCAACGGTGTGATTTCAGGTGTTGTTCAGTCGTTCCATCAGGTAAAGCAAACATCGGCTTTTCCTCCATCTGCTAAAAGTTTAACGCATTTTTCTTGGTCTCGGAGGAAACGGGTCGAGACGTTTGCAGAAAACAGGCTAGGTGTTCTCGAAGTTTGTAGAGAAATGCCGACATTTTTACTTCTTATTTGCGTCGTATCAGCATTCTTAGCGGTGTTCATACATGTAACGTTTTGATCTGAGGAGTTATCTGAGGACAAAGGTCGTCTGGAGGCTGTTGAGGAAAAGAAGCTTCACTGCTTCCATGTTCCGGCCTCCGTTCAGAGCGAATCATCTTCCAGAGTTTGTCTCACCTCATCCAAACGTCTGGTTTTCCCATCTGAGTCCGGACGGAAGCCCCCGTGGACCGGGAATCAGCCCCGTCGCTGGATCCAGGCTTTCCATTCAGACGCCGGACTCTGACGGCGAATGCGTGGGTCAGACTCGTCACAATCAATCGATCCCAGATGGAGATACATTCTGGATTCAAGGCTTCATGGTGCCGATCCAGTTGTCATGACGTCAACAAGTCAACCACACCTTAAAACAGGTAGCCGGATGAAGACGTCTCAACTCTACCTCTGGGTAGAGTTGCACATCAGTAAAGGATCCTGGATCCAGACTATCTGGATCACCAAGAAATTCAGATAGACTATCTAGATAGTCTGGATCTAGACTATCCGGATCCAAACTATCTAGATAGACTATCTAGATCAAGACTATCCGCATCCAGACTATCTAGGTAGACTATCTAGATCAAGACTATCTGGATCCAGTCTATCCACCCAATCATGCCGGGTTGTGATTGGCTGGTTGGGTGGAGTGTACGTCCCGTAGCAGTCGAAGCCCAGAAGTGACCTTGAACCACCAGCCAATGACAGAGCAGGAGAACGAAACCCCTCCCTTTCGTTGCATCATTGTGCAGCTTTTTCCACTTTTCTTGCTGATTTTACTCAATCAAATCTTCGACTTATAAATAGGTGGGTCTTTCTTGCCAAGTGCGGACGCCCCCGGCTGAGCTCATTTAGAGTCTGTTCGGATAGCATCGCTGGATCTGGATCAGGATTTGGATCTGCAGTGGGTTTAAATAGATGCAAAGACTTCTGGCAGAGGCGCTTGGAGCTTGGCATGGAAACAACCACCGGTCGGAGCAAAGCGACGTGATTTTAACTGCGCGGGTGGATGCTAACATCTTTAATTGGTTGGATTCTTGGAAATAGCAGCTTTGGCACTGATTGATCAAACGGCTTTGTGGGAGCATTTGCTAGTCAGATGGGACTAATGTGACAATTTCTGCATTCTTGCCAAACGTCTTGAAGCCAATTCTTTAGAGAAAAAAAGGAATGAGCAATTATTGATGAAACTACGGTTTTGTTGTCTTCAGAAGCAGAAATCCGCCAGTCTTTGAACGTCTTGATGACTAGAATGTCACCATTCTTAGATATTTACACACATTCTTATGTAATAACTGCTGAATGGATTTCCACCCAATAAGAAAGAAAAGTTGGACACACGTCTAGAAAATTATTGATCGTGAACTAGTTAAAAACAAGTCGAGTACAGGGAGGTCAAATTACTCCAGAATTTACTCCAGAAATATAAAAACAACTTGGAGATCATCCGGACGTTAATGGCAGAAATCTGGATCCCAGAATTATTAAATTAGGAATCCCAATTTCACATTGTGGTTTTGGTTTGTTTGGGGGATTTTTGCGCCCATGGGGATTTTAAAAGTCTCAAATAATTCAATTCAAATTCTGTCAGAAGCAGCAGGAATGAGACGTCTGGAATTACCCAATAACAAGTCAATATCTGCAACTGTAATCAATTACTTTGGACCAGTCACCGAGCAGACAGACTGTTATGTTTTGTCTAACAGCCAATCGCTGCCAGAGGATCGATTTAAAGGGATATGTAGAGATGAGACGATAAGGACGCCGCAGGGAAACCAAAGTTTAACTGGATAAAATCAACCTGTAATGACATTAGCTTAGCATTCCCAACATTCACCCCATGCTAACTCGCATGCTAAACCGATATGTGAGCACTGCTTGCTGATAATGACCATTCACTAGTCTAACTAGCGTCTAAATGTTAACTGTTTCTTCTTCTGTGGCTCAGGTGGAATAGACTCTACAGGGACTTAGCGCTGCCCCCTACTGTTTGTTACGACTGTTAGGATGTTTTAACCACAACGCCTCAGACTCTCAATCTCGTCATAATCTGGTTTGATGGTAATTTGTTCATTTGCTGTCTTCGTTTCTAAGCAACACATTGTAATAACTTCCAGTCATCCCATTGGTGATTTCCTCCTGTTTTCCTCCTGGGCTGCCCGTTCCCGTTCACAGTTTCCTGTCAGCGCTTGAAGGCAGCATCACGAGACTTTGAATCATTACCCCAGCCTGGAGTTTTCCTCTGGCCGTTCCCGGAGAAGCTCCATCTCCCTCTGGACTCGTCGCACCAAAAACCCCTCCAGTTCTGGGTTGCCAGGTTTTCAACCGGGGCGTCTATTTCCAAACAATCACAACAGCCCGGCGTTGCCAGACATTGTGCCTCGGCCAGGCATTATGCAAACGTGTTTCCACTACTGTTCTGGGTTGCTTGGGATCTGGTTTCAGGTGGGGGAGGCGGGGTGGCGGATGTACGCCTCTGCGCTGGCGGATATTTCTGTTTATGGCAAATTATTTTAAAAGCAAACTCCAGTTTGAGGGTTCAGGGGTGGCTTCACGTCGAGGAGCCCCAGGGTCCAGGTCTGGCGCTGGTCCGACACGTTTCTTTCCACATGGCCCCCCCGATGGGTTATTGGTGTGCTGATCAAACGCCACGCCTGCGGTGGCTGCTGGTTGACATTGAACACATATGGGTCCCGTTGAGGAACAGCTTTTCAAACACCCCCATAAAAAAAAAGATCAATCAATGAGTCCTGGGTTTGATTTCTTGTCCTAGCAAGAGTAGAATAACACCAGATGTTATCTCATTTTAAAGCCCACGTCTACCTGGAATGTTTTCTCTATCAGCGATTCCTCCAGTGTGAACCGAAAACCCAACTTTCAGACCTGACAGATTTTGACAAAATTAGCCCTCCTGGATGACAGAGGTTTAATATCTTAATTCAGTGTGAAAGGGGGTGGTGGGGGGCATCGGTGTGACCCAGACTTTCCACTGCTCTAACAATAACAGAGTCATTAATCTCCCGGGTCCCATCTTATCTCTCGATCCAGAGACTATGAGCTAATACCTCAGTAGATGCGTCAGCGTCCACATCCTGGTTCCGGGTGAACACGGAGGGAAATATGGGCTCTATTTGTCTGCATTAGCCGGGAATCATAACATCAGCCGGTGCGGTCATCATATTGAGACAGATGTGGAGCGTGTCCTGTGTCAACACCGCCTTCTGTGTGGATTAAACCGCCGCCGCTGATTATTGATTTAAATAAAAAGAAGATGACAAACTGGGTGGGTTTTTATTCGATGCTGCTGCTCCGAGCGAGGATGACGAAGGACGTTCGCTCTGCCGTGAAGGTAAAGGTACCGCCGGGATTGAGACGGGTCAATTAGTGTGCTGGATAATCTGGTTGCCATGACAACTGGTAATAGGTGGGGCTTGATTGGGATGTTTAGATGGCTGTTTAGATGGTAAGGAAGGACAACCGGTGAACCGGTGCAAGGTTGTTGACGCCAATGGGTCATTGATAGCCTGGTTCGAATAGACTTCTGGACCACCAGAACCTGAGCTGGTCCAGACAGGAAGTAGTCAGAACAGCTGACTTCAGGTCAGTCAGAGGGTCCCTGATCAGATCTGGTCCATGGAGGCCCCCACGTCATACCCAACAGGACTCAAAGGGGTCTGCTGGTGATTTCCCGGTACCAGATACCCCAACACTATCTAGGCCGGTCCAGGTCAGAACCGTCAACACTATAAGGTGTTTCTAGGCAGCAACTTCCTGTTTTTATGTGTCTCTGGTGAATTCCAACAAAAAAGGTTGAATTCACCTCAACTTCCTGAACATTTTATTCCCACTTTAAGCCCACAAAGGACTGAAAGAAGGGAAACGAGGAGGCAATCTGTTCCCACGACCTCCTGTTCCCGGTCCTTCCACCATGCCGGCAGCAGGATTACCCACGATGCTTCACCTCCCCGGTGTGTGATCCGTACCTCCAGAGGCATCTACGATTGTTTGCTTTCCTTTAATATTTAAGGACGACTCACTAAACCCCCTCCTCGGAGACTCTCTGGAGGATTTATTGCCTCGTTCGAAAACCATCACAAAGAGTTTGGGATTTGATTAAAGTCCTTCGCAAATCCGTTTGAGTTTATTAAAGTTTAAAGCAGAAGATGTCGACAAAGGCGTGAAGGCAAGCAGTAAAAATCAGGCAAACTTCAATAAACTTCATTATGAAGAAGTTTCCAAAGAAGAATTAAAAGATTATGATGATTTATTAACGCTGATGGTGGAGTTCCTCCCTGTTGGACACCTCGCTCCTCTCTTTCCTTTCCTGCAACACAAATGTTTGTGGGGTTTTTTCCATGAACTTCATTCCCGACATGTGGTCCCATACCAACGTCGAACCCAGAACCTTCTGGTGGGTTAGGGAACACCTTGATGACTGGAACCCAAAGCCTAACCCGGTGCCCAGTCAGGCTGCCACAAGGTAAGCAACCAGAGAGACGGCATGAAGACGTGGATCCAGATGAACTCCCTCTGTTGCACACACACTAACACACACTAACACACACTAACACACACTATCAAACACACACTCTAGCTGCTTCACAGGAATCATAAATTCCGGCTCATGCAGTCGAATGTCGGAACGCCGCCGGTGCCAAAGTGTCATCCCAAAACCCCGAGCCTCTCAGACTGAAAGCATTCCTCTGGACCCACGACAGCGCGTCTGTGCTATCTGCATGCATGAATATGACCGGCATGTGTGTGTGTGTGTGTGTGTGTGTGTGTGTGTGTGTGTGTGTGTGTGTGTGTGTGTGTGTGTGTGTGTGTGTGTGTGTGTGTGTGTGTGTAGAGTCCATATCAAAAGATCCAAGTGGCCTCGGCCTTCTCAGCAGGGGTGTGAAGGATTTTAGGAAGCTGCCACCGTGTACAAACACCCCCCCCCCACACACACACACACACACACACACGCAGATGGAAGTGCCTTCGAGCACACACACACACACACACACACTTCTGTGTAAGGCCTGCAATGGTACTGGCACAGTGATGCAAACCAGACCTCCGGTGTGTGTGTGTGTGTGTGTGTGTGTGTGTGTGTGTGTGTGTGTGTGTGTGTGTGTGTGTGTGTGTGTGTGACACTGAAATGAAGGTGATTGTTAGCTGAAGATGTGCTACTGGTTTTATTTTAAATTATTTTTTGATATGACAATAGATTAATTATTGATAATCAATCATCAATAATCAGATTTCCACTAATCTGCTTCTGATTTTATTTTTATCAGTTCTTGGTTTGTTCTGTAAAAGTCAGGAAACATCTTCAGCTTCTAAATAACAACAAT